>LPNX010659594.1:84036-151638 GCA_001517045.1 Pseudotsuga menziesii | reverse complement strand
TTCGCAGAAGTATCTTCCTTCTTGCTTTTCTGCGCGGCATTGTTTGCAGCTACCTTGGAAACAAACTTGCGCTTCTTGCCTTTACCCTTAGGATTAGATGTTACTACATGATCACTTTCCCCCTTAGTCATTTTCTGTCTCTCTTCCTCCTGCACCAACTGAGCCTCAAACTCAGGTAGTGTCCACGTCCCTTTTTGACAATTATAAGTCATCTTGAATTGACTAAAGTTGGACGGGAGAGACAGAAAAATGAACTCAATGAGAACTTCATCAGAGATGTCATAATTATGTCCTTTCAAGGCACGTTGCAGTCTTGTCATCTCAATAACATGCTCTCTAACCCATTCTTTTCCCTTGTATTTTATTGTTTCCAACTTCACAAAGAGTGTACTAACTTCAGTCTTTTTACTCTTTGTGAATTTCTCTTCAAGGGCCTTAAGGTATTTAATAGCGCCGGTCTCTGTATTAGGTATTATGCCCCGAAAAGTATCATGGATCGTTTGCTTCATCACCATTATGCACATGCGATTTGAATGCTCCCATCTATCAATATCAGCCTTCTCTTGGGGAGTTTCTTCACCCTCTTTATTGGGCTTGGGGTGATCAAATCTCAGTGCAGTGTCCAATTGCATGATCCCTAAGACTAATTTCAGCTTTTCTTCCCACTGTTTGAAATTGTTCCCCATGAGGGGATTAATTTGACTTAGACTTGACATTATGTTTAGATCTAAAAATTGAAGAACAAAAGGAAAAATTAGATATTATGCATCACGATTTGATCTTTAATCATAATTCTAAAATCCATATAAAGGCCCAAATTAAATTGTGTGCTCCATTGAATCTTTTAGCCAAAACACCACTCAATAATGAAAAACACCTTTGGGCGCAATCATTACCTTATTGTCTTTTCCGCCTTTGGGCCAGATTGACATATCCATTTGCTAACGACCAGGCCAGTAAAGTGGGGAAGGCAGTCACTAACGGACCTGGTGCACCAAACCCCAAATGCTTTTCTAGACATTGCCAGCATATGTGTGTTGCAACTTATTTGTTATACATCACCCTTATGCACCAAACAACTTAGCAGGTGCCAACCCTCCTTTGGGAAAGCTAACACCCACGTCCATTGAGCTTGTCATGAGTCATCCTTGCAATCGTCTTACACAGAGCGGTTCGTTTGCAAACATCAATGCTTGACTCATGCGAAAACAACACATGTATACATAAAACGCCTTTAGTTAGATTCCAAAATTATACCTAAAATCATCACCCTTATTTGTTAACTTAACAGTTGATAATATGTGCTTGTTCAAGTAAAATATTAACATCTCTAAAAGTAAGTATCACATTCAGAAATACTAAACTTAAGATTGCCATTTCCAGGCAGACAGTATAGAAAGTTATTTACAATATATGTCTTTCCAGTAATCAGTGTAAGAGTAGCAAAACACACAAAAGATGACCATTAAGTTGGACACAGTAAATAACAGTAACATATTTTTCCGTGGGGCACAGTAAATCGCACCAGGGAATAGCACAGCAAGTTTCGGCGGCTGCAATGAACCTCAATGAATTTGGGGCCGATTTTCAACGAATTTTAGGTTTTCTTTGTTATTTTGCGAATTTCGAAACTCAACATTGAGATTCTCTGAATCCTGTGACTTAGCTATAACATGAACCTCAAACTTAACCTTCCAAATTCTACTAAAACCAAACCCATTAATGCAAAGCCTCAAAGTATTAGTTTCTTTTCAGAGCATGATTTTGCCGCTGGTTTAAATTGTCAATAGCTGTGGAGCAGGACTCATTTTCTGCCGAGAGAAAAAAAAAAAATAATACCAAAATATGCTCACATAATTTACATAACCGGCTGTGTAAATACTTGCTGAAATCAAAGAAACCGAGTTTGGGGACTACAGCTTCCCATTCAAATTTTAACTTGCAAAAAAACTAACGATCTGACAAATACTTTCAGTGTTATCCAATCAACTGTTATCTTAAAATGACTGTAAATGGAAACCATTTACCTGAACCTCACTGAGCCACAGAATGGATTGCACATTGAACAGCTGGGTCAAAGTACATGTACTCGGCATTATGGGGATATGAAAACGATTCTGGGTTTAATAACCTTCGAACTCAAACCAATTTTAGAAGATTTCATAAGAATAACATTCCAACCTGATTCGATTTGCAGAGAACTTTAAAGACCAGCATCCAATATATATCATTCAAACTCAGATATATTTTCCTTCTAAAAAAAAAACGTCGTTTAGACAGAGGGTTAAAAAAAAAAACAATATTTAAACAAAAAATAAACACCGATGGCCTCTCTCTCTCTGTAATCGTGGACTAGACAGAGGAAACAACACACACACACAGTATGCAATCGCTGAATCCACCAGGTCGCGGACAGAGAGAATAACATAGTATACACTCATGCCATCGCTGCATCCCTCAAGTCTGAAATCGTGGGCATAGGGTTAAAGCCACACTCAGGGTTTTAACAAAATAACAAAACCAGGCAATCGTTGCCTCCACCAAACCTGAGATCGTGGCAAAGGGATAAAGCCACACGCAGGATTTTACAAAGATCTGTCTCATAAAATACAGATCGCTTTCCTTAAATACAAACTGCTTTACAAAGAAAACGCTGAACAAAAAAAAACCAGAGATCTGAATTCGTGGCATGAAGGCAGTGACTAACAACCAATCTAGTACCTAAGCCCGATCCTTTTCTTTCATTCAGATCGCGGCGTCAATCCCCAAACGATATGAAGAGATAAAACTCTATAAAAATAAAAAACAGTACTCAAGAAGCCAAATCCCTCTTTCCATCAGCGATTATAAGAGAATAATATTAATTCCCCAGATCTCAAAATCAAGCACCAAACAAAGATTACAAAAGAATTAAAAAATCAATACTTCATAATCGTGTTCACACACATCATTTCATAGAAAACACATCTCATACTCAGGGGATCACACGCAGCAATTTCAGCCATGGAGACTTGGATTTCAAACTGC
Organism: Pseudotsuga menziesii; assembly: GCA_001517045.1. Taxonomy (NCBI): domain Eukaryota; kingdom Viridiplantae; phylum Streptophyta; class Pinopsida; order Pinales; family Pinaceae; genus Pseudotsuga; species Pseudotsuga menziesii. The sequence goes on along the minus strand of LPNX010659594.1, from coordinate 148,611 downwards.
AATTCTTACATAAGGGTGGCTCTGATACCAATTGTTGGTTTTACTTTATGGGTTTACCTAATTACTTTAAACCCTAACCAAGATCTACTCCTATGCAAGAAAATAAACTTAATGCACAGCGGAACTTAGAAATCAAGCTTAATGCACAGCGGAACTTACTTTCCATCTTCAAAGGCCACAGACAGCTTCCAATGCTCTGGGTTGATACGCTCCTGGTCTTTACTTGAGTTGTTGGCTCTCGAATCCTTCCAAGAACTTGCAATCCTTTTCTCTGGAGAGTATCCTGTCTTCAAATGGAGCAGACAATTTTGCTGGATAATTGCAAGCCTTGGAGACTCAGCCCTTTTATAGCAGTGCCAAAGAAAAATTCTAATCCTAGGGCAACTGAAATTTAGCTAATACTTGGGAAACAAGTCTGAAAAGAAATCTGGAATTTTCGATTTTATAAAAATCTTGAAATCGGGAAACTTCAGAAAAAACTGAAATAAATCAGAATAAATTCTGATTTCCTTATTTAGCTCAAATTTATTACTGCTATTATTTTAATCAACTATAATCGGTCCATTAACAATTATAATTGATTAACATTATTCTATATGTATTTGTATCCAAATCCTTATTTAAATACGTATAATGCCATGACTTAATTAATCACATTGTTTGGCATTTCTTAATCATTACATAAATGTAATCTTGCGACAGTATTTGATATCATAATCATAATGCACGTATGTCCAACTTAATTATTGTAATTAGACGTCTCTAAATCCAACAAAAGAAGCTGGTGTAGAGAGTTAAGAGGAGCATTTAGGTAGGGGGATGGTGGGAAGAGGAGGAAGGGCTGATGCAGAGAGAACAAGGGTGGAATGTGAATGATGGATGAGGCGAGGAGGAAATGGCGCTTGGAGTGTAGAAAATGGAGAATGGAAACGATGTAGAAGAAATGGAGGAGTGTCGGAATGATACTAGTCTAACACTGTATTTGATGTTGCAGAAAAGCCCGTATCTAGGTTATTGATAAATATGATCCATCTTGAGGTAAATATGAATATTAATTGATTAATTGAATAGATCATATTACATTACAAGATAATCTCGTTTTAAATATTGCTTGGGCATCCATATTTGAAGAGTCCCCACTCTTAATTTTTATATCTAATATTATTTATTAATAATTATTCTTATTAATTATTATATTCATTATAACATTTGTGCACACAACTTGCGAATATTTATAACTCCTTACAACTCACTCATACAATAGCCTCATAACTATATCTACAACTCCTTGCAGCTCACTCATACAATAACCTCATAACTATATCACGGCATACTTAGAAAGGAACTTTCATCAGTACTCAGACCAAAAACTAAGTATTCTCCAAAAAAACTAACCCACCCAAAAATTCCCGACCCATTACATATTTATAGGACTTAATCACAGCCCTCCCGCTCCCACTACTTAGACTCATAATTACAAGTGGAAAAAAACTATAACCGCTTCCATTAACACCACGTTTGACATTGTCAAAATGTTCCATTTCCTTATTCTTCAGCTGCTACATTGGAGTCGATCATGCTTCCACAAATCACTTCATCTTGCCTCTGTTCACACCAAAACTGCTTTTCAAAATACATCAAAACTTTCTAGGGCCAACATAATAAAATATACTAGAAAATCTACACATGAATAGATCCACATGTCTGAGAAATTAGAGATGATGTAGAATCCAGTCAGAACTATGGTGGTCAACTGGATGGGTTAACTTGTGGGAGGCATAACTTCGCCATACCGATTCCAATTGAGGTGATATTTATACCAATGGAAAGGTATTTGAGTTTAGAATCGCATCATGCCCCATGTCACTAGAGATGTGTTTCTTTACCCCCACAAAATTTCATTTATATGCTCAAATAGTTCTTATAAGGTTTTGAACGACAAATCTGCAAAGTGAGACCTACCCATAAAATAGGCCCAACAAGCCAATTCATCCAGTATTATGACCCCAAAACATACAAATAGGTGACAAATTATACATTTATCCATTTTCAGGTCACATTGTTAATTAGTTTCAACAACAAGTTATGGTATTGAGTTAGTTGTGTTATGTGTAAATATGTATGTAAGCTTCTTGATCTTTAATCAATACGACTGTACCTGGCTTCGTCGGTGGATTTTAATATCTTAAAAGAAAATACAATAGAGGGTGTGATGAGCACATTGGATAAGCTCTTTGAAAAACCTACGGTTTCCAACAAAGTATTTTTAATGAAATGTCTATTTAATATGAATATGTCAAAAGGTGGATCTATTATTGATCATTTAAATGAAATTAATACGCTCACTAGTCAGCTAAGTTCTATAAAAGTGAACATTTATGATGATGTTATAGCTCAAAATGACACATCTCTACCTGTAATCACTTTCCTATGTTTTGTCGCATGTCGACACTTCCATGACAACACTTCATGAAAAGTCATTGAAAAAACACCTAACTTGGAGGACCCATATCTTGATTTTTGTACCTCCGTTTGACCTCATCTCTACATCGTTGGAAAGATATTTCTGTTGGCTAAAACTTTCTATAAGACACCAAAGTCTGAAAGTGCCCAAAAATACCCTTAAAATGAGTTTTTTGTGTGTACATGACTTTCCTCAAGGCAAACCCGCATATGGGTGGAAAAAATCCCCAAAAAGGTCAAAAACTGCCTTAGGAAGGCAGGGGAAGTATGCTATCAGACTTATAATGTGTTCCTAAGTGGCAAGAAGGACCTAAAACAATGCAAAAGACTGAAAGAAAGACAGAGAAACCCCAAACAGAGAAGGCTCTCCCCAATAGAGTCGCCAGTTCTGTTGTAAAGGAAAGTATCCTATGGCTAGGGTTTAAGAGGCCATCAACATACTGGGGTTGAAAGGTGGATGTATAATGTTCAACAAGCATATATAAGCAAGTTTCAGAGATTGGAATGGTTCATACCTAAGCCAAACTAAAGTTGATCCAAGTAGCCCTTCAATCCTCTTCTTGCTCCTCTTGCTCCAAGAGACCTGTAAAACGAATTATACCTTCCTCAAACCAATATGACCACATATAAAGAAATGGTAATCAAATAAACATGAAATAATAATTTGATTAACATCAAAATATGATCATAAACAAAGATTCAATCACACATTGAACAATGATTTGGGAAGAAGAATGACATCACATCTTTATTAATCTTGAAAACAAGTACGAGTATACCTTCTCTTCAAGTTTGGTACCTCATGAAACCTTGATCTGGTTCTACTGCTTCTCTTCTCCAAGGAACTCAACCTCCAAGCTCTGCAACACAAGAAGAATGCTTCTAGGGCAAAGGTGTGGGCAAAGAGATCTCCAAATCCTCCAGCATAACAATGTAAAGATTCAAGTCTCCTCTCATGGACCTCCCTACCTCTATTTATATGGTTAAGGAAGAGTTAGGGGCGAAGACAAAGTAGTTACAACTGAAGGAGTCAGTTGCGTAACTACCCAAACTACCCAAATTTCAAAATTCGTATTTTTTTGACATTTTTAAGAGGCGTACGTGGGTTGCAGAAACAACAGTCACGTACATGAGTACACGCAGGTTGCAATGTATAAAAGTCACGTATTTAAGGTGTACATGACTATTATATATAGCAACTCGTGTACGTACGCGGGTTTGCCTTGAGGAAAGTCAAGTATAGACAAAAAACTCATTTTAAGGGTATTTTTGGGCACTTTTAGACTTTGGTGTCTTCTGGTTAGTTTTTGCTAACATAAATATATTTCCAACGGTGTAGAGATGAGGTCAAACAGAGTTACAAAACTCAGGATATGGGTCCTCCAAGTTAGGTGTTTTTTCAGTGACTTTTCATGAATTGTCGACATGCGACAAAACATAGGAAAGTGATCACAGGCAGAGATGTGTCATTTTGAGCTATAACAGATGCCCCCTAATGTATGAGGTTAGAGGGGAAGGAGATAGCCTAAATACATTATAAAGGAAATAGTTGAGTATGGAGAGAGCAGAGAATCCAAGATCGAAAGGCTCGAACAAAGGTGCCTGAAAGAGAGATAAATGTCAGAAAAAACTGATCTCTGGGACATACAAGTCCATATACAAATCATCGCCATAAAGATACAGGTGGATCCAACACATGTATAACTGATGAAACTATCATGGTCGCTCAATATGCAAAAAGGTGCCATATCAAATCGAAAGGAGTCATGGCCACAAATGAACAATGTGGATCCATACTCAACAATCGATCATAGCCACAAAAATACAAGGTGGATTTATGTCTCAGCAAAATGTCATATAAAGTGTAACAAGGTCTTATGCAACTTGGGCAATAGCAAAAAATGATGCTACTGTCGGCCCAAGGTCTTCAATCCAAACCGTCCAAAAAAGGTACGAATCCTAACCATGTGAATAAAGGAGCTGAAGTCGAACATGGAGGAAACCGTTTGATTATCGGTCAATAATGAGGACTATTGACAAACGCGAGGGAAACCACCATTAATGAAAATGGTCCCCAAGGTACCTAGTACATTCTAACAAGTGTGATTACAAGGACTTGAAGTCGAACACTTGAAGAATCCATTGAGTAGGAGACATTAAGGTGTTCCCACTACCCAATAGCGAGGAAAATTGCCACTGATGACTACAATCCCCAAGGTAATGTCATAAAACTCTAAATCTCATTCCCAGAGCAAGATGTGTTGTAGTCGATAAGAAGAGATCCGTTGGAAGGAAGGCATTAAGGCATCCTTCCTCATCTAACACAAGGTAAGTCAAAGACTAATTGGATATGGAATTGGTACCGAATTTCACGACAAGAAACGCTGAAGATATGATGTAATGAACCGATACCAGGGAATGGCCATCACAAAAGGTCAAGGCAACTGCAGAATGGCCAACAAAGGTTTAGTCCTTGAACAGTGAGCACGACACAAAAGTGACTTAGGCAACATTTGACACAAAAGGACCAAGGAAACAAATCTGCAATGTAGGAGGCATTGAAAGATTCCCCATATAATTGGAAAAGAAACCAACTGGAGGAGTAAAAACTCTGAATCGGGATAAGATCAAAAAACTAGAACCCAATTGTTGATAGACTCAAAACTGGTGCTTTGTTCAAGGAAACAAGACTTGCTGCCATGATGTAAAAAACATGTGAATGAACTTCCCTTCCCCTCTTTCTTGTAAAGGTTTAACGAGTCCAAGAAAGCAAACTCAGGACCATCTTCATTTTTGGCAAGCTCGAAGAAAAGAAAGAAGAATGCGTGATAAAGGACTGATTCGTGGATTTTATGAGCCCGAACTAGTACATGCTCGATGGTGTTTTCATAGTTTAGAGAGTATGAAAACTCCAAAAAAGACTCCAGGGGGGTGCTTTTTCGTACAATTTAGTCTCATGAGGTCGGAAAAGTATAAAACAAACCACAGAAGAACTCTCTTAGCTTCCGAAGAAGTAAGGTCCACCTTTTTCGTATTTAGTTAGGAAGGTCCGAAAAAGGTTAAATTACCACCTACCCAATGCTCCTTCAAAAGCAGCATATAGCCTGAGTTTTACGAGTGTGAAGGAAGGCAAGATCACTCAGAAAGATCCATTTGATTACGAGAAATGGGGCTTACAACAATAAACTTGATGCCTTGTTCTTTAAGGTTTAACGAGCATGACATAGACATAAAGTACACTCGAAATCTTTTTCATGTTTTGGTCCAGAACATGAAAAAGAGAACACTAAGCTCATATCGGGGATTCCTTTTCAGTAAGTTTAGTCCCTCAGGTTCGGAAAAGTGATAAACCTATGCCTGATAATAGTCTTCTCAATTCCAAAGAAAAGAGAGTGTTCCTTTCTCGTATTATTCCACATGGTCGAAGAAAGAGATAACCTACCACCAATGTGGATGCCTGTTCACATATTCTTAATGATCCTGAACGGACAAGTTTACTTGGCAGTCAAGTCTATTTTGAGGAGTCAGACTTGGGCCTAAAAAAACTCAAAATCTTTCCCGTGAATTTTTAACGAGTCCAGAAAAGTCAACTCGCAGCCTCCTTACTATTTTTAACGAGCTCGAAGGAGAGCATAAATAATGCTCTAAATGCAAGGAGACGAGTGTCATAGACAGGAGAAACTAGTTCCAAGCGCAAGGAACAAACCTATGCATAATACAAAGAAAGTGAGCAAGATAAGGACACTCGGGGAATGTCTCCTCAGGATAAAGGGTGTCAAGTTGCAAAGGCAAAATGATACAAGGCTTAGCGATGATGAGAGAAAATATGAGGGCTTATACAACGAGATAAAAGCGTGGAAGTAGGCATCATGATCAAAAGCGCGAGTAGGATACATGAAAATGCAGTTACAGCTTGAACAACAAGACAAGGCCAGTAAACAATTGTGAATCCAACTAAAAATCCTGTCTCCAAGAAACAACAACATCAGGATCATATTCAGAAGAAATGATCCGATGCGGGTCACTTTGGCAGAAACACATGTGACTTTGCTATCTTCTACAAAAGGTAAAGTCAAGGTAGAATCAACTGAAGAAGATTCTATAGCACCAAGGCTCGAGGGTTTATAATCAGTAAGATCAACCTCAGAAGAAGAGAAAAAATCAACAAGGGATATAGAGTCTGTAGGAACAAACTTAGCATCACAGGAGTTGAAAAATTCAAAAGAAAAATCAAACTCATTAGGATCACCGACTTGCTGTTCAAAGGAAGAGTCAAAATACTCAACAAGACCAACATAAGAAGAAAGGTCAGGCTTACTAGGAAAACCAGGGTTATACTTAGTCACAATTGAACCGACATCCAAAAGAAGATCAGACTGTATCAAAGACTCTAAGAATACTTCATCCGAAGGAAGGAGATCATCTGAGATAGGACACATATCTAAACTTTCAAATGGATTGACAGAGTGGAGAGAAGGCTCCATAGTCTGTAGAGGATGACTCGCCTAGTCAATTGCTGGGACCAAGTCACAAGAAGGTGAGCATGGAAACAGAGGCTGCTTCTTAGTAGCAATTGAACGCAAAGGAAAAGAGGCCACATAGCTCACCTGTGGCCGGGTAGTGTCTATAGAAACACTGGGAACCAATAAAGGAAAGACCTAGTCTCTAGTCGGGTCAGGAGAAGGATCAAGAAAATCCAACTGATCGATAGTGACAATTTCTTCTCCATGATTAAAGTACATCACATGAAAGAATGTTGACACCACAACTTGCATGGCATAGACATAATCACGTCCAAGGAGCATATTGAAGTCTAAAGGGTCTTCTATCACCATGAAGTCAACTAAGACAGTCTTCCCACCCAAAGTAACAGGTGTTTGAGCAAGAATTCCCAAGGATATACAAGTTCTTCTATCAAACGCCAGTATCTAACTAATAGTCGACACAAGGCTGGGAGATCCCATGCCTCACCAAGCACGAGCAGAAAAAATACTAACTGAGGCTCCTTCATCAACAATACAATGAGCAATCGTGTATGGTTCAACTTTGACCTTTATCTGGAAAGGTGCATCAGAAGGAAGGTGCGACTCAACTAGGCTATCTTAATCAAAGGAAGCAATTCGAGAGCTTGGTGGGGGTTGATCCAAAGCGAGTTTAGTGCCCCCTTGTTTAGTAAGTTCTGAACTGGCAGTGAAGAAAATGCGATTGGCAGACACTTCACTCTCCAAAGGAATAGTGGGATTGATCGACAATGGAATCGATTCAACTGCTTTGTGAAAGTCACTCTCTGAAGGGAGAGTGGGATTGACCAAAGATGACATTGGTTTAATCACATCAGGATCACTCTCCGAAAGAAGAGTGGGATTGACCAAAGCTGAGATTGGTTCGACCACTTGATCAACCAAAGGTTGAGTAGGTTGTTGAGAAACTATAGGTTGTTCAGGAGAAGGAAATTCTTGAGTCTTAGACCACACTCTTCGCACCTCTACGATAGTAGGGCACTGGTGAGTAAGATGATCTCTCTCGCATAGCTTATAAGGGAACTTAAGTTTGCACTTCGAACGACCAGTTTTCTCAATGGTGTCAACATGACTAGCAGTGGCTGACTGTTTGCTCTCAACATGACCTGCAGAGGATGAGATCTTGCCCCCAGCATGAACACCAGAGGCTAGGTGACTGGGTCCAACCTGACTAAGAGAGGTTGGTTGTTGAAAATCTTCAGAATGTTCAAAAACGGGATGACCATGAAACCAAACTCTTCACACCTCCGCAATAGAAGGGCATTTATAAGTAAGGTGGTTTCCCTCACAAAGCTTACAATGAAACTTGGGCTTGTGTTTTCAACAGTGTCAACATGATTTGCAGTGGTTGATGGATTGTCTTCAGCATGAACCACAAAGGCTGAGAAACTACCCCCAGCATGACCTACAGAGGCTGAGAGACTAGGTCCAACATGACCTTCAGAGGTTGGATGGGCACCACTAACATTAAAAACAGAGGTTGAATGGTTAGGATCAATCTGCTTTGTAGCAGTTGAGTGTGTGCCCCCAGTATGAGCAACAGAGGCTGGGTGGATGGATCCAACATGAATTACAAAAGTTGGATGGTTCAACTTGAACAATAGAGGTTGAACGGGTGCCTTCAGCATGAACTGCAGAGGCTGAGTGACTGGATCCAACATGACCTGGAAAGGTTGGAAGGATCCCACCAGCATGATCAACAGAGGCTAGATGGTGAAGATCAACTTGACTTGCAGAGGTTGAGTGCCTAGATCCAACATGACCTGCATTTGTTGGATATGTGCCCCCAGCATGAATTGTAGAGGCTGGGTGGTGAGGTTCAACTTGACTTGCAGAGGTTGAATGGGTGCCCTCCTGCTTATGTGCCTTCTTCCTATTCCTCCTTCTTTTACTCCTTTTAGACTGTCGGTTACTAGTATCAGTACTTTCACTGCATGAGGTAGAAGGAGGAGGAGAATCAACTACAGGTGAAGGGGAAGCAGTGTTTTAATGCCCTTGATATAAGGAGCTCACTTGAGAAGCATCAGGAGCATTCAGGACAGTTGGAGTGGAAAACAACCACACTGGTAGCCCTAGGGTGAATCCAGGAAGATTCAGGGTGGCCATCAAAGGAACACCAACATTCCCTATGGGAGGAATAGTACAAGGAGTTCCCAGCATGGGGATCTCTTGGTTGGTGTTCAAAGGGGTGTTAGCCATAGTTTCAAACAAGGAGACAAAGTCTGAGGTCAACAGGAAACCAAAAATACCAAGCACATACTTGAAGGTAGACTAAGTACAGACAAACCGCACATCACTCACTAAAAATTCCTATAGCCAAACACACAAATAGGTATAAGATATGCATTCCAAAGAAAGCTGAGAGACAATTACTTGGAGTCCCTGTAGATGTTCTTAGGCACAAGCGGAGGAATCACCCACTTCCCTCCCACACTTTCTACTAGGGTTACCTTCCAAGCCCGTCCAAGGTCAACCAGAAATAGCCTTCCGGTGTACCTGTGTATGAACCCCAAATGTCAAAGAGACTAAAGGATACCTTAACTATATTGACAGTCTGGGGGGACAGTCGCAAGCCTGGTTTGTACGCATGGGAAAGGTAGCAAAGCCCGAAACCTTGCCTAAGATAGAATCCCTAGATGCACAAAATCCTTGGTTTACGTTTCGACAAGGAATCAGAGGGTTATCTCCTCAGTCCAAGCCTCCACGCGGCCTCGTGCTTAACTTCCGTTTGAGAGGAGCTTCCCAGATACAATCAACATAGAAAAGGGTTTACCTAGTGATTGGCCAACTACGTCTGAGATTTAAATACTTGTGGAGAGTTAAAACTCCCTAGTCCATAAGTCTAGCCTGACCTAGTTGGTGTATGACCCTATAAAATAAAACTTACCAATAATTTTTGAACTATATCGTTTATTTTAAGGGTTGTTTTTATTCAGAGGGTAAATGGCGTGAAACTTATGTGGTGTTTTGACTCAAAGTTGAAACAAAATGACTAAGCAAAGAGAAATGAAATGCAAAAAGAAAAAACTATCCTCTTTCTTTTTCAAATAGAAACCTGAAAGCCACAAAAGAACGAATTCTTTTTATTTTTATTTTTTCAAAAACAATGATATGCCATGCAATCTAGACTAAAAACCTAATCTACATGCATATAAATCAAACATGTGTTTTTGTATTTTTCTCTTATAAATGCAAAAGAAAAAATAGCCTAAATGCAAGCAAGTACTACAAGCAAAGCAAATAGACAACTACTCTACACCCCACAAACAAACCCTAGGTTTCCCTAAAGTTGGATATAACCTCTTATGAAAGGAAGGCTCACTAAGGTAAACAAACCAACAAATTTGGAATGAAGAGACTGAGCAATAAGACTGACATAAACAAAGGTCAAGAAGTCCCAAGTATCAATCTAAACCTACAAATAGAGGTTGCTCAGTACCTTGTCCAACAAGGTCAAGCCAAAGAAGGAGGTGGGGGGGGGAAGCAACAAAAACAAGTATATGTTCTTTTTATTTTTCTTTTATAAATGCAAAAGAAAAACTACCTACAGACAAAAGTATGCAGATAACAAGAACAAAGCAAAAGAAACTTTGCTATACAACCACCAAACAGACTCTAGAATGCCCTAAAGTCAGTATAAACCCTACTTGGAAGGAAGGCTTGCATAAGAGACAAGTCAACTATTTTGGCATGGTGAAGTTAACCAACAGAAGAAGAAAGAAACAAACACCAACAAGGTTCTGAACTCAGACATAGATCACTAACAGAGGCTGACCAGAAACATAAGCCAAAAATCATGCCAAGCAAAGGGGGTGGGAGGAAAGAGCAAAGAGCAAACCCTAATACTATAAAAAATGTTACCACATAGATAAAGAACAACCAAAAGGGATGACATTAACTCCCTGGAGTCATGCACCTGTAGAGGACACCAAAAGACCTACCAAACAACCTTCAAACAAAAGAAAAACCACAAAAGAGGATAAAAACACTGTTTTTCTTTTAGAGGAAATTTCAACTCAAAATGGGCCTTTTAACTTTTATTCAAATTCCATGTCATCATGTGTTAGCCAATGAAATTTCTTTAAATTTGAAATACCGTATAGGTCTTAAACACTTTTTTAATATAAATTTGGGGATAGGTATCATAAAAAAACTACTTTTTTTGTTTGTATTTTTGACATATCTCCTTGTGTTTTTACTCAAAGTTCGATCAGGAGAGATCATTGGATGCAGAATTAAAATATGCATCCAACGAATACCCACTCGGCATACTTTTGACGGACCCCGCTACCCCAAAAACAAGAAATACCTGAAAAAATAGAATGATGATGTCATCATTTCATTTTTTTCAGGTATTTCTTGTTTTTGGGGTAGCAGGGTCTGTCAAAAGTATGCCGAGTGGGTACTCGTTGGATGCATATTTTAATTCTGCATCCAATGAGCTCTCCCGATCGAAATTTGAGTAAAAACACAGGGAGATATGTCAAAAATACAAACAAAAAAGTAGTTTTTTTCTTTTCTTCCTCCAAAATTAATAAATATTATTTTATTATTTTAACTATTATTTTATTAATTCATTTTAGGAGGCCCATTTTGAGTTGAAATTTCCTCTAATGCATACGCGAGTTTCACTACTGACAGGTCGCGTGTCATACGCGGGTTGACAATACAGCAAGTCGCGTGTATAAGCACACGTGGATTGTACCATTGACAAGTCGCGTATCATACGTGGGTTGGCAATATAGAGAGTTGCGTGTACCAAACCAGACACATGACTGTTCAGTCTGCAAGTCGCGTATGGGTGGAAAAAATCCCCAAAAAGGTCAAAAATTTCCTTAGGAAGGCAGGGGAAGTATGCTATCAGATTTATAATGTGTTCCTAAGTGGTAAGAAGGACCCGAAACAATGCAAAAGACTGAAAGAAATACAGAGAAACCCCAAGAAGACAAGGCTCTCCCCAGCAGAGTTGCTAGTTCTGTTGTAAAGGAAAGTATCCTATGGCTAGGGTTTAAGAGGCCATCAACATACTGGGGTTGAAAGGTGGATGTATAATGTTCAGCAAGCATATATAAGCAAGTTTCAGAGATTGGAATGGTTCATACCTTATCCAAATGAAGATTGATCCAAGCAGCCCTTCAATCCTCTTCTTGCTCCTCTTGCTCCAAGAGACCTATAAAACGAATTATACCTTCCTCAAACCAATATGACCACATATAAAGAAATGGTAATCAAATAAACATGAAATAATAATTTGATTAACATCAAAATCTGATCATAAACAAAAAATTCAATCACACATTGAACAATGATTTGGGAAGAAGAAGGACATCACATCTTTATTAATCTTGAAAACAAGTACAAGTATACCTTCTCTTCAAGTTTGGCACCTCATGAAACCTTGATCTAGTTCTGCTGCTTCTCTTCTCCAAGGAACTCAGCCTCCAAGCTCTGCAACACAAGGAGAATGCTTCTAGGGAAAAGGTGTGGGAAAAGAGAGCTCCAAATCCTCCAACATAATAATGCAAAGATTCAAGTCTCTTCTCATGGACCTCCCTACCTCTATTTATATGGTTAAGGAAGAGTTAGGGGCGAAGACAAAGTAGTTACAATTGAAGGAGTCAGTTGCATAACTACCCAAACTACCCAAATTTCAAAATTCATATTTTTTTGACATTTTTAAGAGGCGTATACAGGTTGCAGAAACAACATTCACGTACATGAGGAGTACATGTGGGTTACAATGCAGAAAAGTCACGTATTTAAGGCATACGTGACTATTTTATATAGCAACTCACGTACATAAGCGGGTTTACCTTGAGGAAAGTCGCGTATAGAAAAAAAACTCATTTTAAGGGTATTTTTGGGCACTTTCAGACTTTGGTGTCTTTTGGAAAGTTTTAGCTAGCAGAAATATATTTCCAATGGTGTAGAGATGAGGTCAAACAGAGTTACAAAACTCAAGATATGGGTCCTCCAATTTAGGTATTTTTTCAGTGACTTTTCATGAAGTGTCATCATGGAAGTGTCGACATGTGACAAAACATAGGAAATTGATCACAGGTAGAGATGTGTCAGTTTGAGCTATAACAGATGAGGTTAGGGATATTCTAATCTTGTGCTCATTTTCAAAAGGCTAGAATAGATTGGTCATGGTTGTAAGTAACTCTGTCCCTGGTTTAAACACTCTTAAATTTGATGATGTTGTTGGTGTTATTCTTAGTGAGGAAATGCGAATAATAAGCATAGGTGAGACATCAGGTCATGCGTTGACCATGGAGAGCAAGGGAAGACAAAAGGAGAGAGGAAGGAGCCTAGGTATTGTAGCAAGTCTAGAAAGGGTAGATCCAAGTCCATATTTGGAAATATAGAGTGTTGGAACTATGGTAAGAAAGGACATCTGAAGAAAGATTACAAAGCTCCAAAGAAGAAAGGAGATGAGCAACATGAGACTCCTTAGGAAGAAAATGTAGTAGGTGATGTGTTGCAAGATGCTTTGATTCTTGCATTAGATAATACTAGTGATTATTGGTTGGTAGATTCAGGGGCTTCATGTCATGCTACACCCCATAGAAAATTCTTTCATGATTATGTTCCAGGTGATTTTGGACATGTTTTATTGAGGGATGATGAACCATGTAAAATGGTTGGAATGGGTAAGGTACAGATTAAGTTAAATAATGGAAATGAATGGATGCTAAAAGATGTAAGGAATATTCCTTCTATGAAAATAAATATGATCTCAACACGACAGTTGGGAGATAATGACTATTTTCTACATTTGGAAAAACGTGGTGGAAGATTATTAAAGGAACACTGGTAATAACAAAAGAAGATAGGATAGGTACATTGTATTTGTGTCCTCATAATAATGATTATTCTATATATGTATCTTCCATAGAAATAGGTTCAACATTGTGGCATCATAGGCCTGGCCATATGAGTGAGAAGGGGAAGCAAATTTTCCACTTAAGAAAATTGATTCGAGATATGAAGTAGGCAATTTTGGAATTAAGTGAGAACTGTGTTTATGGAAAACATAAGAGAGTTATATTTCTCAGGGTTGGGAAACAAAAAAAGAGTGAAAAGTTAGATATTGTGCATACAGATGTATGAGGAATGGATCAGGTACAATCTCTTGGTGGCTCTCATTATAATGTTACTTTTATTGATGATGTAACTAGAAAAACTTGGGTTTATTGCATTAGACTAAAATCTAATGTGTTTTCTAATTTTAAGAAATGAAAATCTTTGGTTGAGAATGAGATAGGAAAAAAGTTGAAATGTATTAGATATGATAATGGAGGTGAATACTGCAGAAAGTAGTTTGATAGTTAATGTTCATACAATGGTATTCGTAGAGAGAAGATAGTCCCAGGAACACCATAAGAAAATGGTGCGTTATAAAGGATGAATAGAACGATCATGGATCGTAAAGGTGTATAAGATTGCATGCATGGTTTCCCTTACATTTTTGGGCTGATGCTATAGGTACTGGTGTTTATTTAATAAAAATAGGGCCTTCAAGCACTTTGGATGGTGGAATTTCAGAGGAGGCATGGATAGATAAAATGGTAAACTACTCATTTCTTAGAACTTTTGGTTGTGAAGATTTCTTCCATATTGATAAAGAAAATAGAACAAAGCTTGAGGATAAATCCAATAAATGTAACTTTATTGGATACAGGGCTGATGATTTTGGTTATTGCTTATGGGATTATGAAAATCACAAAATAATTAGGAGTAGAGATGCCGTATTCAATGAAAATGTTATGTACAAAGATCAGTTGTAGGGAAATAAAGAGGAAAATGAAAACATAGAGTACACTATGCTTGATGAAATCAAAGAAAATGAAGTTCCAAAGGCACGATAAAATCAAGAGAAACAACATGTACCTCAAACTCCCGCCAATGTAAGAAGATCTACCATGTTAAGTAGACCCCCTAAACGATTCTCTCCTTCATTGTATTATTTATTAATAAATGATTATGGTGAACCATAATGTTATGAAGAAGCAATGCATGTGGAAACAAAAATAAGTCGTAGCAAGGCATGGCTGAGGGTATGGACTCATTGGTAAGAAGCCAGACTTGGGATTTGGTTGAGTTTCCTACAGAAAAAAGAGAATTGCATAATAAATGAGTTTACAGGTTGAAGGAAGAAGATGGAGGCAAGAAGCAGTACATGTTTAGGTACACAAGGTACTCCCAAAAGACCGAACACCTAGAGAAACCAATTCACACAAACAGATCATAGATGAATACACCGGTGTTTGTCATGTGGTTAAAACCCTCGAGAGGGAAACAGTCCATAACCCCAACCAAATAGATACTTGGAGAAATTTATTATGCAAAAGAAAGAAAGTTACAAATGAGCTTCTCATAATTGATCAACTAGCCAAGGACCCTCCATGCTTTGTATCAGCCAAAATGACACTTCTCCATCCGAGTATCGAAATTCTTCATGTTGGTACACAAAAGGACAAATTGGGATTGAAGTGTCCAAAAAACTATAGATGAGAATGACCTTTGATGCATTATCCCCAAACCAACCTTGTATATTTTTATTATGATTTTTTGGTTGCATAGGCGACTATATGCATTGCAACTTGTGTATCATACGCAAGTTGCCTACATTAATACCAACGTATACCTTAATTCGACATTAAAAAATATAAATAGAGATTAGATGAGATTAGTTGGGGCCTAATCCATAACTATCCCAACCATCTCAACCATCCCAACCTTCGAAACCACTCTATTTCCCAAAGTATAAATAGAGGCCTTGGGGTGGGGGCTAATGAATCAATTTTGGAGAGCAAAGTTATGCTGGTGGTATATCTTCAGAGTCTTGGAGCAGCAGAACTCAGAGTCCTTTGGTTGCAGAGGAGCCCTTGTCTCAGAAGTTGGGTTGTATTCTTATCTTATTCATTGATTGTTAATAAAGAGAATTCTTCTTTCAATCTTGTATTGTGTATATTTCATGGATATTGGTTAATGAATATGTTTATTTACATCATCAATATGTTTTTCATCTAATCTCTGATATATATATGCATGAGATATTACTTGAAGAATTTTCTCTTTGTAGGTGAAGAGGTGCATCCCTATAAGCTTTGGGAAGGAGTGGAGTGAGAGAAGATCAAGCTTGGATCAACCGTCGTTAATTGGGTAAGTCAAGACTTTCTTTCTATTCTCTTTCCATTCCCTGTAAAAAACTGATTGCCTGCAAGTTAGTAGTAAGTTGGTAACCACAAACCCTAGGTTATAAGGGTGCTTTATCATGAACAACAGAACTGGCGACTCCGTTGGGGAGTCTAGCCTGCTGTGGGTTCATCTTGTAGGTTCTTGACCAGTATTTTCTCTGATTTTGAGTGTGGTTCTTTTATCCTACCTTTGATTTGCAATATAGTATGTCTAGAGACCTTTTTCTATTTTTTCTTTGAAATTTTTTTGTTGTATACGTGGGTTGCTATTATACACATTCGTGTATAACAACTTGTATACGTGGGTTGCTCTATAAGATAGTCGCGTATGGTACCCGAGTTTCTATATAAGAGAGTTAGTATATATCCTATAGCAACATAAAATTTTTGTTAGGGTTTGCTTGTCTCTATGTTTTTTGATTTTGTTTGCTGGCTGACGAGTTTGCAAGAAACTTTAATTCACCTCTTACTAACCTAAAATATCTAGTGATCGTCCAGGTTCATCCTTTCAATTCACATGTGATTGGTGTTCCTGTGGGAAGACTAATGTCTAGTGCAGGAGAAATTCCTTCTATCTCCACCTCAGCTCCAGCTGAAGGAGTACCACCTCCCCCGGCTGGTGCCCCTAGAGAAAACATACCTACTACTCCTTTAACTCTAGCTAGTCAGGTGGTTCGACCACCGGCTTCAAGAAATGTAGTAGGCACTTCTAGTGGGGTGGTCATTGGGATCCCTAGTGTACCTTCTATTTCAACTTCTTTTGCAAACACTGCTCAGAGTGGTATAGTTGGATCCTATTAGGATTATTAATCCTCCCTTGTCCAATTTGGTCATATGTCTAAATCAGGAGTCCATCCAGTCTATTTAAAGTCATTAGCACCATTGGGTCCACTTGGCCTAATTAGGGCACATGTTTTAGTTACTAAAGTGTGGGGAACACTAATTGAGGCTCATTGCCACTGATTACAATTGATTGCATCAGTTTAGGAGCCTCCTAGACCAATCCCTACAATTTAGGAGCTACTAGGAGTGCCGAAGCCAACCAAGGTCAGTTCAGTTCAGTTGATGACTGGTTAAGCTAAGTTAGGAGTCAGTTACATTTAGTTCTAGTCCTCTACATTCAGTTAGCGCTAGGTTTACTTGACTAAAATCAGGAGGGGTGCATTTCTCACCTACCACAGTCAGTTAGCCTTAGTCGACACTAAATGTAACACTTGAGTTGTGTTTTAGAACTCCGATGAACTCGGTTATGGTTTAGACAAGGTCAGTTAACTATTGAGTCCTCCAATAGTTATTTAGACAAGGTCTTAGTTACCTACAGTCAAGTAGAGTCTAATAAATTTGAATTTCCTCATGTGGATTCGAATTGCTTGTGGATATTAAAGCCATTGTACTTCATTGTAATTATCCATCTAATTACTCTTTGATTAATGAAAAGCATTCACAGTTGCAAGCCATTTTTGCACTGTTTCATTCTTCAATAACTGAGTAAATTGTGTGATCTATCCTGTGAGTTGTGTTTTTTTCCACAGATCTATCTATGTGCTCAATTTAATATGGTATTAGAGCCTCGGTGGAAAAGGCACTTCTCCTCCTCGGATCTCATACTGGATCATTTTTTGAGCAAAATTGCTCCTTCCAGCACTGCACCAGAAGCAAAGAATTTACCACTTAATACCCCAAGCAAAGGAATTGTTGATCAAGCTTGCTTGATTAACTAAGCTGGGTGTGAAGAAAATTCTAAAAGTGCAGGCTATCTGACCTTATGGTGCCTTTTGTTTTTGTTTTGTAGGTACAACTTCGAATGGATTCATCTGTTCCTCTTCTCACCCTGTCCTCAAACTATTCAGAATGGAAGAATAAGATGATTTCATCTCTAATGAGACAAGGTCTCTGTCGGGTGTCTATTGGACTCGGTAAAGAGTTTTTTAGTGAGATTAAATGGCTGAATAAAAGTGATGGAGATTTTGGTACAATAGCAATGGGTCTTTCTCGTAGCTTGCGCTACCTCATCATATTTATTGAAGACCTGAAGGAACTCTGGACAAGATTGGACAGAACCTTTGGAGTGATTGATGAGGATCATAATAGAATTTTGGAGAGAATATCCAGAACCATAAGCACTTTTGATCCAAAATTATCAGCCTCCACTCTCTCTGATGAAGTTGTTAAAGATGAAGAAGAAGCAGAAATTTCTACACAGTCAATTCGAATTGAAGACAGTCTCCATGCAGTGACTCCTTCTCCTGATGCTCCGGAAGTTCATGAGATATCTGATATCTCATATCCTCATATTTTTGAAATAGAAGAAGACATTTGAATCTCTGATATTGAATAAAAACACTGCTGCACTTCCATGCAAACATTCGTCAGTGATTTTCCTTTGAATTATGTGCAAAATTTACCAGTAATTGCTTCCGAAAGTGAAGAGAAATTTGATTTTTCTCCCTCTAATGTTGCTGTTGGTGTGAAAATATGTGATACCTTGGATATTTTGGAATAAATATCAGATTACTAGAGTGACCCATTTGCTTCCCATGATCTAGATTTTCCATCAAATTCTTGTAGGATTGCATGCACCAAAATTCAGAATTTTGAAGAAGAAGAAAGCTGTGCATCCACTGTCTCGGTTAACCATTTATTGGAATCTAATATTAACCTTATTGGATATGATATGATATTATTTAGATGTTATCTGATATTTCTTGGTTTAATATATCAAATTCATAATCTTTCATTACTGCTTGTAGCTTTTCTCATCAACGATGTGAAGAAACAAGTACTGCAAGTCTCCTACAAAACTGTTGCTGGGGATTTGATTCCATTTCACAGTTTTGGATCTATTTTGAACCTATTTAGATCTGATTTACTTTATTATTTTATATTATTTGGTTCATATTTTAAAATTCAAAAGCTTTCAGTCATGCTTGTAGCTTCTCTCACCAATTCCAGTGTGAAAAATCAAGTACTGCACTTTCTCTTCAAAACTGCTGATGGGGATTTGGTGTTAGTTTCCTCATATGAGGTTGCTGATATTTTATTATGTGATTCATTAGATATTTCAGAAGCTATATCAGACTATGGAGCTCAAGCATTCAATCTCAACAGTCCCAGTGCTTCTCTACCATTGATCACATGTTCATCTCCTCACAGAACCGGTAAAGAGGAAGATTTTCTGCATCCGCTTGGACCCTTGCTCCTAACACTTCGGGATGTTCTTATGAGTCATGGTTTGCTATTCATGGATGCAACATATCAGTTTTCTGAGTGTTCCTCACATGTTTTGAATCCTCAAGAACCTTTTCTCACTTATCAATTGACTTCAGTTGCTCTACATGGGTCCAGTCTTCATCCGGCAGCTGTCTATATTTATGATCTAGTTGAGCATATCATTCTTCTTCCAAAGAGGAAGATTCCTCTAGACATAATGAGGAGAGGTTCACATGCTAGGCCCCAGGATACCTATGCACAGAAGAAACAGATTGATCCTGATTCTACCTGCTTAATTAGAGGGGGGGTCTTTTTTCCCATGTGGTTTTTCCCTAGCACCTTGTTTTTGAGCAGTTACTTTACTTTACCTAATTTAATGGGCGACCTATGGTCTTAGTTACCAGGGCCCACAGATTGTCCAAGTTAGCATTCAAGGGGGCTGTTAGGATTATTAATCCTCCCTTGTCTAATTTTGTCATATGTGTAAATCGGGAGTCATGTCTAAATCAGGAGTCCATCTAGTCTATTTATAGTCATTAACACCATTGGGCCCACTTGGCCTAATTGGGGCACATGTTTTTGTTACTAAAGTGTGGAGAACACTAATTGAGGCTCACTGCCACTAATTGCAATTGCTTGCATCAGTTTAGGAGCCTCCTAGACCAATCCCTACAATTTAGGAGCCACTGGGAGTGCAGAAACCAACCAAGGTCAGTTCAATTTAGTTGATGACCGGTTAAGCTAAGTTAGGAGGTAGTTACATTTAGTTCTAGTCCTCTACATTCAGTTAGCGCTAGGTTTACTTGACTGAAATCAGGAGGGGCACATTTCTCACCTACCATAGTCAGTTAGCCTTAGTCAACACTGAATGTAACACTTGAGTTGTGTTTAAGAACTCCGATGAACTTTGATTATGGTTTAGATAAGGTTAGTTAACTATTGAGTCCTCCGATAGTGATTTAGACAAGGTCTTAGTTACCTACAGTCAAGTAGAGTCTAATCAATTCGAATTTCCTCATGTGGATTTGAATTGCTTGTGGCTATTAAATCCATTGTACTTCATTGTAATTATCCATCTAATTACTCTTTGATTAATGAAAAACATTCATAGCTGCAAGCCATTTTTGCACTGTTTCATTCTTCAATAACTGAGTAAATTGTGTGATCTATCCTGTGAATTGTGTGTTTGTCTATAGATCTATGTGCTCAATTTAATAGATCCTCTTCATTTGTCTAGGGTTTCCCTTGGAATGGGGCGAACATTCCCCCATCCACCCCATATGTAGGTCCAATACCTACATATGTAGGAATGCAGTTCGAAAACACTAACCCTTATGGTCAAGGTTTCCAAACGCTGGTTTCAGCTCCCTTCATGAGCTCTCATTTTTCACTTTTTAGCAGAGGAATACTTGCTCCTATTTTTCAAACTCCAGTTTCAACTGGAGCAGCCCAAACCTCATACACTGCACGACATAATCCACTGGCTTATGGATGGAATCCTTTCCAAAGCAGTCCGACTCCTTCACAACCGGTAGCTGGGGGAAACCCCGCCTTTACATTTGGGAACTCGGGGGAAAGTCCTTCTACTTCCCAAGTTGGTACTTTTCATGCTCCGATTAGGCCCACGCTTCCTTTCCTGGTAACTTTGAATTTGCCAAATTTGTCCAAGCTAATGATGCCTCTTGGCCACCTGTTCCTACCAAGCTACCCTCGGATATCCCAAAATTCAAAGGAAAAGTTGGTGAAGACCCAGGGGCTCATATCACCACTTTTCACTTTTGGTGCTCCTCCAACTCACTAAATGATGACACCGTTCAGTTGAGATTGTTCCAAAAAACTCCTTGTTCCAAAAAACTCTTACTAGTGCCGCAACAAGGTGGTACATTGAACTGCCCTTTGCTGTGTTTGGTAGTTTTTGGGACTTAGCCAATGTGTTCCTTAACCATTTCCAACTTCTTGTTTGGTATGATTCCAGGACAGACTTATTGTACACATTTCTATAGGACAAATCCACTCATATTTCGGATCAAATCCAAGATCGGAGAAGCCGAAAGAGGCTCATTAAGGCCACTATCCCTCTCGATTTTTTACTAGAATGGTTCCTTAAGCTCTTATTTCCATATATATCTAAGGATGCGTCCACTTAGGGAGTAACTAATGAGGAAGAGGCTATCCTCAGGGCCCATCAGTTAGATTTGATATATTCTCAGTTTGTGATCCTATATGAAATCATCCCTGATGCATCGAGACCAAGCCATAGTGTCGAAAAACCTAAGCCTGGACCCCATGCTGATGGTATGGTTGGTTCGATGAAATATCTCACTATGGATTCTTTGGCTAAAAAACTCCATGAGTTGTCTATCAAACACTCTACGACGGAGGCAGCAAAGGATTCCCCCTCACCCCAGAATGAAAATATTTTTGCACAATCCTCCCATAAGGGCAATCAGCAGCCTGATGGGAAAAAGAAAAAGGGGAAGAAAGGTGAGGGAAACCAAAACAAGCCAAAACCCACAAACAATGCTGATGGGGGAAAAAAGAAAAGAAGAAGGTGAAATTTCCATGTTATTTTTGCCAGGAAGATCACCTGACCCATAAATGTCCCCTTATGGACCAAGCTCAGAAGCTACTCAAAAGCCGACAACCGACTATCCTGAAGGATCCTTTTCCACAAGGACATAATTTTGCTTTAGCTTCAAATGTAGCAGGGTGCACCCCAAATGCCCCTGACCCAAATTATATCAACATGGTTCGATCCAGACATTACTCCAGACTAGGAACAAGAACTATGAGACGGAGGCCCGAGAGAAGGGTAATTATATAGGTGAAACTTCTAACCCTCTCACAATTGAAAAGCCTGCCAAAACTATGCCCAAGATACCAAAAGGTTTCTTTACAAAAACATTGCACAATTCTAATGCTAGGGATGGAGCCAATTACTCTGTAGTTGAATATTTAGCCCAAACCCCTTATGCAATGTTGGCTTTAGAGGTGTTATAGAGTTTTCCTACCCAATGAGATGCACTCTTAGTAGCCTTAGGTAGTATGGATTCGTCGAGCCTCATGGAGAAGTTTAATTTGTTTGACGTCAAAATTTGCCTACCGTATCATGTGGTCTTATCGATAGATGTCATCCATGGTGGAAAAACCATCAGAAGGGCAGTTGTCGATGGATATGCTTATACATGTGTCATGTCCTTGTCTTTATGGAAGGCTCTTAGATCTCTAGAGCTAGTTCCATCGAACACCCTACTTACTACTTTTGACGGAAGGTCATTTCGTCCACATGGTATCCTACTAGATTTTGAAATAAAGTTGGAAGGGAAGGCGATGTCTATTGAGGTAGAGGTGATTGATGCACCATTGGATTACAACTTGATTTTGGGGAGAATTTGGACTTATGCCATGTCCACTATTGCATCGACTGTTCTTTGGGTAGTAGTGTTTCCGCACGAAGGGAAGTTGGTTACTGTAGACCAACTCAGTTTTACTCGGAAGGGCCGCATGGAAACTAATGAGTCCACTATGCCATTGGTTGATCAGGTTAAACGTGCTTCAGAGAGCTTAGGGGATGGAATGTATTCCTCATTGATGGGCACATTTGATTTTCCATCTTTGATTAATTACTTAGGTTCTACTAGAGTAGGAAGTCTATTGCAACGGTTGTCGATAGAACATACCCTTGGGTTCTTCCTTCTCATCATGAACTAGAAGGGCCCTTATTGGCAGTGGAAGTACCTTATCAATCTATCATTCATACCACTATTGATCCCATTCTGGTCCCTCTCACAGTCTTAGAGGAGCCGAAAGAAGCCTATCTTCCTGCTTAGGCAGAGAACTCTTTGCATACTGAAGATTGCTTAGATATGTTTTTGCCATCTGACGAAGCCATTTTGGAAGCTATGCGTGGGCAAGATAAGATTTGCAAATATCTTCATCATTGATCCTATTTTCTTCCAGAATTAAGTAGGATTAAAAATCAAGAATTCCATATGAGACTGGCAAGTGATACTGATACATCGATTAATCCCTTACCTAGGGAGGGAATATTTGCCGAGAGGAATATGGAAAATATTTTCGTTACTATTCCTATCTACATCTCTATGAATCCCAATGTTGTGGACAATGTATATATTGGCACAAACTGCTCTCCGAAGGAGATTGCTATCTATAGAACCTTGTTTAAAGAGTTCCGCAACGTGTTTTCCCGGTCATATGAGGAGATGTCCGGCATTGATCCATCGATAGTCGAACATGAAATTCGAACCTATCCTGATGCCAAACCAGTTCAACAAAAACTTAGACCTGCCAATCAGCATAAAGTGGCAACTGTTAAGGATGAAGTTGAAAACTACTGAAAGTCGGTTTCATTTACCCGATACCTTTAAGAGAATGGGTATCCAACCCTGTCCTTGTCGATAAAAAGAAAGGGACGATATGCATCTGTACTTACTTTCGTGATTTAATCAAAGCCTGTCCTAAGGATAACTACCCCACACCATTCATAGATCAAATCCTTGATGCTTGTGTAGGGAGTGAAGTCTTTTCATTTATGGATGGTTTCTCTGGGTATAATTAGATTCAAATTAAACCAGAAGACCAACATAAAACAAATTTCATTTGTCCTTGGGGTACATTTTCATACAAGAAAATGCCTTTTGGATTGAAAAATGCAGTGGCTACCTTTCAGTGGGCAATGAATTTTTCCTTTCATGACATCAAGTCTATTGTCGAACCCTACCTAGATGATCTGCTATCACACTCTCGAAAGAGGATTGATCACCCAGATCACTTGTGTTTAATTTTTGAAAGATGTAGACATTATAAAATACGTTTTAATCCCCACAAATGTGTTTTCTATGTCGATTGAGGTAGGCTGCTCGGGTTCATTATTTCTAACAAAGGTATTCAGGTGGATCCTTTGAAAGTTGAGGGCATAGTAAATCTGGCTCCTTCTCATTCCATTAAGCAGCTTCAAAGCCTTCAATGGAAATCTAAATTTCTTCGACATTTTATCATGAATTATGCCAAGATCACTAAAGGTTTCATGCGCCTGTTGAAGCAGGACATCCCATTTGTATGGGATGAAACTGCACAACTTGTGTTTGAGGCATTACAGAAAGCTTTACTCTCGGCACCTTTACTGCGTCCGCCAGATTACTCTTGAGATTTTATATTGTATCTGGCCGTAGCCGAGTCGACCATAGGGGTATTACTAGTCCAGGAAGATGATAAGCTCCAAGAGCATGTCATCTACTATCTTAGCCGTGCTTTAGCTAGGCCTGGACTCAGGTATTCCCACATCGAAAATTTGGCATTAGCAGCTGTGTATGCTGTTAAGAGGTTGTGTCACTACATCTTACTAAGGACTACGAATGTAGTGGCGGATGTTAATCCTTTCCAGTATGTTTTTTCTCGATGGATAGTTGGAGGCAAATTCAACAAATGGATATTCATTCTCTAGGAATTTGACTTAGATTTCCAATCCGCCAAATCCAAAAAATCCTTAGTTTTTGCGGATCTCATTGCAGAAGTTTTGGTTGAGAAAGATGTAGCCATTGAAGAAAACTCATTCCAAGATGAGCACATCTTTTTTATTTCCACATCTGACCCTTGGTATGGAGATACACTTGTTTATCTCCAAAATCTGAAGTTCCCTGCAACCTTTTCGCGGGAATAATGGCGCAAATTACGCTTACATGCAAAAAACTACCTCATTATTGGAGATACTTTATATCGTAGAGGGGTAGAATCTATTTTTCATCGATGTCTTACCCACTAAGAGGCCGAGATTGTCCTAAATTATGCCCATAGCAGAGCATGTCGGGGTCATTTATCTGGGTTAGCAATGACCCATAAGATCTTATGTGCCAGTTATTTCTATCCCATGATCTTTAAGGATTGTGTGGAAGCCGTGAAGCACTGTCATTTGTGTCACCTTTACACCAAAAAGATGCGGTCGCATCTTGCTCTGTTATTTCCTGTCATTTCAATGGGCCCCTTCACTAAGTGGGGGATAGATTACGTGACGTGCAACCCAGTTTTGGCTGGGTGTACAAATACATCATTGTCGTTGTAGATTATTTCACGAAATGGGAAGAGGCAATGCCCACCTATAAAGCTGACGAGGAAACTGTAGTTTTTTTCATTTTAAACCAAATTATCGTACGTTTCAGTATTCCTAAATATATTTTCACTGACCATGGAACTCACTTCCAAAACAACATGATGACTGAGTTGACCACTATGCTAGGGTTTAAACAAGAACATTCATCTTCTTTCTACCCGCAAGAGAATGGTCAAGTCGAGGCAGTAAATAAGACCTTGAAGACTATTCTCAAGCGTACTATTAATGCATCCTGGTCAAATTGGCACATCATGCTATATCCTGCACTTTGGGCTTATTGAACCAATGTGAAAACTACCACAGGGTTCTCTCCTTTCCAACTCATCCACGGGCTGAAAGCAGTAACCCCGATTGAATGAAAAATCCCATCCTTAAAAATTGCCATTCATGTGTTACCTGATATGACTCAGCTTGAAGAATGCTTGTTACACTTAGAACATCTAGATGAACAACGTAGGGATGTGCTAATGGAAAATGAGACTCATAAAAATAGGGTAAAAAATTAGTATGATAAATCGGTCAAACCTACGATTTTTTCTGAAGGGGAGCTTGTCTTACTTTGGGATTAGGAAAAAGAACCCTTGAGGGCAGGGAAATTCAAGTCTATGTGGTTAGGAACTTATGTCGTGTCAAAATGTTTGAAGAAAGGTGCATATGAATTAACTGATTTCGAGGGAAATAAGCTACTTGAGCCTATAAATGGGCTCTACCTGAAGAAGTACTATGCTTAGGCGTAGCACTTTTTCTTGTATTTTTATTGTATGTAAATTTATGTACAATAGTTCACCGGTTTGTGTTCTTATATCATCTGTTGGTTGTTACAGATGTCTTTCGAGTGGTTCGTAGGTTTTGCAGATGGCGCTATTCGTCACACTTGCAACCAGGCTTTAGTCGCACGGGTTATTTACTCACCCTCAGGATAGCTAGTTGCCTTTGGAGGTGCTTGCCTAGGTCCTGCTATCAATAATGTGGCCGAGTACAGGTTCGTCATTGAGATTTTATGGGATTCCTTGTCATGAGGCATTACCCAGCTGGAAGTCAGGATTGACTCTCAATTGGTAGTTTCCCAACTCAATCGAGCTTATCAGGTGTGAAACCCTATTCTACTACGTCAGTTTATGCAAGTTAGGTTATTGGAAAGAAAATTTGATTTTATTACATTTAATCATATTCCGAGAAATCAAAATTCATTAACTGATGCATATGAGAATTATATCTTGGATTGGCACTTAACACATATTTCATAAAAATACACAACAGATGCATTGCAAAACACACATGTAAATAAACCGACAATATATATATATATATATATATATATATATATATATATATTGTATATTTTTTTGTATATTATACAATTATGACTGGATCTAAGGATAAAAAACTCAACCTATCTATATGGACAAATATTCACACACACACAGACACACACACACACACACACACACATATATATATATGTGAATATTTGTCCATATAGATAGGTTGAGTTTTTGATCCTCAGATCCAGTCATAATTGTATAATATACAAAAAATATACAAAATTTGGATTGTTATCCATAAAATGCTCCTAGGTCTAAGCTTGACCACGTTGGTCATCCTGACCTCCTAGGCCACCCTGCTCATCTTGCTCATCCCGCTCTCGGTATTCTTTAGCTTGTTTAGCTGTAGCAGCCTCAGCAACATCTATGTAAACAAACACTGCTTTGACTACCCTTCTCATAAGGTGTATCTAGATAGGTGGGATACCAACTACTAGTTCCTACATAATGATAGGGATATGCTCAATACATAAAGTAGGTACTCTTTGGGTAAGCCTAGCTAGGTTTCCCTCAAGAAACCTAATCAAACCATGATCCTCTCCTGCCATTGGTCGCACATACATACGAGGATGCCCAATAGGGCAGACCGGTCTAATATCTGCATGTTTAAACATTTAAAGTATTAAAACTCTTATACATATGTATATATCTTTATGACTAAAAAATTCATAAAAAATTTAAAAAATTGAAAAACCAAAATACCTGATGCTCTCCATGCTCCTCCAGGAGGGAGGACAAGGTCATTGTTTCCCGTAAATCCATCCCAGCATATGGAAAATGCTCCAGTGCTGGTAGCTGTCGCTCCCACCATAGGTATAAGTCATCATCGTACACACTCTGAACTGATCCATCCCCGCCCTTGCGAAGGAAGATTTCTGCCCATCTACTCAGTCTAGACTGACGAGGAGAGAAAGTTGGTAGAGGTATTACAGGACTGAGACAGGGAACTCTCTCAAAGAAAAATTCCACCAATATGCTAGAATAACCAAAGTTTTTCTGTTGGCATCTCTTGTAGTCAGAGAGTTGCTTCTTCATTATCTGGATTACTCCTGAGCACCAATCAAATAAGGCTGTCTGTAGACATTCCACTGCAAGTTTCATTTGGTTTCGAGTTACAATATGAAGTGATGATGATCCTACAACCCTCACTATTGTGCTTACCAACACCTGTAATGGCAAGCTATGAATATGAACAATAGGGATGCAAGTACCCATTTTTTTATTACTAGGCACATAGTAAGTGTCAATGTAGTTCTGAACACTTAGAAGGTCACCGCCCCTACCGGTACCTTCCAAGTTGACAGGAGCTCCCCGTTGTGACAAACCCGATATGAAATAGATGTCTTCCAGTGTAATCTCTAGAATCTCACCTTGTAGGTCAAATGCACCTAGATCATGATCCCAGTAGTTTATCAAAAACTCTAGTAAATGGACAGTGGATCGCATGGGTGAGGTACAAAAGAATTTAAGCAACCCACTTTTCCGCAATGCATGTACTGTGGGGGCACTTTGAAGAGCATCTTGATCTATGTATTCATGTTCCCTCTCCCTCCACTCCAACACCATGTTTCAACCTGTCAATAAAGCCATTTTCAAACATTAAATTCATTCAAAAAACTTTGATTTTGGCCCTAAATATCTTTTTCCTATGTCATGCAATATACGTGACGGGCCCTTGGAAATGCAACGTATCATACACGAGTTGATTTCAGGAAAGCCGTGTATAAAATGTGTGTACGAGACTGTCTATGTTGCATACTCGCATATACAATATGACCTTCTTAAAACTGGCTTAAAACATTAAATTTTTAAAGTCGTTTTTCACTCATATAGGGTAGGATTTTGATTATTTATATGCATTTTTGCATTTATACTTAATCTGCTTTAACCCTAAGATCACTACTTTAACCACAAACTATGGTATTTAACCATTAGTACCTTGTCTATACCATTGTTCTTCCATGGATAGGGCTTTCCTTCCATGAGTACCCTAGCTTAGAACACATTCATTGTCTTTTGGTACTCATGCCGCATTTGTCGTAGGTTCAGGGAAGCCTTCTTAGCTATTTTTCATGCCAAATCGAGCCTCATTTTGGTATTTTTTTACAAGCTATCCCCTTTATAAAGCTCCCCGGCCTTATGGAGTTTCTTTAGGCCCAAGTCTAACTCCTCAAAATAGACTTGACTGCCGAGTAAACTTGTCCATTCAGGCTCATTAAGAATATGTGAATGGGCATCCACATTGGTGGTAGGTTATCTCTTTCTCGGACCATGTGGAATAATACAAGAAAGGATCACTCTCTTTTCTACAGAATTGAGAACAGTATTCTCAGGCATAGGTTTATCACTTTTTTCGGACCTGAGGGACTAAACTTACGGAAAAGGAACGCCCTGTATGAGCTTAGTTTTCTCTTTTTCGTGCTCTATACCTAAACATGAAAAAGATTCTGAGTGTACTTTATGTCTTTGTCATGCTCATTGAACAATAAGAACAAAACATCGATTTTACTATTGCAAGCCCCATTCCTCATACTCAAATGGATCTTTTCGACTGATCTTGCTTTCCTTCACACTCGTAAAACTCAAGCTATAAGCTACTCTTGAAGGAGAATTGGGTAGGTGGTAATTTAACCTTTTTTAGACCTCCCTGACTAAGTACGAAAAAAGTTCACATTTTCTTCTTCGGAAGTTAAGAGAGTTCTTCTGAGATATGTTTTATAATTTTTCAGTTTCAGGAGACTAAATTGGACAAAAAAGGACCCCCCTGGAGTCTTCTTTGGAGTTTTTAGAATCTCTAAACATGAAAACACCAAACAAGCATATACTAGTTTAGGCTCATAAAATCCACGAATAAGTGACATTATCAAGCATTATTCCCTCTTCTCTTCAAGCTTGTCAAAAATGAAGAGAGACATGAGTTGACTTTCCTGGACTCGTTAAAATTTAATAGGAAAATAAGGAAGAAGTTTTCTTTTTGGGTTACAGTCGGTGGCAGCATGTCCTCCTTGAACATAACACTCTCTGAACTTTTCGATACTCATGTCTCTGTGTACACCTTCAGTTCAGCTATCACTTCGAGTTTCTTACTCCTCCACTTGTCATTTATGCCTGGGGAATCTGATCATGTCTCCTACATGACAAATAATTCTAGTTGTCCTATCTACAACTTAAAATCTTCCTTGTGTCATCTTTGTGTCGTGCTAATTGTTCAAGGATTTATCCCCATTTCTGCTTATTATCCTAATTCCATCATTATTCTATCTGATATCATTTGTGTCTACCTTCCTTTATCCAGTTCCTAGTCAGTTTTGTGATCCATTGGAGGATCTATTGCCTTCCTCCTCACAGCATGGTTTCTCATCAGTACTTCCTGAAGACGAAGACCTAGAGTTTTTGATGATGGTACCTTAGGATTCACTTTCATCATTGATGAATTCCTTTGCTTCAGTTGTCACTTATCACCTATTAATTGACAATCTATTGAATCCTTTACATGTTTGACTTCGACACATCTATTCACATGGCCTAGATTGTATTGGTTCCTTTGGATTTTGACGAAGACCTTAGGTTCACATCTATAACCTAAGTTTTCCAAGATTGTGTTGTGTTCACGTACACAGCTTCCAGATTTTTGAATACTCATCATTATTGTATATTGTGGCTTCAATTCACCTTTGTAATATACATGTTCTTATACCTGTATCATATGATGTACTCAAATATTGTAAAGGAGCTAGTGTTCCAGTATATTGAACATGGAATCCTCATATATGATTTTGTATATGACATTGATATGTATTTGTTTCAGGTACTTCCTCTATTTCCTTGGACTTCTGAGTTCTCCAAGATAATGATTATAATGTATTTAGTCCAACGCTTCCCTCTGACCTCACACATTAGGGGGCATTTGTTATCAGCCAAAATGGCACTTCTCCATCTGAGTACTGACATTCCTCATGTTGGTACACAAAAGGAAAAATTAGGATTGAAGTGGCCAAAACACTATAGATGGGCATGACCTTTGATGCATTATCCTCAAACTAGCCTTGTATATTTTTATTATGAGTTTTGGGTTGCATACACGACTATATACATTGCAACTCGCGTATCATACGTGAGTATTTGCATTGCAACTCGTGTGTACTTGCATACACGAGTTCCCTTTGAGTAACTCACGTATCATACGTAAGTTGCCTACATTAATACCCACGTATACCTTAATTCAACATTAAAAAATATAAATCGAGATTAGATGAGATTAGTTGGGGTCTAATCCATAACTATCCCAACCATCTCAACCATCCCAACCTTCGAAACCACTCTATTTCCCAAAGTATAAATAGAGGCCCTGGGGTGGGGGCTAATCAATCAATTTTGGAGAGAAAAGCTATGCTGGTGGTATATCTTCAGAGTCTTGGAGTAGGAGAACTTAGAGTCCTTTGGTTGCAGAGGAGTCATTGTCTCAGAAGTTGGGTTGTATTCTTATCTTATTCATTGATTGTTAATAAAGATAATTCTTCTTCCAATCTTGTATTGTGTATATTTCATGGATATTGGTTAATGAATATGTTTATTTATATCGTCAATATGTTTTTCATCTAATCTCTGATATATATATATATATGCATGAGATATTACTTGAAGAATTTTCTCTTTGTAGGTGAAGAGGCCCTTCCCTATAAGCTTTGGGAAGGAGTGGAGCGAGAGAAGATCAAGCTTGGATCAACCATCATTAATCAGGTAAGTCAATACTTTCTTCCTATTCTCTTTCCATTCCTGTAAAAATATGATTGTCTGCAAGTTAGTAGTAAGTTGGTAACCCCATACCCTAGGTTACAAGGGTGATTTATCTTAAACAACAATGCTCTTTAAATAGAGATCATGAACCAATTGGGTGTTAATCCAGGGATCAATGGTAGGTATGATATAAGAGAAGTTGAACCGTCAGATCACTTTATGTCTAGAACATATCATGACCATAGGATTAGAATATTTACAAATGCATACAAATGCATACTAAAGAAACACACTTTACCTAATGAATATATTACACAAGTTGATCTTAACTAACTCCTAAGTGTCTAAATATCCTAACATCCCCTCTTAAGAACAACTTGGGATAGGATTGAAGGATTTAAAAAAGTGACACTATTAGGAGAAGAAAGGAGGAATTAGAGCTTATCCCCCCTTAATGACACATTCATTAACTCCTAACATAGATCGAAGTATAGAAAACTTTGCTTCTGTAAGAGACTTGGTGAAGATGTTTACAACTTGATCATCTGTAGGGAAATAGAGCATTTCAAGAACACAATCATGAACAATATTTCTGATGAAGTGCATGTGTAGCTCAATGTGTTTGCTACGTTGATGTAGAACTGGATCTTTGGAAATCTTGATGGCACTTTGATTGTCGTACCAAAGTGGACTAGGCTGCTACTGCTCGAATCCAAACTCTGAAAGGATCTATTGAAGCCATAAAGCTTCCTGACTGGCATTAACTGTAGCTCAATATTCTACTTCTGTTGAAGAAAGAGCAAGATCTTGTTGTTTCTTACAAGCCCAAGTGACAAGTCCAGATCCTAGACTGAAAAAATAACCTACAGTAGACTTTCAATCGTCAGGATCGTCGACCCAATTTGAATAAGTGAAACCAACCAACAAAGGTTCCCCTCTGTACTGTAATGAATTCCAAACTAAATTGTACCTCGAATATATCAAAGTATTCTTTTTGCTGCTTTCTAGTGACTTTCATGAGGTCTTTGCATATAGTAGGCAACACGACCAATGGCAAAGGAAACGTTAGGACGGGAATGAGTCAAGTATAAGAGACTACCAACAAGCTGACGATACAAGGTGGCATCTACTTCAGGTGAAGTACAAGTGGCAGAAAGTTTGACTCCAAACTGAAAGGGAGAAGGAGATGGTTTACAATATTCCATGTGAAAGCAATGAAGAAGGTCACAAGCATACTTATATTGGGAAAGAAAGATTCCTTCTTTGGTTTACCAGACTTGTAGACCAAGAAAATAGTGCAAATTTCCTAAGTCTGACATTTCAAAATTTTGCTTAAGATTGGATTTCACATGAGTTAAAAGTTTA
Source organism: Pseudotsuga menziesii (assembly GCA_001517045.1). Taxonomy (NCBI): domain Eukaryota; kingdom Viridiplantae; phylum Streptophyta; class Pinopsida; order Pinales; family Pinaceae; genus Pseudotsuga; species Pseudotsuga menziesii. The sequence goes on along the minus strand of LPNX010659594.1, from coordinate 115,661 downwards.
TGGTCACTACTAGTAAGGATAATATCATCAACATAAAGAACAAGTATGATGAGATGGTTTCCTACTTTCTTGGAATAGACATTGGGGTCAGAATGGCATTTAGAAAAACCAGTGTCAAGGAGAAACCATTTTGGCATACCAATCTCTAGGAGCTTGCTTAAAGCCATATAAGGATTTCTTAAGGAAAAAGACAAGGCTAGAGTTATTCTGAACATATCTGGGAGGTTGTTCCATGTAAATTTCCTCCTATAAATCACCATGTAAGAAGGCAAAATTGACATCCATTTGATGGACTTCCCAGTTATGTAAGGTTGCAAGGGAAAGAACAAGGTAGATGGAGTTCATTTTTGTGACAGGAGCAAAGGTTTCATTGTAGTCAATCCCTTCAACTTGGGAAAAACCTTTGGCAACTAACCTTGCCTTAAGTATTTCACACTTCCATCTGAGGCATACTTAGTTCTGTAGACCCATTTACATATGACAAGTTTTCTTCCTTTTCGAAGAGGAACAAGATCCCAAGTTTCATTCGCCATTTAGGAATGATATTCTTCATCCATAGCTGCATCCCAATCTGGATTTCCTGAAGCTTCTGCAAAAGTTTTTGGATCATGATTCTCGAAAACTTGAGCCAAAAGAGAAGAGGCTCGCTGAAACTAAGAACGTGTTCATCGTTGATCTCTAGGATCATCGCCAAGACCACCAGCTGCTTCACATGTTGAACGGACCCATTGAGGAAGCATTGGTGCTAGTGCAACTGGAGGAATGTGAGCAGGCGGAGGTGGATTTTCATCCTCACTATCATCATAAGAAACTGGAGTTGGAAACCTATTAAGGAATTTGGAAGAAGAAGAAGGAACAATCACCGAATGAGGATTGCAGTCCAAAGATGGCACGACCGCCAAGTTAGGCTTGTAGGCCAAGATATTTTCATCAAATTTAACATCTCTTCTAATGATTATATCATGAGAATGTGGATGAAGAAGTATATAACCTTTTACATCTTCTAAATATCCAACAAATATACAATTTTCACTTTTAGGCTGCAATGCTTTCCATTTTTCATCTAGAATGTGAGCCCATGCTTCACAACCAAACACACGGAAGTGATGTACATCTGGTTTAATTTTACTCCATGCTTCTTTCGGTGTTATGCCTTGTAAAAATTTAGTGGGTGTGCGATTAAATATGTAATTTGCACAATTTATGGCCTCAACCCAATATTGAAGACTTAGTCCCTTAGATTGGATCATACAATTAACCATTTCTTTTAAAGTGCGGTTCTTCCATTTAGCTACACCATTTTGTTGTGGTGTATATGGAACAGTGTGTTGTTGTTGGATTCCTTGTTTAGTGTAGAAAGTAGTGAAATTTTTGTTAACATATTCTCCTCCATTGTCAGATCTTAACTTAATAATTTGATGACCAGATTGTTTTTCAACAAGGGCCTTATAGGCCAAGAACATGTTAAATACTTCGCTCTTAAGTTTTAGGAAGTAAACCCAAGTGCGTCTAGAGTAGTCATCAATGAAAGTTAAGAAATATTTGAAATAAGAAAAGGAAGTAGATGGAAGAGGACCACACAAGTCACTATGCACAAGCTCCAAGAGAACCAAGGTGTGCCAAGAGGCACGTTTGTCAAAACTATCTCGATGATGTTTTTCAAGTACACAACCAGAACAAACATGATCCTTGCAAGATACTATCGAAAGACCAGTCACCATATTGTCTTTACATAGTTGTTGCAATGAGCGATAATTTAAGTGACCAAATCGCTCATGCCAAAGTTTGCTCAAGTTATCACTATGAGCAACAAAAACTGAAGGAAAAGGTGATGACCCAAAGTTGTTAAATTTGTACAACCTGGTAATATCATCAACAGTTCCAGTAGCAAGGACATTTTGATGATTTTTAAAATCCTTGATTACAACTTGGTGAGGGGTAAACGTCACAGTTTTACCTTCACTCAAATGAGTAATTTGATAGACTGATAACAAATTGCAGGAAATTTTTGGAACACATAGTACATCACTGAAATGACCATTTTCTATAGGAACTGTTCCAGATCCTACAACACTTAGAGATCTATCATCACCAACAAATATTTCTTTGGTGTTACATTCATGCATAGTAGAAAAGATGGCTTGATCCTTAGCCATATGATAATATGCTCCAAAATCAATGAGCCATTCATTTGAAGTAGAAGAAGAAGATGCAGTATAAGAGTAATAAGAAGCACAAAGTACATGTCCATGAGAGGTAGATTTTGAAGACGAATCTAGGCTGATGTGGTGCTTCTTCATTGCTGCTTCCAAGGCTACCATTTTCTTGAAACACTTAGATTCATTACGATTATCTTTCCCACAAAAATTGTAATGACTCTCTGTCTTCTTTCCTTTTGGCTTGGATACTTTGTTATTCTTTAAAGAGGGAGTGGACTGAGAGGGTTTGGAACCCTTGTTTGGCTTATTATTGCGAAAATTTTGTTTCTTGGGAGGCTTGGAATTTTCTTTCTGTTGGAACAATAAAGCTTTCCTAGATGTATATGCATTGTTAATTATTCCAAGATGAATAAGCTTATATTGCTCTCTAATTAAGGAATCACAAAAGGATTCAAGACTAGGCTCTTGATAGCTAGCTGCAGTCAAGGATTCTTTCATGGAGTAAAATGTAGATACAAAAATAGAATATGCAGGTCCAAGTTTGGAAAGAATATGATAAATACATTGTTTGCCTTCTTTCTTAATCTTTCATTCTTCACATAAGAGTCTAATATTTTTATACTTAGATAAATAGTCTTGAATGCATGAAAATTCACTTGGATTCAAAGAAATCAACTCATTCTCAAGTTGACAACCTTGAATTTCATTGTGTTTACCAAACACAGATTCCAACTTTTTCCAAGCTTTATCAGGTTCATCAATTCCAGATATGTGGAATCGCAAATCAATAGAGATTGTCATCCAAATCAATCCACGAGCTTCATCACATATATATTTTTATTTTATTTTCTTATCATCATCAGTGGGTTCTATTTCTTTCCTTGAGGTAATTCTGAAAAATTCCCCTACTTCGTAGAACATCCTCCATACGATATTTCCATGAGAAATAGTTAGAACTAGCAAGTATAATATCACAAGGGGTGGCCATACTTTAAAATAATGGCTAAAAGAATAGAAACTAACTATCTGGATGCAAAGAGCTCAAAAAATTAAGCTGTTTAAAAAAAAAACGGCACTAAAAACTGATTCTGGATGATGAAGTTATGCTTGATCAATGAAAATGTTGAAGATGTCTCCAATAGTGACGTCGCATATATTAACTTGGCCAACTAAAAAAAAGAACCCCTTCTTTCCAAGATGAACCTTTGACAATCACTTACAAGAAATTTGCACTTTTACAATAAAATAACTTGAAAATAGAAATTGCATGCTCTAAAAAGTAACTTAATAAGACTTGAACTCAAGACCTATTAAGGAATAAAGCAACTTTGAACCAAGTGAGCTAAGTTTAAAAGGTACGTAAAAGAATGGAAAGAGGAAGGTTTTTTTTTTTTACTCTTCTCTCTCGTTCTCCGTGCTTGCCTTTTTATCCTGCAAATCACAAAAAAATGAAAAACAAAAACAAAAAAACTTTTCCACACTATGGTGTTAGATCTTAGTTAGCTTACCTAGAAAGTCTATGTTTTCAAGTTTTCTCGTTGTTTCTGATTTGCTTCGATTGCACAAGGTGCACGACAAAGAGCATACGTAGCCGAGAATACAAGAAAAATAATTTTTCCCTTTCTGTTTCTGATTCGCTGTGATCGCGCAGGGTGCACGACAAATAGCATACGCAGTCAGGGAAGGAAATAGTCTGAGACTATGACAATAAAGATCTAATAATAAAGTTGATAAATTATGAGATATTTAAAACAAATAAAACAAATCCTTCACTGTAACATTATACCTTCAGATTTGTCGAAATGAGTGTTTCTGGATCAAACGAAAATGGTTTTCGATGAAACAAAAACTATTTCTCAATGGAAACAATGCTTTAGACACAATGGAATAGCTACCATAGTCCACAAATTTACAAAAACTCCAGAAATAGAAACCCTTTCAAAGTTTCGGCAACACCGGTTCCAGATCTTGATCAAAACCGAAAGCGGCTCTTCATAAACGCTCTGATACCATGTTCGGGTACACAGGGTACTTCCAAAAGAACGAACACCTAGAGCAACCACTTCACACAAACAGATCATAGATCAATACACCGATGTTTGTCACGTGGTTAAAACCCTCGAGAGGGAAACAGTCCATGGCCTCAGCCAAATAACTACTTGGAGCAATTTATTATGCAAAATAAAGAACGTTACAAATGAGCTTTTCATAACCGATCAACTAGCCAAGGACCCTCCATGATATTTAAATAAAGATGATTGACCAATCGGGTGTTATGGATCAATGTTAGGTATGATCTAAGAGAAGTTGAACCGTCGGATCACTTTATGTCTAGAACATATCATGACTATCGGATTAGAATATTTACAAATGCATATTAATGCATACTAAAGAAACACAGTTTGCCTAACGAATATATTACACAAGTTGATCTTAACTAACTCCTAAGTGTCTAAATATCCTAACAGTACAAGGCTATACTTGTTGTAAAGAGGTTTGCTCAAAAGAAAGTTATATACTTTGATGAAATATTTTCTCCTGTTGTTAAAATGACTTCAATTAGGACTATTTTAATTCTAGTGGTGATAGAAGATTTGCATATTGAACAATTAGATGTAAAAACAATCTTTCTCCATGGGGATTTGGAGGACGATATTTCTATGCAACATCCACAAGAGTATGAGGTCAAAGGGAAGGAGACTTTGGTTTGCAGGTTGAAGAACAACTTGTATGTCTTGAAGTAAGCTCCAAGGCAGTGGTATTTAAAATTTGATAAGTTTATGGCAAAGCATGGTTATAGTAGATTCTAACCATTGTGTTTATTTCAAGAGGCTAGATAATGGAAGATATATTATCTTGTTATTGTATGTGGATGTCATCCTTGTTGCAAGGTATAACATGCAGGATATAAATGTGCTACAAAAAAATAGCTAAATCATTTGCGATGAAGGATTTGAGTGTTTTAAAGAACATTCTTGGTATGAGAATAACAAGAGACAGGCAAAATTGCAAATTGACATTGTCTCAAGGTGAGTACATAGAAAAGGTGTTGGAGGGGTTTAGAATGCATAATGCAAAACTAGTTATTACACATTTTCCAATCCATTTCAAACTAAGTAAGGAGATGTGTCCCAAGACACAGTGTTGACACAAAATCCGTCGACAGGGGTTCCCTCTCTTTCGACACCCAAACCACCACGATATCCCTAAGCATCGGACCATATAGGTTTGACCCTGTCGGGAAACACCTGCAGAGCAGATGAAGTCTCACCCGGAATGTTCAAGGGAGAGCTGTCAGAACCAAGTTTCCATAGTATGAAGAAGGACAGTGCATCTACTTTTCAACTCAACACATCATTATTCAACAGATCTAATTGGTCAAACTATGTGTTAACATAATCATTTCATCATTCAGTGGATCAGATCAACATACATAGATCGCAACAGATACATTGAAGCATAAGAAAATATAACAGCATATCTTCATTCACATTAGAGAAACATCACATCATTCACAGATACACATCATATTCACATTTAAATAGTGGAAAACAGGAAAACAAAAAGATAGTAAAAAAAACATAGTGGTTCCTCTCAATCTTTGTCATGCCATATTAACCTTCGCATCAAAACACAAGTTCTCAAAATAGTTCCCCAATTCACATACACATATCCAAAAATCCCAAGATCCTCTCAATAGCTTAGAAGTAGCCAAGATTTCACCAAGCTCTTTCGAAGCCAAGAAGACTTAACACTTGCAATTCTACATCTATTTATAGGCTTGCGCCTTTACATTGGTGGTCCACTTAACCAACTTCCTAACTACTTCTTAACAAAATCTACAAAATAATGACCACAATCCACATAGTGCAGTACAAATCTACAAAATATGACCAAAATACATAAAATATTGTAAATCTGACTTATGGGCCATTTTCCAGCTTGCTTGACATCTTTGACCTTGCGCAACATCCACGATGCTATGCAACTAACTTACCCCAAAACTGCTTGCCAACACATAGTAAGAGATAGAATACATGTCCAAGTTTCCCTATTCATTAGCAGTTGGCAGCTTGATGTATGTCATGGTGTGCACAAGAACAAATATTGCAAATGCAGTGGGAGTTGTGAGTAGGTATATGAAAAATCTAGGGAAAGAGAATTGGATGGAAGTATAGTGTATTCTCAGATATTTGAGAGTTACCACTTCTCATGCATTATGTTTTGTAGGTTCAGACATTGTTCTACAAGGATATGTTGACACAGATATGGTTGGTGATAAAGACAACATGAAGAGCAATACAAGGTATGTCTTTACTGTGGGTGGAATTACAGTAAGTTGGATTTAAAAATTGCAAAAGGTTGTTTCACTTTCAACAACAAAAGCATAGAATGTTGCTGCTACAGAGGCTAGTAAAGAGATTATTTGGTTATAGAGGTTTATGGAAGAATTGGGTAAGAAGCAAGAGAATAGTAGGTTGTACAGTGAAAACCAAAGTTACATTCATCTTGCAAAGAACTCAAGATTTCATTCAAGTACTATACATATACATATCAAGTACCATTTCATAAGATATGTTATGGAAGCTGAACTGTTAAAGTTGGAAAAGATACATACTAGCCAAAATCTCTCATACATGTTGAAAAAGGTAGTAACCAGAGAGAAAATGAGTTCCTTCTCGGTTTTAGTTTTTCTTCAAGCATGAAGGTAAAGAAGAAAAAATTACCAATTCCAAGGTTCACAACATAGTCCAACAAGTGCAACAACGTTGGAGTTGTTGTGTTGTCTCCAAGTGGGAGATTGTTTGTTATGGAGCCTGATCTTCTAGATTCATAGATGTTATTGTTTAGTTGTGTTTGTACCCCAATTTTAATATACATTTGTCCTAGCTAAGGAGTGTGGGGGCGAAGCCCCCAAAATTAATTTTGGAATGTTTGTTGGCCAACATTTTGCAGACCCATAATATTGGGTGACCCATAGTATTTTCCCATGGTAATTCCCCTATAAAAGAAAGCATTGTAATACGACTGAGTATGGTATTGTAGTATTGTAAAGCAATATCTGTGATTGTGTGAGAGATACTGGGAGAGAGTGAAGAGGAAGTGCAACAAGGTTGCTGCAGGTTGTATCCCTTCATTTTGATGGATGGTATAATAATAAAGTACTGGAAATTTCAGTGTGGACGTAGCCCATATTGGGTGGACCACATTATATCGTTGTATCTCTTGTAATGTGTTTAATATTTTCATCTTGCTTAATTGTTTAATTGTTATTGATCTGCGATCCTATTTTTCTAACATGCAATTATTCTACATTCCTAGATTATGTAATATGGACAAAAAAACCAATGCTGTAGTATAAGAGATTACATAAAATTATTTTCCAATAGTTTAATCACATAACATGCTTCAAGAAATATATAAACATGCTAACAGAAAAGGAGGAGAAAGATACACAAGTAACTGTGGAACCCGCAACAAGTAGTCTTTATTAATACATGGTTATTAAAAATCCAACCTTTTATATCTTCAGATAAAAAATATCTATATATAATTACATTTTATAGGAAATAACTATCATAATTTCCCTATTTAGTCTATTAATAACTTTAGTCGACCATCGACCTAGTCAACTAGGATCCTCCAACAATAACCATTAATCAATCTCAAACTTTAGATTATCTCTAGAACAACACATAAAATAACCACAAAACAATGTTCTCTATCACACACAACATTTAAAAAACATGATTGGATTCTCTAATTGGAATATATATCCCATAAATATACCATCCAAAGTAAGAACATGTATACCCCATATATATATACCATAAAAAATAAGAACATGGAAATTAACAGTTACAATATAAACACATGTTTTACCTACCTGGAAACCTAAATGGGAGTTTTCCCATTTAGAGGGGGGTTTTAGTATGCTTAATAAATTGTTACAATGGTGAGATGCATTCTCAAGTAGATATTTAATTCATTTTTTTTACTCACTGGAAAAATTGCAAATGGATTTGACTCACAAGTAGCCTTTAATATTCGAAGGGGACTCATCTTTTGAGTCCTTCATTCTTTACTATTTCCATGGTTTTTCATTTCATCTCAAATATATTTCTTTCCTCTCTTAAATTCTCATCTTTCTCCACATCCTTCATATTTAAAGGGTTTCCTTCGAAGGCCAACCATCCCAATGGTTTGTTTCATATTCTAAATGAAAAATAATTTTGGACTAATCATTGATATTTGAATTTTTATTTATTTTTTTATTACCAATATTTACAAAAGAAATTTTAATTAGAATCCAACTCAGATCAATCACCTAGTGTGCATAATCACAAAAGAGTTTAGATATAGCTTATGCACCTCATTCATCATTCCCATGAACAACATAAGGGAATTAGTAGGATTAAACAAGTTCAACGGTCATTTAAACAATATTTGGCATGTTCTAGAGGACGTATTCCATTTATATCTAAATATGATACAAATCTAGCAATAACTAGACTTTAATTTGATCTTATTAAAATAATTTGATCCAAGAAGTTCATTTGTAAGTAATTGATCCATCCTGCATTATAAACAAACCAATGTTCTCCATGATCAATCCTACATTATAACCAAAACAATGGAAGATCCATAAGGTGATAACCTGTGTCAAATGTGGCCCTTATCTAGAAGCTCTCCAATCCACCCTTCGATCTCCTCATTTTAAAACAATTATCAAGTCTTGAATAGTTCTCATCATGTAGAAAAAACAACTATTTTAAATCAATGTGATGCATAATTATGCAATATCAAGGAATTTTGCATAATTCTAGGAATATATAACAATACCATGGCAATAACTTATCTAATTGCTTCTTCCCTTCTAACTTTTCTAACTTGGATGAATCTCTACGCTTTAGTGCCTAAAACAATCAGTGAGAGTATCATAGATTTCTATGTTATCGTTGAGTAAGATTGGTCATGTTTGATAAGTAAGCTTGTATTGGTTTAGGCATTATTAATATTTGGATCTCAATTCCCAAAGATAAGGATTGATAAAAATAACACCATGGACATCAAAAAGAAAAATAATGTGCTCCATGTCATTAATGTAGTCTATTGAGACGAAATTTTTTACCTAGATCTTACATGAGATGTGCAAGTCCTTTTTATTGCTGATCCAATCCAAGGAGTAAGGTTATGGATGCTTGATTATAACATGAGTGGGCCTAATGATTAAGAGCATGTGTTTCCACTTAGGAGGTCACATGTTCAAATCCAGAGGGGGGTAGTGTATGTACACCTCTGTAGAATTTAGCAGTTAAATCATCGCGCAGTTGGGGGTACCTTGTCCCACAAACAAGGGGGTCTCATACACCAAATTGGTGTCTCGCTTGGCGATGGACTTAAAAATAGATTATTATTATTATTATTATTATATGTATATTATGATTCTTTTCTATCAATTTTAATATGAGATGTCATGAGCTTCCAATATTAAATAATGTTGTCATTAGTCGCTTCTTCATATGAATTTCTTCCGTCAAATAACCATAACCATCATATACATGTCTCCCATCAAATAAACTTCTTTAGTCAACCTATTAGGTGCTATAATTAGTTTCTCTCCATTCTCTATCATAAACAACTTTTGCTGCTTCCCTATATTTAGTCTTCGATATTCATTAGTCTTCTAAAAATTTTAGAAGTAAATATTTTTCTTGATCTCCACTCTGTATCCTTCTTTCAATTACTTGGAGTTAGTATTATATAATGGGATATAGAATATGGATTCTTCTACATGACTTCCTTTGCAACATTATTCTTTCCTTAGTTATTAGAGTTTTTGTAACCAATTCTATCCTCTACTAATTTAACAAGATACCAAACATCTCAAGTTCTTTTAGAAATGGTGTTATAAATGCATGAATGAATTTGCTAATATACTTCACTTCTTATCACTTTGAGTTGAAAGGAATAGTAGTTTAACTATTAGATCTTCCATATGTGGAACTTTTTCATCGGTAATCCCATTATTATTATTGATGCATCCCAAATTTGATAGGATATGTTTTTTCTTAATGGAAACTTTGAACTCGTTTCAAGAATGTATGGCATTGAGAGTCAACATGTGCCCAAATAAATTCCTGTACCATAGAAACACTTTGTTTTGTACCAATACTTTTGTGTTGGAAACTTTGTCTTCATCTATGGATTATTATATTCCTAAATTGAATTCAACTATCACAACCAATCATATAGTCACAAGTTGTCCATCTAACCATAAATTAATGAATTCTAGTCCACCTTGGTTTCCACTTTAAAAGAGGAACCTATATTAAGAAATGAACTTGGCCCCCTTTTCCACTTTAAAAGAGGAACCTAGATTCAAAAATGAACTTAATAAAAAAGGAAGTTGTCCATTTAACCATCAATTGGTGAATTCTCCACATTGGTTTCCACTTTAAAAGAAGATCTTATATTCAAAAATGAACTTAATAAAAAATGAAGTCCATCTAACCATTGGTGAATTCTCCACCTTGGTTTCCATTTTAAAAAAGGAACCTAGATTAAAAATAAACTTGGTCCCCTTTTCCACTTTAAGAGAGGAAAATAGATTAAAAAACAAACTTAATCCAATATTATTCACTTCCTTTTTGAATGTTTCTTCTAGAGGTTTGTACTAGATGTTATCTTGTAATGCTATGATGTGGATACTGCAATTTTGTAGATATTGGGTAATACTTATCAATTGACTAACTATAAACCTAACTTTCGAGTTAATGACATTGATTGAAGTTATACAATATGATTAATTAATGTGAATGTTGATAATGAATACAACATTTAATAAAATTCAATTTCTTTATTAAAGTGATTTTTTTAAGCAATAGTAGAAATTCATATTAACAGAGAAAAAAAAGAGTACAGAGCATCAAAATCTTGCTATAGGGGCCTTAAACTATGAGACCACCTGTCCATTCTATAAAAAAAAATAGAGTTCTGTTGTAATCGCACAGATCACAAAGGGTTATCAATAATACACATGTAATTATATAGACATAACAAGCACAAGAGACAAGAACATAGATAAGGAAATAACATATTATATTATAACACGAGGGTCCATACATACACAGAACTGAACCGAGTTCTCATCTGGCTCAACAGCCTAATATATATGATTTACAAACAGTTACATATAACTACCTGTCGGTTCAGTCAACTGACACGACCTCATGCGGTCGACCTAATCTCCAATTAGTCGGTTATTCGACTAGTTGATTCACCGACTAGATCCTCCAACATCTCCCCCAGGAACAAAATATTTCTTCGTCCTGAATAAAAGGGGAGGTATTTCAATAGTGTACTGTCTGAGGTAGTTGCTTCTAGTATTGTTTGTCTTCATGGACTGTGTAGTCGAATGGTTGGTCGTTTCTGCACACATATTTCCACAATTGCTTCTGTTGTAATAACCAGTTGATGTTGAAATTCTGTCCAAATCTGTAGTACTTTCTGGATGTCGATAGTCAATGTTGTGATGCTTGACAGAGTCAACATATTTTCTTGGATGGAGAGGTCTACAATGCTTTCCATGTCTGGTCCCATGAATTGATATTTTTCCTCTGCTATGTCTAGTAGTATTTTCATCTGTGGGAAAATTGTATCCAGTTTGTCGAGGCTCGGTAGTGCTTGTTGTACCCACTAGTGTGCTTGTCTCTCCAGTTTTTGCAGTTTGGTTGTTTCCAATACAATATGTTCTTGTATTGTATTTCTCATTTTTTCTTCAATTCCTCATCTCTTTTCTAACACTTGAATCTGCTCAACGAGTCTTACGGGTCTGCTGAAATACTTCTCCATAATAGGTAGGCCAATCACAGAGTACTTCATCTGTGATGATAGACTCTTCCAAGTGGTCTTGTAATACTTTGTGAGCTTCCAAGAATGCTGTATACTGCTGCCTGAGTAGTATGGATGTTTCCTCTATTTGATCTTACTTTGTATTTTGTAGATGTGATTGTAGAGTCAACACCATACTTTCAAATAGATGATATGCTTTTTCGAGAGGCTTGTTGGTGTCGGCTTCTAGAGGTCCCAGTATTACTGTTTGGATCAAATTCCTTCATTTTGTCAAAAACTCGATTTCCTCTTTCTTAGTGTTGTCGTTCTACTCTCGTTTAGTCTGGTTTCTTACTGCTGCTTCTGTGGTGAGAGTTTCTAGGATTTGACCCAACTCTCCATCTATGAGTTTCTTTGTGTCGACTGCACTAGTCGATTCAAGTTGGCTAATGTGGATCACTATTGGATTTAATTCTTTGTGATGTTCTTTCTTCTTTTTGTCTTTTATTTTTATTTTGTGTCTATGCTGGTATGTCTGCTATTGTGCCTGTGATTCTGCAAGTGGTAGATTCCCCTGTGGTTGGTTTTCTAGATGTCGATCTTCATTGGTCGGTGGAATTTCTGGTTGAGTTTCTTAGGTGGAACTTGTAGCTCTGTGTGTATTTGGGGGATTTGAAACAGGTGGTTCAAGGTTTGGAAAAGGTTTTGGATTAGGAAGTGGTGTTGGAGATGGTGAATGGTCTGGTGTAATTGGTGTAGTGGGGATATTGTTAGTCGATAATGGGTCTTCTACTTCTGGTGGTGAATTGGCTGGATCATTAGAGAATCGGTTGTTGATCACCTGGTTGATATCTTCCTGGTGATCTTCTTCTGTATCTCTTTCTGGTTCATTGGCTGGTATGGGATTTGAGATATCTGATGGGGTAAATGATGAAGTGAGGCTTGCAACAATTTGAGATGTCTTGTCAGGGTTCCTTAAGAATGTGGACTTGATAGTTCCCACAGATCTTGGTTTCTGGGGTATTTGGCCAATTTGCTGAGAGAGGATCTAGCGTGGTAAACTAGATTCAATTAGTGGGCATTTGGTGGTAAGTATCTGAACAGAGGTGAGTAGTTCGGGTAATTTTTCAATGTATGTTTGGAAATCACCGTCATGATCAAGCCGTTCTTTCAGTGTCTATGGCACAACGTTCTTACATATGTCGACCAGGCTTATGGTGGGTATCTGTGGGGTATCTTCTTATGTGATATGGGTTGGAGATGGGGGTGGAGGTGTAGAAACTAGATAAAAAATGTTCTCATCGACTGAAGTGGTTGCAATTTTTACCTTTTTGGTCTCCCTTACTTTGCTTCTACGTCGAAGAACCGCTTGAATTTTGTTTCGACCGAAATTTTATCTGTTGCTGCATCTTCTATGATGTTGACAGCAGTAGCCAACAGTTATTCTTCATCTTCTGACTCATATAGGATAAGCTTGTGCTTCCCCTTCCCTTTTTCCTGCATTTCCTTCATTTTCCTTGAGGATGCTACTTCCTTTGCTATTTTCCTTAAGTTTTCTTTTGTCATAGCATATTCTGGATTATCTGATTCGATATATTCTTTTATCTTCTCTTATCCTTCTTCCTGTCGGTGAGTCAAAATGATACTTTTTTTTGCTGGTCTAGCTACTTGATGTTCAGTCGGTGTGCTTCCCATTTCGATAGGTTGTGGGACAATTTTCAGTTGAAGTCTGTTGGTGTCCTCTACCGGTATATCATCCGACATGAAGGTACTGATATGTAAGCGGAGTTCATAGTCCTCCTCTTTTTCTTGGTCGGTCAATGGTTCTTCGACTGGTTGATTTATTTCTTTGGCTTTTGCTGGTATTGATAGCTTTGTATTGGATTGTCGAGCTAGCTCTCGGAAAATGTCTTCGACTGTTGGGTAATAATCGAGAGGTTTTGCTACTGCCTTTTCCCCCTGCATGTACCCGACTTCCATGTGGTTGAGCTCGAGTTGAATATGTGTTGTTTTTGGTAGACTTCTTCAGATGTTTTGAGGCACCCTCCATCTAGTTGTCTAGAGTTTTAGGTTTTGGAACCAGTTTTCCAGCATTACTTTGCCATTTGCCAATTATTTCAACATTCTATTCTGTGAAAATGGTTTGAACCTCCACATGTGGTACCTGTGTGGTTCTTGGAACTGCTTGTCCATGACTGGGCACAAGTGGTACATTGCTATCCAGAGTATCAGTGATGGGAACCTTATAATCCCAGCTAACTTGACATTTCTCACATATAGTATTGAGCATGTTGGAAACATGCTGAGACCAACAATAAATTTTCCCTATGCATGCTATTGTGTCGACTGCTTCCAGCATGTCTAGCTTCAGATCACTCACTCGGCCTGTAGGAGTGAGTCCTGTTGCTATGATTTTGGCCACAATTTGCGGTGTCCGGGCTTGTATTTGAATGATCATTAGCCCTTTCAAGTTCTTCCTTGTTGGTGTTCTAGTTAGTTGTTCTACTAGTCCTTCTTTTATACCAATAGGGATAGGGTTGCCTTGATTTGAGAGACCGGTAAGTTCATATATAAATTCACCAGAAATTTCTACTGGTCTGTTGAAGTAAAAATTTCCATTGTGATACCGACTGATGATAAATTTCACTGTTGTTTCTTTTGTTCCTCCAAAACTTTCCATGAACGGTGTGTTCATGTAACTCATGATGGTACTGTGGCTTATCTTCTTCACTTCTTGTGTCATTTTCTTGTCCGCATAGGCCCATTCTTTAATTTCTACCCAGGTGTTTTCCCATGAAGTTTCCTGTACCTTGGCATTTTTGATATTTCTTAATCTTCTCATGAGTGGGGTTTCGACGGATTGTAGTTCTTTTGTTTTTGCAGTTGTGGCTATGGTTTGCTTTGGGGCCATTTTGTCGGTCTCTTGGTCGGATTTTCTTATAGGGTCTCTGCTCTCAATTTTCTGAATACTTGGTTTCTCTATCTCTTCAAAATACGGTAAATGATCTATTTTTGGCATGGTATTTATAGGTGGAGAGGGTGACGATTCTGTCGATGGATGTATTAATGGAAAAAGTGATGGTCCAACACGGTCTATTGAGTTTGCATTAAATGTGATTTTGTTTTGGCGCTCCCTCTGACCGTATTCATGAAGGTGTGATTTGACCTTCGGAGTCATCGGTCGATGTCGATCATGCAGGTGGTCGATGGTGATGTGTCGATGGGGTTGGTGTCGGTTGTCGAAGTGCAGTTTAGTAAACCTTCTGAAGTTTCTTGTCATTTTGGTTTACAGGTGTTGGATCTGTTTGTTGTTTTTGGGATTTTTATATTTTATAGGTTTTATATTTTATTTTATTTATTTATTTATTTATTTATTTTTTCTGACAGTTATGGTCGTTATCTATATATATATATTTCAAACTTGCTTAATTTTTGTACCATTTTAGTCGGGCACCATTAACAAGTTTCTGAAATATTATGCCTTGTAACGTCCTTAGTCGGACTTATCCATTGGCATGAATTTCTTCGACAATGTAAGTTCCCATCCATTCTGTGTGTAAATTTTTGGGTTTTCCTTTTACTCAATTGTTGTACAGTAAGGCAAGTCCTTATCGATAGATTTTTGTTTTTGATATTACGATCATGCCAAGCCTTCTGCTGCTATTTTTGAATTTCTTGATGTTGTAAAGCAAGCAGTTGGTGTTCTTCTAGCTTGCTTAGTTACATCAGTCGGTCCTTCCTACCTTCTTCGACATTGACATGTAAAATATCTGCTATGATAGGTGTTTGCCATCGGAAATGTAGTGGAATGACTACTTCTTGGTCATAGACTGGTCGGAACGGTGTTTGGTCATGGCAAATGTTTGTATGCTGTTCTGTAAGCCCATAATACTGCAATGATTTTTTCATCCTAATCATCCTTATTGGTGTTGTAGATTTTTGTTAAACCCCTTGTTAATGTTTTGTTGAATGCCTCTATTGCTCCATTCGACTGAGGGTGATAAGTTATACTACGTCGGTGGTCAATTTTGAACTGGTCTGTCAGTACTTTGATTGTTTTGTTAATAAAGTGTGATCCTTGGTCTCTGATTAAGGTTACTGGGCATCCAAAATCTAGTAATTATGTTTTATAGATAAATTTAGCAGCTGTCTCACTGGAACATGTGTCGACAGGTTCTGCTTTCGCCCACTTGGTTACATATTCTACTACGGTTATTATATATCTTGTACCTGTTCTTTTTGCTGGTATTGGGAATGGTCATATGAAGTCGATGGCCCAAATTTCAAATGTCAAACTTGGGTTTACTAATATCAAGGGAATTTCTGTACTAGGCAGAGGTTGACCCAGTCGTTGGCATCGGTCACACTGGCTAACAAAAGTTTTGCAATCCTTGTATAATGTCGGCCACCATAGCCCTGACTGTTGGATTTTCTTGGCAGTTATATCTGCTTGAAAATGCCCTTCCGCCAATCCATAGTGTGCTTCGTACATGATATTATCTCTTTCATGTTCTAACACACATCGCCTGAGGATGTCGTCCAAGCCCATTTTATATAAAAATCTGTTTATGAGGCTGTATGGTGCAGCCTTCATAGCTAAGATTTGTTTCTTTTTCCTGCTCATGCGCTCTGGTGCTTGGCCATTTTCTAGGAATTGAGATATTTCCTCTAATTCTACCGAGGAAGATTCTATTCGAAATAAGTGTGCATCTAGTAGGTCATCTTCAACTCCTATCGGCTCCTCTCCTGTGTCAATTCTTGACAAGTGGTCGGTCCGACATTTAATTTTCCTGGTCTAACAATGACTTCGAATTCAAATTCTTGGAATAGTAGTAGCCATCGTAAAATCCTCCCGTGGTGCAAAGGTTTGTTTAGAAGATGAAAGGGTTGGATAGTAGGTAATGTCAGTACTTCTGTAGTGCAAAGACCATTCCTAATGCTTCCCTCTCTATTGTCGAATAGTTTCTTTCTGCCTTGTTTAGTTTTTTGCTGCTATAAACTATAGGGTAATCCATTCCATCATCCCCTGGTTATGTTAAGATTGCACTTATTGCTAGGCCTGATGTGTCGATATGTACGTGAAATTTGATTGACCAATTCGGGAACCTGAGGATAGGCGCATCTACTAGTTTCCTTTTTAATGTTACAAATGATATGTTACGTTCATCTGTCCAGTCGAACTCCTGATATTCTCTTAATAGTCCTTCCAGTGGATAGGTCATATCTAAGTAGTATCTCATAAATTTCCTGTAATATCCCATGTGTCTAAGTAGTACCCTGACTTGTTTTGGGTTCACTGGTGGTTTCAAGTCGAGGATAATCTTTATCTTTTCAAAGTCAACCTTGATTCCTTATTTGCATACAATGTGCCCTAATAGTATCCCTATAGGAGTTAGGAATATGCATTTCCTTATGTTTAGAGATGATTGCATTTGTCGGCATCGTTCCAACATGAGCCTTAGCCATTTGCAGTGATCTTTAAGCATAGAGTATATCGTCCAATCATCAAAATATACTGCCATTGTTTTGTAGATATATTCTTGAAATGTTTTGACAACAATTCTCGAAAATACTACATGTGCATTTTTAAGACCAAAAGGCATAACTCTGTAGGTGAATGAGCTGAATTCACATACAAATGCCATCTTTTCCTATTCTTCTTTGGCTATTGGTACTTGGTTGTACCTTGAGAATCTGTTTGTAAACGAGTAGCATTCATGTCCTACAACTTCATTTAGGATTTCATCTATGTATGGTGTTGGGAATGGGTCTATTAGGGTGACTTTGTTTAGTTCTCTGAAGTCGACACAGATTCTTAGTTTTGTCGGGTCATGTTTCTTTAGTTGTATGACCATTGGGCTTGCCCATTCCTATTGGTCAATAGGGTAGATAATTCCTGCTGCAAGCATATTTTCTATCTCTTTGTATTTATGCGCTAATTTGTACGACCTCTTCTTTACAGGCCAGGCATCAGGTTTGATGTCGATCTTCATCTCGCCCATTTCATGCACTAGTCCTTTGAGATCTTTGTAGTCTCTAGCAAAGACATCCTATAATTCTTTCAGTAGGCTTACTATTTCGGTTGTTTGTTCTTTGCTCCAGTAAATGCCAATTTTTGCCATTTTTGGTCGATCATCATTTGAAATGTCAAACTCTTTAGTTTTAAATTTGGCATCTAATCATTCTGGTGCTTTAGCTTCATTGATCGGTCGATTCCCTTCTTTGAATTATGAGAATGTAGCAGGAAAGTTTGCTGCTGTCATTCGATCGGTATCTTCTTTGTTGGTTGTGTCGAATTTAAGTACCATGCGAATTGGTTTTGTTGTTTTTGAGTGATATGATTTCCATCGAAATATTTTCCCTTACGGATTTTCGTTTTCCATTTGCAGTCTTGTTGACTATGGTATTATCGTGGTTTGTATGCTATTACATGGTATTGTCGGTCGATCATAGTTTTGTATCAGAGTGTTGTCCCCGGTCGGTTCTATAAATGTTTTTATTTATTTTGCAGTTTCGACTAATTTTTCATTCTGTGGTATAAAACTAAAGTCTTTAGTGAAGTTCTCTCTAATTTCATGCCATTGAAATGTTTCGCCCCGTGCTTCTTCCATTTTATACCATTTGTTTGGTAAGTTGTCTAGCGTTGAGGGAAACATGTGTGGCCATGTGTGTTCGTCTTTATACCCAAGTCTTCTCCATTGTCTTTCGCATGTTCTTGTGTGCTCCTCTGGGTCTTTCCCTTGGATGAACACAGTTATTTGCGCCTGATTGGTGAGCTTCTTTCCTTCGAATCTTTCTATGAAGTAAGTCAAATTCGTTGTCCATGTCTGCAATCTTGATTGATGGGTATCCCACCATCGATCAGCTTGTCCTGTAAAGGTTTCTACCAAGCTTTGTAGTTGGCCATGTTCACCTATGTTTTTAGATACTTGTTCTATATGCATAACTGGGGATTCTATTTTTTAATACCTTGGGATCTATCTGATACTTATATTTGTTGGGTTTAAGGTAGGATGTTCCCTACTTTTCTTTTCGAATATTTTTGGGATGATGGAGATTGAGAAACATTGTTGGACTGGTTTCTTCTGTACTGCCTGAATGGTCCAACAACCTCTTGGTTGGGTCTCATAGTTTTTGACTTCCCAATCATATAACTCTGCGTTTGAATTATATCCTACTGAATCCTGATTTCCTAAGTGAAGCTCGCCATAGATATTGGGTTCTGTGTAGTCTTAATTATTTTGTATTTGATATAGTTGTTAGATGTTGACTTCTTCATCAATAGATTCTATCCAAGCTTCCCCTTGGGAAGGATGGATAGGTACTATGACTTTCTGTCCATTCCCTTTTAGTTTTATCCTTTCTTTGTCTAGGGATATTGATGCTTTCATTTTTCTTCCTCAAGGTTGACCTACTAAAGATGGGAAGGAGCTAGATCCTTCCTTAGGGTCAATAATTTTAAGGTTGACTTTGGTCAATATTATTTTTATTGTCATATCAACATTTCTCCAAACTCCGATGGGTTCGATCAGACCTTGGTCAGCTAACTTGAGGTATATTCCTGACTCATATAGTCGAGGTCTACCCAACTATTCCCAAGTGTCATGAGTCATAATATTTACTTGTGAACTGAAGTCAAGTACAACTTGTCAAACATGGTATCCTTCAATTTCTAGGTCGACAAGTGAGTCAGCATCACTCTTGTCTTTTTGGTTTAGATTGCATATGTTTTTGGTTTGTTTTTCTGTATTATTATTATGCCTCATATTATACAATAAGTCAATGAATTGAGATACCACTTTATCATTCTGTACTAATCGTATTAATTCTTTAACTGTGTTTTGTCGACTGTCATCGGCTTCTTCCTGTCTATCAAATTCTTTAAATATATCCGTTGTGTCGTTATATAATTATTTTTGTTTAGCTGGGTTAGGATAATCGTTCTTTTCTTTAATTTTACTTATACGTGGATTATCATTCCCAATTTTTGTCCTGTGTCAAGTTACTATGTGCAGGTTCTTTGTATTGATTACATCATGTTTTTGAACACACGATAAGACATTGACATTTTTCTTTTTATTGATTTTGTCGAGCATGGTGGGACAATCCTCTAATGAGTGATTGCCTACACCACATCTAGTACAAAACTTTAGATCGGTTTTATCCTTGTATGGACAGTTTGCATATCGATGGCCTTCTTTGTAGCATGTAAAGCACTGGATGGGCCAACATGGTTGATTGTCGTGATTTCCAGAAAATCATCCTCGTCCTCCATATCCTCCATGATGGTTGTCGAATCGGCGCTCATATCGACGACCTTCATATCTTTGATTGTTTGGCTTGGTTTGATCATTGCTTCGCTGGGTGTTATCATTATTCTACGTGACTGTGTTCATCTAGTAGACTGCTTGGTAGTTTTGTTGGTTCTTTAAATTTAGGTGGCAGTTAGCCGTTGCGTGAATTTTTACCTCACACATTACACTCCATGATGCTTTGCCATTTTTCATGTTATATGGGAAATCTTTCGTTGTATGTTCTCCATGTTCTTGGAAAATGTCATAGAAGCATTTTGTTTGAACAAACCGAACGTCTTGTTGACTTATGTCTTGCCGATAGTTATCTTTAGTGTGTCCGTCCGTGGAGCATTTTGTGCACTAGACATCCTGATTCTTGAGGTTCAACTCTTTCAATGATTTCTGCATGATTTCTAGCTATTCTTCCAGTCTAGTATCAACGGGATATGCTAGGAAATCTTCATCCATCTCTACTTGTAGAGCTTTGGTAAGTGCGTCTTCATACGTTTTAAACATCTCCAAGCTTATGTGCTACTAGATTTTCTGTGATAGACCTGCAAGACCACTGAATTAATAGTTGTTCGTCAATTACATAGTCTAGTTGGCTGAGGAGGTCCTTCCATCATTTTTCATATTCCCAGACAGACTCTGTTGGCTTCTAAGATGTTTTTTTCAGCTTTTTGGAGTTTTAAAGAAAGACAAGAATTGTGTTTTAATGTCTTCTTTAGATGCTTGGGGAGTTCTCTCGATATTGGTCATGTACCACATTAGTGCTCTTTTCCTCAAGGCACCAGCAAACTCTGCCATCTGTCTTTCTTCGACCGTAACTTGATTTTCCTCCCATATTGACTCATAGATGAACCAATGTCATATAGGATCTTTGTCACCCTTGTATAGAGGGATATGTGCTGATCTGTGACCCATGTCAGTATCACTGTCGTTGTCTCCTCCAGGAGGTGGAGGTGGTGGGGGTAGTGGGATGTTTTGTTTATCTCGCTATGTAGAGCTGTTGTCGATGGAAATTTCATTCCCATTGGTCATTTTGTTTGTCGTTTCTTCTCCGACAAGCAGTCAGTTTGGGTTGACTTCTCCTGTTGATGTCCAACTGCACTGATTTGTCTGTAGGTCCGACTGTTCCGTATTTTGCAAAGGTGTGTTTGGTAGGGGGGGTGCTCCTTCATGTGTAGGGTAAAGCAAGTTGATACTTCGGTTGGAAGGGTACGCTTGAAGTGTTACCCAATTTTATTCCTTCAGTCAACAGATTACTAGACTCATTATCATCATTTACCTCGTCGTCTAGTCAGCTCCATATACCAAACTCACCAGCTCTTAGTATTAGGTTTTCTTTGACAATGGCTTGTATTCTGGTACTTATATTCATTGGAGATAGAGGTCTTATCTCCTAGGGAATTTCTATTTGGATATCTTCTCACTACTCTATCCACAAGTCTTCTTCTACGGGTGATGCTTCTTCATCCATGTTTTCTTCCTGTCGGTCATGACCTGACTCTGCCGGATTTATTTCCTAGTCTGTCACCCTAGTAGTCATCCCTCTTTGCAGCGCTATAGCCCATTCTCTTCTCTCTTCCCTTCTTTTCAAAATCTTCTCTCTTTCTACTTTCTGTAAATCCGACATACTTTGTGTGTCACTGTTCATTCGATTTCCTTTTTAGGTTGACTTTTCATTGCTGGTGTTGGTATCTTCTTCAGTCGACTAGAATCCTTTTCACTTTACCCTGACATATGCCCAACTAACCCGCCATAGCCTACCTGACACTTTAGAAAGCTCGAATAGTTCTGTTTATTTGCTTAGGAAGTACTCCCACTCCCTTTTGGCAATGGATTTTTCCCACTTTTTCTGTTTCTCTGCCCAGTTAGAATTTGGTGGTGGTATGTGTAGTGACGGACGAGGTTCTACAATATGGCCCACTCCATTTTCTATTAGGAATTTGAACAAAAGGGTCGGTAAGGATCAAAGGAACTGCTCGGTAAGGTCTGTATAAAACCTTTTCTGAATGCTTTTGACCAAAGTCCTTTCTTCTATGGCTTGTTCCTCGTAGAATTCGTCTGTGATATTTTCAAACCACTCTGATAGGTTTGTTCATCCCCCTCGAATCCATTTCTCCAGCAGCTCTTGGTCCTTAGTTTCTTCTAGCTTTTTCATCCAATTTTTTTTTCAAAAGCTGAGGTACCAATTCTACAAACTTCTCATGTGTTTTAGTGAATAATTTCTCCTTCACCTGAGCAATGGTTAATCTGTTTCTCCTTGTGAAGTTCTACAAATAATTTTCTATCTTACGCTCCCACCAGTTCTTAATCTCCTGTTCTGATATCATCCGCGTATGGTCATTACGTTCGTATATGTACTACTGGCAACAGAACCAATGTTGTAATCGCATAGATCATAGAGGGTTACCAATAATACACATGGAATCATAGAGACATAACAGACAAAAGAGATAAGAACATAGATAAGGAAATAACATATTATATTATAAAATGAGGGTCCATACATACACAGAATTGAACTGAGTTCTTATCTATATCAACAGCCTAATATATATGATTTACAAACATTTACATATAACTACCTGTCGGTTCAATCAACCGACATGACCTCATGCAGCTGACCTAATATCCAATTAGTCAGATATTCGACTAGTCGGCTCACCGACTAGCTCCTCCAACAAGTTCCTATTGGTTTTTTTCTTCTGAAAATAGAAAAGTCTATGCTTCCCAGAGCTATACACATCGACTGACATATTACAAATTAGAAAATTACTATGGACAGACATGAAAGTTACACATTTTAAAAATAGAGAGAACCAGAAAAACTGTGAGCCACAAAGGGAATCGGTGATGGCAGTGCAGTGTCTAGGGAGTAGCATCTCCATCAAAAACCTCCAGGGTCTCATCCAGGATTGGGCAAGGTCCATGCGCCAAAGCCACACCTATTGAGCAACAGGTGGCCCATGTGAAGTCCTCGCGTGTCACCCGCATCTGGGGTTATTCAAGTGAATCTTGACAATGAATACAACATACAATAAAATTCAATAACTATATGTATACTATTTCTATGATATCAATTTTGATCCAGTCATATTTGTTTAAAAAAAAAATATTAAAATGACAACAAATACCATGAATTTATTTTTTATACATAATCATTACTTCATTACATTAGGTAAACAACTAAAAATGATATAAAATAATTCTATTAAAATTTCATAATATTTATATTAATTTTTTATAATAAATATGGATGTAATATTTGTAAGTTTTAAACCTGTACAGAGAAGCAAAGCATACAGATTCTTTTAAGCAAAATAGAGATCACAACACATCATTCACACATAAACACAGATATTTACCCTGGAAACCCTTAGCCGGGAAAACCAAAAAAGCTTGGAGCCACACCTCCTATTTTCTCTTCATTACATTATGAGATCCTCACAATACAAAATATAGGTATTCTGCAACTTCCAAATACCCTAATCTGTTAACCCGAATTAGAAAAAAACTCCAATCCCTTAACTGGGATTAAGTTACATATTTTTAGACAACTTCTAAAAATAGCCACAAACAACTATAAATAGCCATAAAATCTATAAATAGCCAAAGGGATCACCGAGCTGCAGCACTGACATGCGCACCTCCCCTCCATACGCACATGCAAAGAATATAACATATACCCAACATTCTCCCACTTGTTGTTTCCTTTGCATAGCAATGAGTCATGTACTCATAAAGTCACAGGTTCAAGGCATCAATGCCCATAGATTCTCTACACCAAGAGAACTTCTCTGTACTAACAGACTTTGTTAATGAGTCTGCAACATTTTTCACTGTGTCAACCTTCTCTAGCAGCACCTTCTTTTCTTCAACTATATCTCTCACAAAGTGATATTGCACAGCAATATGCTTTGTTTTAAAATTATAAGCAGGGTTCTTTGCCAGGAAGATTGCACTTTGGCTATCACATTCTAACCTTACACCTTTCTGTACAAACCCAATACCTGAACACAATCTTTGCAACCACATAGCTTCTTTGCTTGCATGAGTGGCTTCCATGTATTCAGCTTCTGTAGTTGAGAATGAAACTACAACTTGTCTCTTGTTCATCCAACTAATAGCTCCTCCAAATAGGTTAAACACATACCCACTTGTAGATCTTCTATGATCAAGGTCTCCAGGCCACTTTGCATCAACAAATCCATGTACATTTATTACTTTGTCTAGTCCAGGCCTTCCTTGGTAGCAGATTGCATAATTTGTGGTGCCACGCAAATATCTGAAGACCCTCTTTACAGCTGTCCAATGCTCCTTTCCTGGTTTTGACATACATTTACTCAAAATTCCCACTGCATGAGCAATGTCTGGTCTTGTACAGACCATTGCATACATCAAACTACCAACTGGACTGGCCTATGGAACCCATGACATGTCTTCTTCTTCTTCCTGTGTCTTGGGACACTGCTCTACAGATAAATTTACACCTACAGGAATAGGAACCTTTACCGGCTTACTTTCCTGCATATTAAATCTCTGTAGTACCGTCTCAACATATTTTCTTTGATTTAAACTGATCATTTTGTTTGCATGATCTCTTCTTATCTCCATTCCCAGAATGAAGTTTGCAGCACCGAGATCTTTCATATCAAACATGGAGGATAGTTGAGACTTCACCTCCTTTATAACATCTTTGTTGTTTCCAATAAACAACATGTCATCAACATACATAACTATGTTAATGAAGTGATCACCAACCTGTTTGGAATATACATAGTGATCAGCTTTGCTTCTCACAAACCCCAATCTAGGTATGTATGTGTCAAACTTTTGGTACCACATCCTTGGAGATTGCTTTAGACCATAAAGGGACTTATTTAGTTTACATACCAACTCATTCTTTCCCTTTATTATGAACCCTTCTGGTTGTTTCATGAATATTTCTTCTTCCAGATCCCCATGTAAGAATGCTATCTTCACATCCATCTGCTCTACTTCAAGATCAAAAGCAGCAGCAATAGAAAGAATAAATCTAATAGAATTTAATTTTGCAACTGGAGAAAATATTTCACCAAAATCAATCCCCTCTACTTGAGAATATCCCTTTGCTACCAAGCGGGATTTATACTTATCCACTTTACCTTATGCATTCAACTTCTTTTAAATAGCCATTTTCTCCCAACGAATTTTCTCCCAGTTGGTAACTGGACTAGCGTCCAAGCTTCATTTTTGTCCAAGGAATCCATTTCTTCATCCATGGCCTTTTTCCAGAGATCACTATCCTCTGAATTAACAGCTTCCTTCACATTTATAGGATCATCATCAGTAATAGAGATAGCAAAATGAGAGCAAAAATCAGGAGGGGAATACCTTTTTGGTTGCCTCATTTCTCGAGATGATCTCCTCAAAACTATAGTATGAGGTTCTTCTTCTTCTATTGAGTCAGATTCTTCACCTTCTAACTTAAACTCTATTTTCTCTAGTTCCTTTTCCATTGGATTCACTTCCTGTCTGGGGACTTCTTTGACCTCTCGAAACACAACATCTCGACTGTAAACAGTCTTCTTAGTTATAGGATTCCAAAGCTTATACCATTTCATGCCATCTTTATATCCAATAAAGATACACTTCTCAACTTTCTTATCCAACTTGCTCCTTTTCTCCTTTGGAAGATGTACATAAGCATCGCAACAAAAAAATTTCAGATTCTTAACAGAGGGTTTCTTACCATTCCACACCTCTTGTGGAGTTTTTCAATCAATGCTGATGTGGGTGATCGATTTACCAAGTAACATGCTGTCTCCACTGCTTCTGCCCAGAATTCTCGTCCTATCCCAACACTGCTTAGCATGCTCCTTGCCTTTTCCATCAACGTCCTATTCATCCTCTCAGCAACTCCATTCTGTTGAGGTGTGTATGGAGTAGTCTTTTGCCTTGCTATTCCACACTTCTTACAAAAGTCCTCGAATTCATTCCCATAGAACTCTCCACCATTATCTGTCCTCAACACCTTTATTTTCTTTTCTGACTGATTTTCTACAAGAGCCTTAAATTCTTTAAACTTAGCAAATACTTCAGATTTCTTTCAAAGGAAATAAATCCATATGTTCCTTGAGAAATCATCTATAAATGAAACATAATACACATATTTTCCTAATGATGGAACAGGAACAGGTCCAAACACATCACTATGTATTAATTCTAGAATTCCCTTTGCTCTTGTAGCACCAGATGCAAATCTTCCTCGATTTTGTTTTCCATGTATGCAATGTTCACAAAAATCAAAATCCAGAGTGCAATTAGTCATACCTTCAACCATACCTTTACCTTGTAATGCTCGAAGTCCCTTTTCTCCGATATGCCCCATTATTTGATGCCACAGCATTGTCTTTCCTCCTGATGCAGTCAGGGTTTTGTCATCTTTACCTCCTCCCTCCAGCTCAACATAATTGTTACATTCATCAATGATGGTTTTTCCCAATAGTTTGTACAGAGTTCCATACCAAACTCCCCTCATCAATACCATTGATGCTCGAACCATTTTGAAACCACCATCTCCACACACATTCTTTACACCTGTAACATCCATCTTTCCGATAGATATGAAGTTTCTTTCTAGATTTGGAATGTGTAGCACTCCAGGCAGAGTTCTAATCCTTCCATCCTTCAGTTTTAGCTTGACTCTACCACGTCCAATGATACTGGCTGGTGAATCATCTCCCAAGTACACATCTCCTCCATTGTACTTTTCATATTCATAGAACCACTCCCTATGAGGGGTCATATGACATGACGCACCTGAGTCAATCAGCCATGTATCACATTCTAAAGGATTACACATGGAGGGGTACACATCCCCTCCTTCTTCTGAGGAGTTCTTTGCCTCTGTGGAAGGGGTATCCTCATATCCCTTTGCTTTCTCAACATTCTTAGATCTTCAATCCTTTTTATAGTGCCCAGCTTTACCACATTTCCAAAACTTCCTTATTCCTTTTCCTGGGGATTTAAATCTTTCCCCAGATCCTTTATTTTTGTTTCTCTCCTAGGGAGGACCTCTCATAGACAAGGCATCCATGCTATGATTATACATGGTTTTTTTGCCTCATCTCTTCTGATAGTAGGGATGATACAATTTCATCAAATTTTAAGGTCGCCTGGCTAAAACTACCTATTGCAACAATAAGGTTGTCCCAGGAATCTGACAAAGAACACAATAATGTAATACATTTATCTTCTTCAGCCATTTTAATACCAACAGAGGTTATTTGACTTACCAGAGTATTGTAGACATTCAAATGCTCTGTTACAGTGTCATTCTTGTCCATTCTGAGTTGCAACAACTTCTTTTGCAGAAACAACTTGTTCATAAGGGATTTTGATTGATACAAACTCCCTAGTTTTTCCCATAGCTTTACTGCCCTATCTTCACCAGATACGTTCAACAACACAGAGTCTAATAAGAAAAATCGTATTGTACTCCTCACCCTTCTTTCTAATTTATCTCAATCTTCTTGTGACGTTGCAGTGGGTTTCGTACTCGGATCCACAATAATCCACTGTTCCTGATCTACTAGAATATCCTCCATTTTGAGCTTCTATAGCTCAAAATTCTGGCCGTTAAATTTCTTGATCTCGATTCTTGAAGTGCTCGCCATTCTCTTTCAATGCACAAATCAACACTGCAAAGCTCCCACTGAACCCATGTTTATCACAGACCCGAGATCTATCAAATGCGTCGAACCCTTAGCAGCAAAGGAATTTCGAATAACATCACAAATCTATAACACCACATATTTAAGCCTAATCAAAATCTAATATAATGTGACCAAGTCACAAAGCTAGAAAATATAATTTGAAAGAAAGAAATTCCACACCACTAATATGAGCCTAATCAAAATTTAATACAATGTGACCAAGTCACAGAGCTAGACAATGTAATTTGAAAGAAAGTTAGGACAATATTTATTGATATAATCAAGTATATATCAAAATTATTTAATGGCTTTAATAATCTATATAATATGTCATTTTGGAACTATATATAATATGTCATTTTGATATTATATATAATATGTCATTTTGGGATTATGTATATAAGGTAAGTTAATAGTTTATGATCTATATTTTGTTTATATGATATATTATTTTAGAATTATCTATAAAATAGAAATTATTAATTTAGGATTCATATCTTATATTAGTACAGTAATAATTTTTTTATAGTTTTGAATATTCTTCTTTATTAACAAAATATATTATAAAAAATTCAAACTTAAGTATACTATAAAAAATTCAATTAATAATTGCATTTATAGGAGGTTAGATATTATCTCATATTTTGGACTTCTTTGAACAGATCAATAAGATTAATTAGAGTGTAAAAAATGTATAGTGGAGATTTATTTTATGGTCATCCTATCTTGTTATGTTTTTTATGAATCTATATATATTGTTGGAATATAATCCATCGGGATTATATGTTATTGTAAATATTAGGAATATGAAGAGACTCTCGGATGTGTGATCCCAAGAGTCATCGTAGATGTATAAATAAAGGCATTCTATGGAGAAATAATAAGAATTCGGGAGTTATTCCACCTGACAGTGGTATCAGAGCAATTCATAACTCCTGCATGTACAGTATGCATTCTGCTGCTATCTGCACCCTGGGCTTTCCTCAGTCTGCAGATTGCATGCATTGGTGCATGCACTGGCTGCTTTATCGTTCATGAGTGATGCAATAGTATCTCTCTGAGCTGAATGAGTCGCCCTCCTCCTCTTGCATATTATTGTTGCGTCCTTGCCTTAGTGGAGAGATTGTTAGAGCTGTGCTTCAGCTCATGGTGTGTGGGCGTTCTCCTTTGAAGTGTGTGAGCACCCTCCAGCTACTGCATGTTCTCCTTTGAAGTACGAGAGCACTCTCCAACTCATGAAACCTACTCTGGTCACTGCATAGTTTGTGGGAAATCTCCTCCTATGAAGTGAGTGAAGGATTTCCCCATATCTTGTGTGGAGACATCTATTGAATTGTCTGGTTATCCTCTAGTTCATGAAAATTGCGTGGATACCTGCCTTCTCTTTGCGTGGAGACCATCTCACCGTTCTCTGCCTTGATCCCATTCCTGGTACACAATCATGTTCTGAATATTGTTTTTGTGATTGTGCTCTATCAAATATTGTGAGATATCTATGAGGAGCCTATGCATTCCATATTTGAAGCTGTAATAATATTTTGTGCTTTGTGAGCTACAAATTCTGACTCTGAGTTGCACTCCATGGGTGAACTGCTACCTCAATGAGAGGGACATATCTTGAGATCTGTGACTTTGACTGATAATAGAAAGTTGCGACCAACATAGATTGAAGACGCCTTCATGTTGAATGTTTTTCGAAGATCAGTGAGAAGATTAGGATGAAGAATCATGCCTTTTGATTTACATGAAGACTAAACCTGTGATATGCTGCTGCGATTTATTTGAATCCCGATGACTAAAGACCATTGGTGGAGACTCATGCTTTCATCAACTGCATGGAGCTGCTCGTATTCTGCAGATCGTATTCCTGGAGCCTCCAACCCTCTACGTTGTGCTGCTCGGTTCATTGAAGACTGTAAAGACTACGTTGAAGTGTATTTCTGTAGACCGTGAAGACTGCATTGACAAGAAGGCTGCATTCTAATCTCTTGAAGAAAGCCTGCTTTTCTTTGACCTGTGACCTGCTCCTTTGTGTTGGTGAGAGACTGTTTTCTACTAGTTTGAAAGCCATTGAAAGCATATTTAAAGTTGGTATTGTAGGCTTGAGAGGATTAAGTTTGTATTTCAAAGTTTGTATGACAATAGCAGAGACATTGACATTGTTGTAAAGCTTGAGGAAGGTGGCAGAGACTTAGACCTGCACCTTTACTCTTTCTTCTTTTTCTCCTATTGTTTTAGTTGCAAGATTCAATCACAGAAGATGCAATCTATAGCATATGTAGTTGGTTCCACTCTCACCGGCAAAGACACTTATCCAGAATGGTGGAGGAAGATCAAATCTGCTTTCATCTACAATGACCTTTGGGAAGGTATTTGTGAAGGCACCACAATAGAGACAGAAGCTGGAGGGCCCATAACCAGAGACCTAGGACCTCCAGAATCCGAGAAGGAGAAGGCCATTTGGAAAACAAAAGACAAGAAAGATTTAGCGGTAATCACTGCCACAGTCAGTGAAGAGGTGAGCCAGCACATATTGCCTGCAAAGTCATGTTTTGAAGCACTAAAAACGTTAAAATATTTGTATGATTCACACTCTAAAATGGAAGTTATAAAACTAATGCTAAAACTATTCAGTTTAGAAGTAAAAGACAATGATCCCATGTTACTTGCCTCTGAAATCAAAGCTATCATGCACAAGATTCAAGCCACTAGTATGAAACCAGATCTTCCCCTTGCAACATTTGTAAAATCTTTGTATCCTTCTCACTCCAACTATCTTGAGTCATTGGAAGCAAGTGACAAGTTCAAATCACTAACATTTGACACCCTGGTAGAGAAGATAGCTGACAGAGAGAAAGATTTTGGTAAGAAGACAACCGAACATTCTGGAGAATCACTTTGCTTTTCTCAAAAAGCAAAGAACCACACCAAAGACCAATCCAATGATCATCCCAAAGGAGAAAGTAGCAAGAGAGGCAGAGGAAGAAGAAACTTCAGAGGTAGAGGAGGTAGAAACAACTCTAGCAAAAGATCAGATTTAAATTGCAAGCGTTGTGGAAAGATTGGACACACAACAGATCAGTGTTGGGCTTCGTGGGACTCCATCAAAGACAGACATAACCAGAAGAAAGATGACAATAAGAACCAAGATGATTCTGCTCATTGTATTGTTGCACATTGTAATCTTGGTATTAATGAAATGACTTCACTTTCATCTTACACAGATTGTTGGCTACTTGATACTGGTGCAACATCACACATGACTTTTAGAAAAGACTGTTTTGAAGAACTTAATGAAAAAATAAATGGCATAGTTTACTTTGCAGATAAGTCAAGTATTAAACCAAAGGGAATGGGCACCATTCGGCTGAAGATGCCTAGATTCCCTGATTTCTTGTTGAATAATGTTCTTTATCTTCCAGAGTTGCAGAGAAGCCTGCTGTCCTTGGTGCAGATTCGACAACAAGGCCATTCCATCCACATGTTTGATGGAATCGTAGAAATAATAAAGTCCTATGACAACCAAGTCATCATGACTGGATACGAAGATGGGAAGCTGCTGAAGCTAAAGGGTTCATCTGCAAGGGTTCAGAACTATTCCTACCTCTCTCAGCATGGAGAAGGTACTTTGTCAT
>LPNX010659594.1:0-83576 GCA_001517045.1 Pseudotsuga menziesii | reverse complement strand
AAATGTGGTTTGGCCATCTCCCTTCAGTCAGGCATCTCATAGTTTTTGGTTCCACCTGTTATGCCTTGATTCCAAAGGAGCAAAGAAACAAGCTTGGTGATCGAAGCAGAAAATGCATTTTCCTGGGGTACGAAGAAAACTCCAAGGCATACCGTCTGTATGATGAGGTAAACAAGAAGTTTGTTATTTCCAGAGATGTCATTTTTCTTGAGCCTAATAAAAATGACCATTCCATTGAGAGACAGCTTGATCGTTTGGAAAAATATCCTCATCCAAAGAAATATTCTAAAAATGAATATGAAATTCCAAACCTTGAAGGGGGGATTCCTATTATGGATCAACCTTTGGAATTTCCATATGAAGCGCCAACTCCCCCGCATGAAGAAGTTACTGCTACTTCACCTAAACAAGAGATTCAACTGGATGATGTGATTGAGAGAATTGGAAGACTCAACCTTGCTACAAATGAAGCACCACCAGCTGATCAACCAGGACCATCAAGGAAGATTCCTAAATGGGCCACAAAGACACTTGAAAGTGTCCATCCGGATGAAGTTGGAAAGACAGGAACGAGAAGTTCAAAAAGACATGAAGATGGAGGAGAAGCAGATAATTCAGGTGATGACATGGATGTATCATTTGATTGTGAATTTAATTTATCTGCTAACTTTGAACCAACTTCCTTTGAAGAAGCTTCTACTCGAGTTGAGTGGAAAGAAGCTATGCAGAATGAGAATGATGCACTCATGAAGAATGGAACTTGGAAGCTGGTTGACCCTCCAGTTGGAACCAAACGAATTGGCTGCAAGTGGGTGTACAAGAACAAATACAGATCAGATGGCTCACTTGAAAAGCACAAAGTGAGGCTTGTAGCAAAAGGCTATGCACAGAAGGAAGGAATTGACTATGAATAAACGTTTTCTCCTACAGCAAAATGGGCTACCATCCGTACCTTACTCTCTTTAGCTACTCAGAATGGGTGGAAAGTTCATCAGATGGATGTGAAGATTGCTTTCTGGAATGGAGACTTGAAAGAGAATGTCTTCATGTCTCAGCCAGAAGGCTTTGTTGTGAAAGGAAAAGAACAAAAGGTATGCAAGCTTGTCAAATCCTTGTATGGCCTAAAACAAGCGCCTCGCGCATGGTATGAAAAATTAATCGAGCATCTTTTGAAGTTAAATTTCGAACATTTTGGTCTTGATGATGCAACACTGTTTATAAAGAAAGTTGGAAGATCTATTGTGTATCTTGTGGTGTACGTAGATGATCTTTTGATGAAAGGGAACAATGAGAGCTATATAGCATCCATAAAGAAAGATTTGAAAAAGATCTTTGAAATGAGAGATATGAGACATCTCCATTATTACTTAGGAATTGAAGTCACTCAACATCCTAAGTACATATTCCTATCTCAGAAAAAATATGTTGGAGAACTACTAGACAAATTTTGCATGACATAATGCAACCCTTTCTCTACTCCAATGGAACAGAAAATGAAGCTCACATCAAGCAAAGGAAAAGAATTTGAAGATGCGACCAAGTATCGACAACTTGTAGGAAGACTTATCTACCTTACAACAACTAGACCAGATATTTCTTATGTTGTTGGCATACTTTCAAGGTTCATGCATAAACCTTGTGAAGGACACTGGTCGGCTGTAAAAAGAGTTCTAAGATACTTGAAGGGGACTCAAGACGTTGGACTCAAGTACTCTAAGGTGGATGACTTCAAACTTATTGGGTACTCAGACTCAGATTTTGATGGCGATAAGGAGACAGGAGTATCAACTTCTGGATACACTATGAGTCTTGGATCAGCAGCTGTCTCATGGAGATCACATAAACAGTCAGTTCCGGTAGATTCAACAACAGAAGCAGAATATGTGGCTGCAGTTGAAGCAACGAAAGAAATAGTATGGCTCAGGAAGATACTTGAAGATTTGCAAGAAAAACAAGAGAACTCCACTCCATTATTGATCGACAATACTTCTGCAATCAAGCTGGCTAAGAATCCCAGATTCCATGATCGAACCAAACACATCAACACAAAGTATCATTTGATTCGACATCATGTAGAGGCCAAGACAGTCCATCTTCGACATTGTTCAACAAATGATCAAGTTGCAGACATCTTCACCAAAGCGCTTGGACGAGAAAAGTTTGAAAGATTTAGAAACATGCTTGGACTTACTAACACCCCTTCGGATTAAGGGGGGGATTGTTGGAATATAATCCATCAGGATTATACGTTATTGTAAATATTAGGAATATGAAGAGACTCTCGGATGTGTGATCCCAAGAGTCATCATAGATGTATAAATAAAGGCATTCTATGGAGAAATAATAAGAATTCGGGAGTTATTCCACCTGACATATAGATCGTATGGTACAAAAATAGAATACATTCAGTCCCAACCAGCTGAAGGAGCCATGCTGGACCGGGAATTTCTTCAAATAGGTCATTTTGTCATTGCCCTCTTATATTTCTAAGATTCTGGTCTTCTAGACCCCTTCCCACTTTACCAAAATTCATAGCATAACTATTACATGGTCAATTATCCTTAAGCCTCTTGAACCAGTTTCCTCTTAGAGACCGATAAATGGTGATGGATTCTCTCTTGATTACCCATTCCCACCAAAAACTATTACATTCATATATTGTAAAAATCATATTCGTTATAAACATAAAGAAACCATATTCAACCGGCTGCGTATAGAAAACATACATGAAAACAGACGAAAAACCCAAAAATGATACCCTTCCAAGGGCCTTACTAAGGATGAGGATCGATGGGTGAGGGCGATGACATTAAGGGATGCTCCCCCTTGCTCCCCTGCAATTCACCGGTGATTGAATTCAACATTCTGAATCTCACGGCACACTCCTACTGCCCTTGATGAATCATGGATAGTGCTTCGCGAATGCCATGAGCCAGATGCAAATTCACCTAGATATCTTGTGCCAACAGGATGCGTACCATCCAAAACAGACTGGACACTAAAGGCTGTCCTTGATGGGTCTTGTATTTGTGGATGAGCTTAACTTCCTTAATAGTGATACTGGCTTCCACCCTTTCCAGGGTTTCTGCCATATATTACTCTCCCCAATTGAACGACATAGGGGTTAGGACTTCTTCCATCGATGTAGCACTGCTTGATGAGCCGACCTCGAGTAAATTTCCTCCTTCCCCTCTACCCCACTGCCCCTGGTGATGCTAGCCCTGCAATTATTGATCCATTCTGTCGCAGAGCTGGGAATTTCGATGGGCCTACACAAGAAGATGGTATAAGATGAGCTTGACCCTAGTGAACCCCTCTCTACCCCAGGATGAATAAATAGTCGTTCTCTTAATATTGATGATGTAACCATCCCTAATATGAATCGGTTGATGTTTCCTTTTCACTCCCTATGAAACTTCTGCCTTACGATTCCGGAACTAGATGATATCCATTAGATCCTTCTCTTTGTGTGAAATATTGACAATCTTATCCCCCATTAAAGGTCATCTAGAACATGACTTACCACTATTGACAGGCCAGGTACAGAGAATCGAAAGATCCCCATCGGTAAAACCAAAAGGTTTGATCCTTTGTACCTCACTGTACATCACATGCATGGAGGGAGACATTTTTATAATGGGAGGCCTGACGCTGGATTGTCCTCACCACAACAGTCGTGCATGCCACCATCCCCTCCACATCACTCAATCACTTCCCACCTATCCTGGCCTCATCGACACCCTACGAGAGATAAATTCCAAGTGGTGTGTAGTTCTCATCGTCATCAATCGCACCTGACACGAGGATGTGGAGAAGGGCTTCAGCATGCTGGATCACGTGGCCATGCAAAAGCTACCCAGAAAGGATATGAGGGCCTTGTGTGAGGGGGGAAGAGACGAATGGCACTGAAGAAGATGGAACTTGAGTTCATCTGTCCTGCATCGAGAGCTAAGGAAAGGACAGATGTTGAGGCTAGCCCGCGTCTGTATTCCCGACATAGTCCCTCGCTAGTGCTTCACTTTTCCTCCATAGCAGACCATCTTTCTTATTGTTGGTTTCATCTGTATGGAAGGAACTTACCTTTCCAACCCCTTCGTTTGCTAAGGCATCTGCCACCCTGTTTCCTGAACGTTTTACATGCGAGAGCTTGAGCGCAATATTGTCCCTTATCCAACTTCTTAGCGTAGTAAGACTTCTCTCCCATCACTAGTTTTTGGAGACCTACCTTATGGTCGCTCCATTTTGAAATCTTTTGGCCATGTTGATGACAACCTATGAGTCCCCTTCCACAATTAGAGGAGTTATTTGGTTCTGTAAGGCCCACGAGACCCTATTTGTGAGACTTTCCAGCTCTGTTAGCATTAGAGGAATTTTGGGGTCTAAAATGGGCCTCCTAAGGAAAATAATAAAATAATAGTTAAAATAATAAAATAATAGTTAAAATAATAAAATAATATTGATTAATTTTGGAGGAAGAAAGAAAAAAACTACTTTTTGTGTGCGTATTTTCAACATATCTCCCTGTGTTTTTACTCTGGTTGACTTATTTTATTGAAATTCTATTGGTTCTTTAATTCCAACTCACAAAAAATTATTTTGGCACGTTTTCTTATAAGGGCCATTTTAGACCCCAAATTTCCTCTAATGGTTGTTAGTGTTGGTGCCAAGGTTTCCCAAACATATACCGAGAATTTGTCCCTATGAGTCCCTAATTGCTCCACCGAAGCCAGACGGACCCAGGTTCCCTTTTGCAGCCTTGTAGAATTTTAGCTTGAAGGTGCCCATCGGAGGTGTTTGCCAAGAATAAGAGCTGCTCGGCTACTTAATCATATTTATGGTCCGTGAATTGTTAACATGTAACTCTCTTATTCCCCACCCGTGAAGAATGTGTTTTTCTGTTGCTTCTGCCTCAAAATCCTCCTGAGTCCAAGGGGTTAGAATTATAGTTTCTTTTATATGAGCTTCTATGATCACCCATATTTCTTCAACCCACCACTTTTTTTTCAAAGATTTTTAAGTTCCTAGTTTTCCAGATTTCCTAGATCACGAAGCCCGGAAATTACTCCCAAATTATGTTTACTATATTTTTTTTGATATGTTCTTTCGCCACTCAGCTCTTGTTCTGTTGAGACTTCTTTAAGTCTGTGATTTTTTTTAAACAACCTGGCTCCTCTATCCCATAATGGGCATTCATCCGATAGGTGGTTTATAGTTTCATTGTCATTTTCACATAGGCTACATCTTGAAGGTCCTAAAATCCCCCGAACTTGTATGTTATCCCAGGTGAGAATTCGACGTTTGAGAATGACCCAGCAAAAAGATGCAACCTTGAGCCAGCATTTCCTTCCCCAAATTTTTCCCTATTTGTCTTCCTTTTCCAACCTGTGAGTTTCATTCATCACCCTTATGGCCTCTTTAACGTTGAACCTTCCAATATTGGAATATACCCATCGAATTTTATCCGGGCCTTGTGCCGTGGGATCTTCCTGGAGCAAAGGTCGATGTAGAAGTATTCAAGGTCCTCTGTTGGTACTAATGCTTGCCACTAGTATTTATTTTTCTAGGTTGTGAACAGTTTGTCAAGGGACCCGAAGTCCCAAAATTCCTTCACCTTCTTTATCTGACTATTCTGAAGATGGAATATAAGAGTCAGGACATCGTCCCAAATTTCAATACTTTTCCCTTATTTTCATGCGTCGATGATGAACCGAACTGAGCTGCCATCTCTTACCTCCTAGAAACTATGTCTTTGGATGAGACTGCGGTTTTCCTGAGTTGATTTCTAGATTCTGGAGCCCGGGAGGTCCTCCCAAAATCTTATCAGCGATTGCTTCGGCCAATGGGATGCATACTTCACGTGCCATAGCTTCACCTAGGGTTCTTCCTCGTGTATTATCTGTTTCCACCATATCTTGGCTCCCATTTCTTTATTGGTATATAATGGGTCACAAAGACCTAACACTCCCACATATTTGGGTTTGCATACCGTTTTCTAGTCCACCAATGACCATTTCCTATGGCTTTCGTCTCCTCCCCACATAAAGTTCCTTTAAATATTCCCGATCTACTGAATCACTGATTTTGGGGCTGCTATAACTGAGAAAAGATAAAGCGGCATAGGATGAAGGACAAACTTGACCATAATGAGTCTACTTGGGAAGTTAAGGGCTATATAAGTCCCTTGGCTTAGTCTCTTCTTAATTTTGTCCAGCATATCATTCCGAGATATTTGTATGATGGTCGATTCTGCAAGTTGTGCTCCTAAATATTTGGAAGGGAGCCCTCCCTTAGTGAATCCTAGAATCCTTAGAATGTTCCTTTTCATGATTTTCGGCATGTTAAATAAGTAAAACTGGGATTTGTCATTATTTATTTCAAGGCTGTTGGCTTCCAGTAAAGTTTTCAGCCCCTCTTTTATGCCTCGAGCCTCTTGAATAGTGGAAGGACCCATAAGCATCGTATCATCTACAAACTATTGATGAGTTTGAGGTTGTAGCTCTTCAATAAGGGATAGCCTTTTGATATTGTTCTCCAAGCATAGGTTCTTGAGATTTCTGCCTAAGCCCTCTGCTACTATAATGAACAGAAAGGGGGACAGTGGGTCACCCTGTCTAATTCCTCTTGAGACCTGGAAGGGTGTGGAGGGAGTACCGCTAACTAAAATGGAGAAGAAGGCCAAAGAAACCAGATTCATGACCCATCCTGTCCAATGATTAGAGAATCCAAAAGCCTTAAGAACCCCTGCTAATAATTTTCAGTTCAGTTTATCATAAGCTTTAGACATATCTAATTTCAAAAGCATACTTGGGATTTTCCCGATTTTGATTGAGTGGATGGTTTCATGGATCAGGATGATTCCATCTAGAATTTGTCTTCCTTCCACGAATCCTTCCTGCTCAGGTGAGATAATTAGATATTATTTTATATATGACATTACATAAGGCAATCAGCATGAGCTTCCGAGGGTCTTCTGTTCCCATCTCTTTTGGAAATAGTGCCACGAAGGTTGCATTCAGAGATTTTAGAATATTTCCCTTCTTCCTTGATTCCTCCAATAAAGTCCAAACTTCCTCTCTCAGCCAGTCCCAGCAAGCATGGAAGAAGTTGGTTGTGAATTCATCCGGTCTTGGGGCTTTATCATTCTCCAGTTGCTTGACTGCAACATCAAATTCTTCCCGCTCAATTGGTCTTAGAAGAAATAAGTTATGTTCTTTCATTATGAATTTGGGAATGTGGCTCAGAACCTCCCTTTGAGCTGCATCCTTATCCCAATAAAGTTCCTCCAAGAGTTTGGTGACAAAAGGAATTCAGAGTGAGTTCCAGGTCTTCCTGGGACTCAACAATGTGTCCTTCTATTTTCAATCTAGCCATGTGATTTCCCTGGTGGTGTTGAATGGATGCTTTGTGGAAAAAACTGGTATCCCGTTCTCCTTGGAGTCGCTTAACTTTGGATTTTTTATTCCATAATATTTCCTCTTGTTGTTCTCTTTGGATAAATTCATGGATCAGAGTTTTTTCTTGCTCCCGAATGTCCTTCGTGAAACCAGTCTACATTCCTCTGATTTGCACCTCTTTAATTTTTCCATCCAACTCCGCTTTATCCTTAAATATGTTACCGAATGTTTCTTTGTTCCATTGCTTGATTTTTTATTTAAGGATTTTAAGCTTTAATTGGAATTGGTACATCTGCGTTCCTCTTATGGTTGGTATTTCCTCCCACCATTCTTTTGATTTCTCTGGGAAGTCAGCTTGGAGAAGCCAAAATTTTTCGAAGCGAAAAGGACTGCACAGGTTAACCCCCACATTTTCCCACTCCATCTTGTTGTGACAATGGTCTGATCCAGCTGATGGGAGTACCGCAGCCCTCAGTTCTACCCCGTTCATTATAATGGACTCTGAGACCAAAAAACAATCTAGCCGACAAGTTATGCCTCTATCTCCTGTTCTTTTATTATTGCAAGTAAAGGTGTCATTATTTGATCTGACATCAACCAATTCTAGTTTGTCAATAACTTCATTAAAATACTCATCGATAGGGTTTAGCTTCCTTATCCCACCTTTTTTTTCATCTAGATTCCTGACCAGGTTGAAGTCCCCCCCAAGAATCCAGGGATTCCCTTTCGACATCCTTTTAAGTGTTCCTAAAGAGTCCAGAAATTGCATTTTTTTTCTCTGCCCAAGGAGGGCCATACTTGTAATGTCCCTTTTTAAAATTTGTACTAAAATGCTCAATTTTCCAATTTTTCACAATTTTTGCTCTTGACTAGTTTTAGTGTCTCGGTCTCTAAATTCGCCCAATTGCTCCAAAATATTCAGAGAAGGTGTATGAATGATATAATAGCTTAATTATTATTTTTCAAGGATTTATTATGGCCCTCCAATTACTTCTTCAAGTTTGTACTAAATTATGAACAAGATAGATGATTTTATTAGCAATTTTGGGGCTCAAATCCCCCCAGGGTAATTGCCGAAATGGCATCCCAAATGTACAAAAACACAATCTAATTCTAAAATTGAGGAAGGGGACATGTAGAGGACATCAAAAAGGACTCATATGGTGAACCAATTGAACTCTCATGGTTATTTTCACTTCCTTCAATCATATTTTAAAAATCTAGTTTTGAACCCTTGGGGAAATGAGATGCAATTTAATCCAATGGTTATGGAATTCGACCCAATGGCCACAAAATATCGGTTAATGAATATGAAACCTCAAATATTCTTCAGTGACAATCCATTCATGCATGAATAATCAATATTTTACACAGCCATTCAAATCTACCAATATTATAAGAGTTTCCAACAAAGAAGTGGGAAATGACAA
Organism: Pseudotsuga menziesii; assembly: GCA_001517045.1. Taxonomy (NCBI): domain Eukaryota; kingdom Viridiplantae; phylum Streptophyta; class Pinopsida; order Pinales; family Pinaceae; genus Pseudotsuga; species Pseudotsuga menziesii. The sequence goes on along the minus strand of LPNX010659594.1, from coordinate 74,752 downwards.
TGTTTCTTTATTACTGATCAATAATACATAAAATATGTTGGCCTTTCGACCTGATAACTTTTTGAATAGAGAGAGAAGAGTATTTACATAAGAATACAAAATTATAGAGCAAGAGGATCTCCCTCAAAAAGATAAATGGCTCACCAAGTGCGCCTTACTCTACCGGGCTGAAATATGGTGAAAGAATGTGAGATGGGAGGGGGAATGAGCTGAATCCTGAAGTGTCCATGAGATGCTGTAGCTGCACCTATATATTATAAATACATTGAAGCTCTTTGAAATACCTGATTGGCCTCTCCAATCACCAATTAGGATGGGAATATTTCACCCTCGAAATTGGCTCAAGCATGAACTAGTCACTCACTAACTCTCTCTCTTCACACCAACAAATTCCACAACTGATCAAAAAGCTCCTTCTCATGGCTGCTCCCTGTATTTTATAAACATTAATGGTATCCTCAACTTCCAAATACATCCATAAACCAAATCCAAGTCGAGTTGGTGTGGCTTCTCATGCTATGCCATGTGGCCTCTCTCTTCACCTTCCATCTTCTCCCAAATTGAGTAGGAATCCATTGGGCTTCTCCAAATCACATGAGAGCTCTATTGGATGCTCTATTAGAAACTCCCCATTTGGCTCTTCCTTGCTCATGTAAGTTACACTTCATCCCAAATTCGACCTGTGAAGTATATGGACAAGTATATTGACCTTATAATCCATACAAAACATTAGGCTTTCCATAGATTTGAGATTGCAAGAGGTGGATGCCATTTAACATAGGAATTCTAGCTTGAGTGGGCCCCATAGTCTCCATATGTCTCCATTTTTCCTAGCCATTTCATTCTTCACTTGCATTCATTTAATTGACCTTATTAAATAAATATTTTATTCCTTATAATGTATAAACATCATTTATTAGCTCCCTTATTAACTTCCCAATGTTTCCACCCAACCTAGGGAACTATTAGGATTGATGAAATTTTCCCACTATGCAATTATTTTAAAATGGGGACATTACAATACACATTAGTCATAAACCCCCTAGTACTTGTACCTAAGATATGAGAAGCTACAGAAAGAGAGTGCTAAGTAGCAGAGAAGTCAGAGAGGGAACCTCTCTTGGGTTCTAGAGAATCCCGATACCTCCAGCTTCCCTTTTAGCGTCTACTGCAATGGCCTCACATCCCTTCTGTAATTTTCCTCCTATGCTCTTCAGATCCACCTCAGAGCATTTTATTTCTTGTAAGAACACTACTCCCGGATTTTCCAGTTCTATCTTTCTCCTTAGAATATGAATCTTTAGGGTGCTATTACAGCCTCTTATATTCCAGGATGTGATCCGCATTGGAAACTTATTTATTTGCAGGAGAAAGGGCCGCATCTATGGTAGGGTATTTCCTTGATGCCACCAGTTAAGCCCCAACCATTTGAATCCTTTGCACATTACTATGTCTCCCTCAGTTCTCTTTTTTTCCTTTCTTTTTGCCATCCAGATCTTTGAGGAATTCTATCGATACCCCTAGAAAATTCATCGATTTGGCTTTGATTATAGCTTTTTCCAGTAATGTAACTTGTTGTGGAAGTATCTTTTCTGGGATTTTCTCTGAGCATGTAGTTTCCAGCCCTACTAGATCCAGATCTCCTATCTCCATTTATTCCTCTTCAACTTTCGGTGTCTTGTTATCATCTTCTTTCATTTCCTGAGGTTCTTCCTAGATCCAGATCTTTGTGCTTAAATCAGTTTCTTGGGTTTGCTGGTTTTGGATCTTTCCTTCTTTCTGGATGATAGTCTGCTTAAGTTCTTGGAGGGCTTCAAACCTATTTTGCATTTGAACTTTTTTTAAAATATTTCAGGGCCTAAGTCTTCTTGGCTGATCTTTTCTTGTTTAGGACTCGGATGCACCCCTCAGAATCTTGATTTTCTTGTTCTTTCGTCCCTCCTAGTTTTTTGTTCTGCGGGAACTCTCTGAACATGTGTCCATGCTCATGACACTGCCTATATCTAAACGGTATATGTTCGTAGTCAATTGCTTGAAACCAATCCTCATCCTCCCATGTTAAGTCAATTCCATTTGGAAGATCCTTCGATGCAAATTCGTGCATATGAAGTATGCCTTCTCTGCCAGGTTTGCTCTGAAACTTTGACAAAGTTCCCTAGGATGTTCCCAATGTCCGTCAGAATTTCTTTTGTCGAGTACTGCATCGGAAGGGAATGCATTCTAATACAGACCGAGGCTATTGTGATATTTTCCTTGTCTGGATTAAATCTTTCTTTCCATGGTCTTAAGAACAGACCAGCCAAGTTAAATAAGTAAGGCTCGTTCTCAAAGATTCTGGCTCTATCTTCTTCATTAAAAAATATAACTGTGAAGAATCCTTTTTCTCCAAGTTGCAGGTCATAATGGCCTTGTGGTTTCTAGGTGGTGTTTATCCACCACACTAAGGTCTTCTTTGTGGGCTAGATTCCCACAAATTTATCGATAAGGGTGCGTTCCTTCATGTAGTTGACGTCTTCCCTTATTCGAGCTGATTTGATCTGAAGCTTTGGTACCATCTTTGATTTTGGCACACATTGCCCAACTCTCCTATTTGCTCCCTTTGTCGTGGTTTCTTTAATGGATCCACTAGGGCCTTCTCCATCCTTCTCCAACTAGGTATTCAAAATTTTCCTTTTGCCTTTGTCTTTCGCGATTTCCATTTTAGAGCTCTGAACAAGGGGCATTGCTCCACCGGTCAAGGGCTTGGTCATCCCCAGACCTGACCCCCCGGTTTGCGGAAGAGTCTTAGGCCCCTGGCCCCTCCCTCACGAATCGCCAATCCTTGCAATTTGTAGCCTCCGTGAAACCTCCTGCCTCTTAGATCGTCGTCATACCCACCTCCACCGCCTCCCCTCTGATCTTAAGATCTTGATCCTCTCATCCTATCTTGTTATGCTTAAATGCATCTTAATTAAGATTTAAATAAGCTTTAGGTAATAATTACTTAGTATTAGTTTTTTGTTTTTTGTTTATTATTTATTAAATAATTTTTTTCGTTGAAAATAAAATATATCTTAGATAAATCAGAGCGCTAACGAATTTTGTTTATAGAGATATAGATATGACATACTGTAATTGGAACAAATTCTAGACTCAAATCATTACGTGGACATATCTCCATTATTTCTGTAATTATCTCTTCGCAGGGATTTGTACTACAGGATGAATATTTTAAATTCTTCTGAGTAATCGATTAGATTCCACCTCTGGCTATGGAACTGTGCAAGTACCTAATCTCGCTCTTCATTTTCTTCTTGGTTCGAGAAACGGACAGGCTAATGTAGCCACTGACGAAGCATGGAACTGTACCACTGTACCCCTACAGATTCATGGCACGAAATTCGTCCAAATGCTCAAATTCATTCATCCCAAGATGAGTAGTATCATTTTTGGAAAAAACGGGCAATGCAGGAAAGCATAACATCATCTAAAGCAAAGCAGGCACGTGGTACGTGGTGAGTACAGGGTCCATTCGTTCCTCCACTCAAGGCAAGACAGCGTACATTGGAATTTGAGACTAGCCATCACCTGCGCTTCAGATTCCATTTTCTGGAAGATTTGAACTGCATAGTCTCTATTTTATCAGAACAGAAAGTTAGGCAAGGGCAGTCAGTTTCATCTGCAGCGACCCTGCCCTCCAATTGACCAGCAGTTCCATCTTTGGGTATTAAAAAATGGTTTCTTTATCTGCATTGTTACATTTCTGACCTAGGGTTTTGATCCATTGTTGGATGATTAAAAGTAACCTCTTAGTGCTGGGTAAATTTCAACTGTGGAAGAAGAGTAGTAATAATGTGGATGAGGGAAATGTCTTTATATGAAGATTGTGGAAGAAGAATAGTAATAATGTGGATTAGGGAAATGTTTCATAAGTGGTTTCAGAATGAGTTGTGTCGATTGAAATCATTAGTGGTTTCAGAATGAGTTGAGATTGTGGAAGAAGAGTAGTAATAATGTGGATTAGGGAAATGTCTTATCAGTGGTTTCAGAATGAGTTGTGTCGATTGAAATCATTAGTGGTTTAGAACGGATTATGTGGATTGAAATTTTTTTAGGAATCAATAGAAAACCATTAATGTATTGAGTTTTGTTTATTTTTTTAATATAAAATAGTGTTTAACAATGTGGATGCTGAGAGAAATGTCTTTATATAAAGATAATTAGTGGTATGGATTCAAATTTTATTAATATTTATACAAGCAAACTATGATGGTTAGAATATTGGGTTTTGTTTATCTTCTAATATACTAGCACAACCACAAGTAAAGTGGCAGATGAATTGGTATAGGTACAACCAACCACTTAGTTTTGTGAAGATATACCCATTACTCATATATAAACACAACAAATACTATTCAATAAAAAAATCACCTAAGTGAATAAACAAAAACAAACTGTTAATTGTTTCTTTAACCATCTTTTAAGTGAAGCTTATTTAAATCTTAATCAAAATGTATTTAAGCATAACAATATATGAGGACTATGAAATGAATTTGTGTTGTACACTTGTTACACTTGGGTTAATCTTGTTGATCCACTTAAGCAAGTCCAAAATCTAAGATAATATATAAATCCCTATAGACATAATTATAGACATAACTATAATGTTTATTTTTAAAATATAGTAATTTAAATATAAAAATTATTATTAATATTATTATAGATATATCAAAAGACCTTAAAATAAATTATTATTATTATAGTATAAAAAAAAATTTATTATTACATATTTTATTATCATATAAACTAATATATTTATTGTGAGTTATTTAACTTTAAAAAATTATAATTTAAAAAAAATTATGAAAAAATTAATTAAATTAAATAAATAATTTATTTTTTTTCAAATTAATTTTATTTATTTTTTATAAAAACATTTTTATATTGCAGTGGCCACTTCCATTTGCCTTATTATACCTATCCATAAGTTCTTTTAATCTAAATCGTTCTATGGAATTTTTACTTATTAATACATACCCAATGAGTTCTTTTTTTTTTTATAACAAAAACGGTTAAAATTAAAATTAAAGACTGGCAAATGGGCTGCCAGAGCCTTTACATAGCATATTCAGATTCATTATTCTGGTCTTCCTTTCCAGCTTAATTCCTTTACAGCTTCTGGTCTTGATGGTCTTCCATTTCTTTTCTTTATGGGATCGCGCAAATTGAGCTTCCTCCATTGACTATAAGCTGACTTTTATTCATAAGAGCACCACGGTTGGCTTCAACGTCCGCAAGGCTATTTAGATTCCTTAGCACATGCTGAACCTTATAAATTCTGAAATGAGAGAGGAGGAGGAGAACTTTCTTGAAGATTTGGGCAAGATAAATGTCCGAGGGCACCTTCTTGGTGTGAACCGCCTTAATTATCAGCCTGGAATCACCGAATATATTAATCTTTTGGATGTTCAGATTTCTTGCCTGGATTAGGCCTTGCCACAACGCCAGGATTTCAGCTTGGTTGTTGGAAGCTTGTCCTAGGCCCCATGCATAGGACAGATGGATTATGCCTGATGGTTCAAAAATAATACCGCCTCCTCCAGCTTGCCCGGGGTTCCCTTTCGAGGCCCCGTCAAAGAAGAGACACCATTCATTTAGCATTGATCTCCACTTGATAAAATCCATTTCAGCCAGTCTAATTTCCTAGCTGGCCTTGTGTGGCGAGTTCATGGCTTCATTATTGTTTTGGGCTGGCTGGAACTCCTTAAACCATTGATCTTCTTCAATAGAGAGAGGGGCCATGTTGCTTTTGGGAGCCTTAGTTTTTAATGCTTCAGACAGCATGACCCGGGCTTTGACATCGATTTGAGCTGGGACCCTGCTTTCATCCTTGAAAATTCTATTGTTTCGCTCCAACCAAATTTTCCATGACAGAAACTTGGGGATCCACATCCACGTGGTTTTAATTGAATTCTTATTTCTCAGGCCGTAGGGATAAAGATCTCAGGCCGTAGGGATAAAGATGAAGCCAACTTACCATCTCCACGACTGAGCTGGGAAGACTGGTGTCGATGGGACCAAGCATTATTCTCCAGACCTCTTGAGAGAAATCGCAGCCTATGAACAAATGAACATCGTTTTCTTCAGCGATTTTGCACAGTGGGCAGCGAGAAGGGCTAGCCCAACCTTTCCTCTTGAGATTGTCAGTGGTGGGAATGCTGTTATGAAGTAATTGCCAGGTGAAGAGATCGATTTTTGGGATGGACGGGTATTTCCATAGAGCTTCCCATGGGCCTGGATTGGGGGGAGCCCAAGGCCGTTCCAGAATAGCATTATAACCAGGAGAGGTAGAGTATTTACTAGTGCCAGAGCCCCAGCCCCGTTTATCTTTTGATCTGGCAGTGATAGGTGATTTCCCTTGCAGAATATCCAACAGCAACAATGCTTCCTCCTTAAGCTCGTCCGGATAATCTCCAAGTTGCCAGCTTACCCAGGATTCTTTATCATCATTTCCCCATGAGGAAATATCCCACAGCGTGCTGCAATTCTTGTCAGTGAGCCAGGCTCGAATGTTCCGGCAGTTAAGGGGCTGATCTCCTAGAATAGAATCGTCCCAGATTTTTATGTTAGCTCCATTCCCAGGAATCCAAGTGAGCTTGGCTGTGAAGAAGGGCAATGCTTTTTTGCAGAGCAGGAAGATCGGAGAACCAGTGTGCCTTTTAGGAGGCTTTTCTAGGCACCTTTTCTTGTTTCCTGTGAAGTATTTTTTCCGGAGAATCTGCTTGCTCCAAGTATTCTTGCCAGAGACCATTTTCTAGAGGATTTTGCCACCCATGGCTAGATTTTGGGTGGCAACATCTCTGAATTGAAGGCCCCCCTCAAGCTTTGGCTTTTTAATCTTGTCCCAACTAACATAATGCAGCTTCTTTTCATTATTATGACCCCCTTCCTAGAGGAAACGCCGGAGCAGCTCTTCAATCTTGTTCGTTATGGTTTTGGGAGCTAACAGAACTGAACATTGATAAATAGGAAGGCTGGTGAGGAAAGAATTAATCAAAATAATTTTACCTGCCTTGTTGAGCCATGTTGCTCCCCAAGCTTGGATTTTGTTTTTGATCTTGTCCAAAAGGGGCAGCCAGTGGGTAACTTTCAGAGAGGCTTTGAAGATAGGGATGCCTAGGTAGGTAAAGGTGTCCCAGAATGAGATGCCTTCCATGTCAAGGATTCGAGAGATGTTCAGCATTTCAAGAAGGGAGCACTGCCAGCCATAAATCTTACTTTTGTGGAAGTTTATTTCACTTCCAGAGCTGTTCATATAGCAGTCAAGTTCTGATTTAAATTTCCTGGCTATTCTGATGTTGGCCACTCCCAATAGCAAGGTATCATCAGCGAACTGGGCGTGGTTTACATCCTTGACCTTGGGAGCTATTCTTATGCCTGAGAGAGCTCTGTTTTGGAGACTTTTATTCAGCTGGAAAACTAAAACAAAATCCTGAATGACAAAGAGAACTGGAGAGAGAGGGCAGCCTTGCCTTAAGCCTCTTGAGGCTTGGAAAAACTTGGCAGGCCGGCCATTGATCAGCGGAGCTATCCAGGGAACTGATATGCAGGCTTTAACCCACTGAATAAAATTCTGATTGAAACCAAAGTTTCTCATGGCAGCGAAGAGGAAGTCATGTTTGACCCGGTCAAAAGCACTGGCTAAGTCCAACTTGACTACCATTCCTTTCTCTTTGTTCATGTAGCTGGAATGGATGGCTTCTTAGACTAAGATTATATTGTCCAGAATCTGCCTGCCTCTAACAAACCCTCCTTGGTTTTCCGGAATCAATTTTGGCAGAATTTTTTTGAGTCTGTTGGCCATTATTTTGGTTGTGATTTTGTATCTAGTGTTGCAGAGGGAGATTGGCCGGAACCTATTGAAATTCCTGGCTCCTTTTTCTTTTGGAATGAGAGCCAGGAAAGAGGAATTAGTGCTGCCTCCCAATTTGGAACAGATCCGAGTCTTCTTAATCATTCTGTACACGTCCCTTTTAATTATGTCCCAGCATGAGATATAGAACCGGGCTGTGAATCCATCCGGCCTGGGAGCTTTGTCCGGGTCCATGTTGAAGATGGATTTTTTAATTTCTCGAATACTCACCGGAATGTTCAGCAGCTGGTTGTCCTCTTCACTTATCAGCTTTGGAATCACAGAGAAGGGGTAGGAGTTCGGATCCACCGGGACTAGGTCCGGGGCAGAATAAAGTTCTTTGAAGAAGGAATGGGCAGCTTCCTTAATGCCGTTGGTGTCCTTTATTATTTGGTCTTGAATCTGAATTTCATTGATGGAATTGTAGATTTTTCGAGCTTGAGCCTACTTGTGAAAAAAAGAAGTATTTTTATCTCCAGCTTGAAGCCAGAGCATTCTTGATTTGATTCTCCAGTAGGTTTCCTCCTCTCTGCACGCTTTTTGGTACTTCCTTTGGAGATCAGCTTCCTTATTGAGCAAGGCGGGGGTGATAGAGGACTCTTCCATGGCCAGTTGGTGCCGTTCCAGAATCTTTTGCATTCTTTTCCATTCATCTGTAGGGGATCTTAGGCTTTTAGCCCAAGATTTCAGAACAGCTTTGAGCCTTCTTAATTTTCCTTCCCATACAAAGAAGGGAGACCCATAAATTGGCTCGATCCAGGAGTTATTCACTATGTCAAGGAAGCCCTCCTGATCTACCCATAAAGGGATGAAACGGAAGGGGATGGGGCCTAGCTGAGCTTCTGCGGAGAGGGTGAGCGAGATTGGTTTATGATCGGAGGTGTAATGTGCGTGGATTTTGGAGGCAGCCATGAGGCCAAGGGAAAGGAAAGAGGAATGAATAAGGAAACGGTCTAGACGGGCCGCTATGTGGCCGGGCCCAAATCATTTATTGGACCAGGTGAACTTTCCTCTGACAGGGGTGATATCTACTAGGTCCCAATCTAACATCAAGTCTTCCACCCACTCTCTGGCAGGATCCCGGACTATTGATCTCCCTTTTTTTTCTGCTAGGGCAAGGGTTACATTTAAGTCTCCAGCTATGACTAGATTCTCAGGGTTATGCTGGTTTAGGAAGATAGCCAAAGAGTCCCATCACTCTTTTTTTTCCACCAAAGAGACAGGAACATACAGGTTAAAGATACTTACAAAGTGACCAGAGTCTTTGTGGTACAGCTTGGTGAATAGCCAATGCGTGGTGCCTTCTTCTTCAACAAGATCAAGCTTTGCGGAGTCCCAAAAAGTTGCCAAGCCTCCCGATGCTCCTCTAGCACTCACAGCCCTACCTGGGCCTTTCTTCCAAAAAGAGTTCCTAGCTTGGAGGAGAGCATCCTCCTCCATTTTCGTCTCCTGGATTAGGAGGACTTTCGGCCTCAATACTCTTACTAAATCCCTTATAGCTTCTTCTTTTAGAGGGGTGCCTAGTCCTCTGCAGTTCCAGGAGACCTACTGCATTATTTACCTGTTTGAGAGGGATGGCCCCCTTTCGGGGTTTTGCCAATCTTCAACCTTGATCTGGTGTTCATCATTTCTGGAATGGTGTGCTGTGAGCCTTGAACAACATCCTTGTAGGACTGTTCTTCCCTTCTTTTCTTCTCAGGATTCCGTCCCTGCTTAGGCTGGTTTGGAGAAACTGACGGGCTACTTTCTTTGGTGTCACCTTCCTCAGAGGAGTCAGCTCCTGTTTCCGAGCTCAGGCTGGTGTGTTCCTTCGGCAGACTGGAGCCAGACCGATGAAGGGCAGAATCGCTTGGGCTTTGAGACCCCTGAGCTTCGCTAGCTTTTGGACCATGTGTAGGGTTTTGGGCCTCATTAGAGGTTTCAAGAAGGTTGGGCGCTGGATTGCCTTCCTTTGGTGGTCCTTGGATCGATTTCTCCTTGTTTTTGTTGTTGCTAGAGGTTTTCCCTTTCTTAGCTTTCTGCCATCCTTCTGCATCTTCCTTTTCAGCAACCAGTTTGGGGCAGTATCTTTGGAAGTGGCTGTGTTCTTGACAATTCCTGCATTTGAAGGGCAAATGTTCGTAGTCCAATTTCTGATAGTGGGTCCAGGATCCTACCGTTAGTTTGACTACCTCCGGTAGGCCGGCTTCAAGATCTACTTCAACACAGATTCTGGCGCAGGAGTATTGTCCTTTGTTATCAGCTTTGTCAATGAAATGGCCGATTTCGTTCCCTATTCTCTTCAGAGTGTCATAGTCCCAGCAATGCATTGGGAGATTGGGGAGCCTGACCCACACTGGCACCTCTTTGGGGAGGTCGGTCGCGGGGTCGAAGTCTGGTGTCCATTTGTTCAGGTATAGGCCCTGCGTGCCCATGAAGTAGGGACCATTCCTGAAGACAAGGTCTTGGTCTTCTTCTGATATAAATTCAAACACAAAAAACCCTCTCCCAATAGGGTAACATGTTACGCCTTGTTTCAGTTTGGGTTTCCAGTTCCTCTGAATCCAGTCATCTGTGGTCTTGGCTGACGGCCATAACCCCATGAACTGGCCCACTAGGCCTCTCTTAGCCAAAGCCAAGGCTGTTTTCATTGGTTTTTCTTCAGGGAGAGCTATTTCTGGGATTTCTTCTAACTTCTTCATGAATTTTGGGATGACCGGGGGAGAGATCTTTTTTCCTCTGCTCTGGAGGAGCCTTCTGAAGGCATCCTCATCCGAGATCGAAGGGGGGGGGCATCCTCCCCTCCCCCAAGTGCCGCCATGCTTGAACCTCTGCTCGCTTCAGATCCGCACAAGCCCTAGCGCGCGCTGCTCCTCTCGCTGGAAGTTTCTGAGGCGAATGAGTCATTTCATACCCAATGAGTTCTTAATCTACAGCTCAATATCAATTACAATTCAATCACATTAACCACATATCTATAATTTTTTTTATAAATATATGCTTGAAGTTTTCTTACACTTAAATACTATTTAAATTCACATTTTATTTATATATGAATTCAATCACATAAACCACATTCTTTAAATTCACATTTTATTTATATATAAATTCAATCACATAAACCACATTCTTATGGAATTCTTCTAAACATATGTTTGAAGTTTTCTTGCATATTTAATCTACTTAAATGTAAATTAATTTCACATTCCATTATTATTTTTTAATCATGAGTTTCTCTTTTCAATTAAAGTATTTTCAAATTTTATATAAAAGTGTGAAGGATTTTCAAAATTTATATAAAAGTGTGGAGGATTAGAGGGCGTCATATATGTATCATCATTCTTCTAGACTATTATGTCTCTTTTAGCCTCTAGCATGCCCAAACAATAACAAACTTTAGTTTTTAGTGCATTAAAAAACTATATGCTATAATTGCAAGACTCCACTTGATCTTGTCAAAGACTCCTCACATTTTCTTGTCATGTGAACTATACTTGTTTTCTCTTCTTTTTTATCCCTCACATGTGATTATTACATGATTTTCAATGTGCTTAATGGTCAAGTTTTTGCACTCAATGCATAAACTAGTGTCAACTATATATATATATTAATGGATAACCACTAACGATTAGCAATCCACGCTAATGACACATTACAACCTATAGGGTCAAAATATGGGTGACCAATATTTACTAGGTACATGCTTAGTAAAAGGGGCCTAATTTCAAGGAACAAGATAAAGAGGCCATTTAAGAGTTTTGATAAAATTGTATAAGTAAGGAAGCACCAAACATAATCTAAAACACGAGAATTAACAATGAATTATGAACACATTACATAAAAATCTACCTTGGAAATCTCAAACTCGGAAAACTAACATTCCTAAGAGTTTCTCCACACTCTCTTTCTCATTGCATTGCATTTTATGTTTACATTACAATACTATTGTAACATCTCCAAATTTCATAAAATAAAAAAAATTAAGTAATGGCCTATCTGTAATTTATAAGGGATAAAAGAATCCATACAATGTTTTAGTTTTCTTTGTAAAATAAAGGACCTAGAACTTGCGACACTTTAAAATGCGACTTAGGTCTAATTGTAACAAAAGGATAACTAAATTCAATTGATCTTTAAAAGGTGTTTAGTCTTTTATCCATTGAGTGTAAATGAATCTTTATGACAATATTATGTTGCGACTTATTATTATGTTGACACTACTCTACTTGTTGTCAAGCTATGAAAAAGTCATATTTATTTTCCATTAGTTATAGTCAGTGTACTTACTAGTTATGTTCTAAGTAATTTGTTAATCTTTAATATGAGCTAGAGTGTCGAGTTATGGTGTTACTTATCTTGAGAGCTAACACATAAAACCTTTATTTCACTGCATGTTCTCTAAGGAGGGGTTTATGCCTTACCAGGGCCACTTCCAAAGGTCTAAATTTGAACATACAAGGGAAGATCCCTATCTATACATAGACACAAACATTTCCAAGAAATATGCGCCTGCCCAACCATATGTTATATCAAGCAAGAAGAAAAATGTGATGGAAAAGAAGGTGATTGATACAAGCATTAATCGACAATATTGAAACATTAGAATTTTGGGTTTGTTTAACAAAAATCACTTCAATGGAAATTAAGAGGCCACGTTATAGCCCTACGGCCTCCAGCTGGAACACAAATAAGTCATGTTCTAAACCCTAAGGGTTTAACTCCTTCGATTTTTGTTTTTCGTAATGCATTTTTACGCATTGCACTGTGTGAGTGCCTTTGGCTCTCGACGTTGGTGTTGGCATTGTTCTGCAGGTTCTTAGTGTTTACTATAGGCTCTTGGCCTCCCCTTCTATTAGTTCACGATACTCATGCTATACGAGGGCACCAACCTTGGTCTTAGGTTGGTTGTTTTCTCTACGCGGTCGGTTTGTGTTGCAGTCATCATTTCCATCATTTGAAACAACAGGGTAATTACTTCTCTTTTATTTTCAAGTTTTTTATTTTAAGAAATACAGTTCTCATATATAAATTTGACCCTGTTTTTAATGTTTTTGCAGGAGTTTTCGACTGGGTTTACTGCAAGGAGGTAAGGGTCGTTCTCCATGAGAAGAAAAAGCCTTTCCCTGGTAGGACCTGTAACCACACTCCTTGCTCCTTGTAGCTTGATTCTTGATGACACTGTGGCTCTATTTTTCATGGACTGGAGTCCCATTTCCTCGTTTTCTTTGTTTGGACAATGGTAAACTTCTGATAGTTCAGCCTGAGGCATTCTGCAGTTGTATTTTAAAAATACTTCTTCCTTCAATTGTGGAGTCGATGAAGGGTTTTTGTTATATACTGTAATGTTTTATTTTGGAGTTTGAACTCCTTTACAGAGTCTTGTAAACCACATGTTTCTACAGACAGAAGACCCTGCACTACTGGGGTTTTGTGAACTTGCGAACCTTCTTCCTGTTATTGTTAATGTAATGGTTTAAAATATAAAGGGACTCGTGAGTGTTTTTTTCGTTGTATTTACATAGTCATGAATGTTGTCTCATTTTTCAATTTTTAGCTTCATTTTTCTATTAAACATTTTACAGGTTAGAAGGACATGGGTATTCTCCATCACTTCCAAAATTATTGCAATAGTTTAATATTTATATGGTTTAGATCATGAGGCCATTACTCTGTTTGATTATTTTTGCATAATGATGAAAATTAGGGCCATGAGGTCACTACCAATTCGATAATTGTTTTTAAGTGGATACCACTATGTTCAGATACGATTTACCATTTTGATGTTTAGGTTATATGATGAAGCCGTAAGGCGTGTTTGTGGAAAAATAGAGTTGTGCACATTGTTTCCTCTTCAACTATTTTACCAATATTGTAGTAGAACAAATAAAATGACTTACGACCTATAACGATCTGTTAATAGCATTTTGGAAAATCGTGTGTAATTTTTCTCTTTTAAAGATTACTTTGTTTTCTCAAGGAATTTCTTAGGGCCAAGAGGCCACTAAGTAAAGTACGCCGATGAGGCTCTGTCATTCTTTAAGTTTGATTGTTTATATCATTAATATGTTTGAGCCATAAGGATTTGTTAATGAATTTCTAGTTTTTTATTATAGTTCAGCGTTTCAATATTAAACCCTAACTATAGTTTTCATGTCCCTTTCCTGTTGATGGTTTACAGGGATTGAACCCTAGATTCGTTTTTCTTTAGAGGTTATAATTTAAGTGCAAAGATTTCTAACATGTAAATGTTTTAATACTATAATTCTAGTTAGCTATACTTATGAATTAGAATTTGGGAGCTAGTGTTTGCGTAAGTAATTAACATTAATATATATATATATATACTCGCTATAGAGCTAAATTGATTCTTGTTTAAGTTTGTTTGAAACCTTTAAACTATAGTTAACTTCTGCATGAATCTAAGTTTTAAGAACTGAAATAAGAATTTTCCTTTAACTTTGTTTCAAAGGTTTACTAACCAGACAAAGAACTGAAAAAAGATATAATATTATTTTTCCTATTTGAACCTGTTTACAAGAAATGATAAGCGATATCAAAAGATAGGGTTTTCGAGCTCAGATTAGCTTCTTACTACTTTGCTTGAGAAATATATTAGTAAAACTAGATGTAATGAAACTTAGAAAAAAAACTATATAATGATCTTAAAATCTATTTATAAAAGCATAAATAATTATCTACATATTTACTTTATGAAATAGCTACATTATTGTATAGTTTCCATTAACTCTGGAAATACTATGGCATGCTTCACAAACACAATACATAATGATAATATTTGTAACTTATACTATTTTTTTAAGCAGTTACTGGGTTATAATATCCATCAACATTTATGAAAGTTCTAGATGCAAATATAGAATAAAATCATAGATATAACAGAACAATTTAGAACATGGATAATTTGTAGAAGGGGGACAACCACCCAAAGGAGATTGTTCCTTCCAACCATCTCCTGAAGCAGCCAAAATTACTTGCTTAAGACCCCGAGCATGTTCATTGAATGACTAGGACAAAAATCATGTGTATCATCCCACACAGAAAATATCTACAACTTAGCATTCAATAGAAGACTTAACTCTCAGCAATTTCACTTTAGCTATCCCCTCATCGAATTCCTTGTGTGCCTGACTTTTCAGTTTATAGTAGTCACAAGGTTCAGTCACTTGGAATAGAATTTAGGAAGCCTCCTGCTCAATTCGATGGTATTTATAGGATTTCCTAGGTCTTTGGGTGAGTTTTAAAATTAAATGAGCCACCTGCTCAGTTCCTCCTCTCAGGGAACATGACCACAATATTTGGGATTTTGCTTTCTGCAATAGCTAGAAAGTGAAATGCTAGTGCTTCCACTTGTCATTTAGCCTTATACAGCTACTCATTCCTCCTAGTGGGTCGGTTAACACTCTTTCAACAGTCTCCTTTGGATATGTGTCTCTTAATTTAATTATTTAAATAAATAAATATTCAATTACAGTAATCCTTGACCAACTTGGTCATAAAAACTTTACAATAACTTTTAACATAATATTTCCTTAAATAGGTAAAAATATTTATTTTCAGTTCTAGGTAGGTTACTACTATAGAATTCGAAACCCTAATCCTTTAACTTGTATTAGATTACAACCCAAATTCATTAGACGAAATTAGTTTACAATAGACCACAAAATCATGGGTTGAAAACACACAAAAATGGACCCATTTTTATTATTTTGGGGGAATTACCCCCAATCTCTGAATGGGGGACTCTTCCCCCCCATATCCCCATTTCTCTAAGAACCTACAAAGAGTACAACACATGTCCAAAATTATCCCACTTGTTGTATTATTTGAAAGAAGTGGTCAAAGGGGAAACATTCATGAAATCAATTGCTAAGGGAAGCAATGTCCATTTATTTTCTACACCAAGATAACTTTTTAATACTAACATACTTTTTCAATGAATCTATGACATTCTTTAAGGTATTGACGTTGTACAATAGTACTCTATTATACTCAACCATATATTTAACAAAATGGCATCAAACCTCAATATGTTTTGCCTTGGAATGATAAGTAGGGTTCTTTTCTAGAAAAATTGAACTTGATTTGCCACAACCTATTCTCAATGATTTCTAAACAAAATCAATACCTAAAAACAATATTTACAACCATATGGATTCCTATTTCCATGAGTGGCCACCATGTATATTAGGGTTCTATAGTTGACAATGAAACAACACCCTACCTCCTACTCATCCGACTAATTTCTCCACTTGTTGAGTTAAAAACATAACCACCTAGAGATCTTATACGGCGAAGATATCCTGTCCCATATGCACCAAAAAATGCGTGTATGTTTATCTCTCTTTGAGGTCTAGGTCCTTCTTGGTACTAGATTACAAAATATGAAGCTCCACACAACTATCTAAAGACCCTATGTTTTGTTATCCAATGTTCCTTTCCTAGTTTTGACATATACCTGGTCAAAATTTCCACTACATGGGAAATGGATAATATAGTACAGAGAATAACATCCATTAGACTTCCAATAGTACTAACATATGGAATTCATGGCATGTCTTGTAGTTCTTATTGATACTGCGACTCTAATTTGTAGATAACTTCACATGAATAGGGGCCTTTATTGGTTTATATTCCTAGATATTAAACCTCTACTACAATACCATGTTAACATATTTTATTTGACTCAACTAGAGTATTCTATTGTCTTGTTGATATATTTAACTTACATTCCCCGAATAAAATTTACAACACCATCCTTGATTATTTTCTTGTTGTTTCTTATCATCAACAGATAATACCGCATAAATAAAATGATCACAAATATACTTGGTGTTAGTTTTTCTAATCTTATTCAAATTGATTAGGATATTTATATGAAAGAATAACAAGCAAAATAAGATGCATAAGATAGATTAGATACACACGACACAAATATTTTCTTTGAGGAAACCATAAAGGAGAAAATACTGCAAACTTCCTTAGAATAGTTCCATCACTAAGACAATATAAAAAAATGGAAAAACCCAAGAATAAGAAGTCTTCTACAGATCTCTCTCTCCTTCTTATTCTTCTCTCTCTCCTCATGTGTACTTGAGTGAGTGAGTGTGTGTATAAATGAGGGAGGGTTCCTCCCTATTTATACACATAAAGTAAATGACCTAATAACTTGAATGGGATGACCTCTTACCCTAACAGGGATGAATTCACCTATGGAGACTCAAAAATACATTTTATTATATTCGACTTATGGAATACTGCCCCAAATTATAATGGAGGGTTTACCTAAATGATCATATACAATAATGAAATCATGAAAGGATGGAAACACATCTTAAATGGGGGTACACAAATATACAATGATAATATACATCAAAATATCTTTTGAAGTTATAGATACAACAACACTCCCTCTTAACTAGGAAGGTATTCTCTCTCCACAATCATCAACACATATAGTCACATCATCATCACTGTTGTTGCAGTCCCCATATTGTTGATCATTGAATAGTGAGATTTTTTGGATCTATCCATCATAGGAAATTTATAGAGAGCCATCTCTGATTCATGCTTGGTATAGGCCTAGTCCTCATCTAGGTATTCATCATATCCATGATCAAGTCATTTCATAGGTACAAACCAATGAAATTCATTACATTGAAACTGCAATCAACTACATCTCCTAACATCATCTTATCATATCCATATCATCTCATCATTGTACACATATCACATCCTAGATGCATACCACTGACCACCTACGTTCTACCAACATAGGAGCACGCCAGGACTCATTACGTCTCAAAGAAAACCTTTGTATACCACTATGTGGGAATCTCCTAGGAGAACACCAAGTGCATTATGTATCTCCATGATTAACTCATGTTTGACCAACATAGGAGCACGCCAGGACTCATTATGTCTCAATGATGACCTGCGTCTACCACTATGCGAGAATCGCCTAGAAACAAACCAAGTTAATTGTGACCACCTTGTGACCTATCATAATCTACAATATGGGAAAACATAAGGACTGATTACATCCAAGGACAACCTCGAAGACTCATTACATCCAAGGATAACATGCATACCATGCTAGGAATAATTATATCCAAGGATGACCTTCCAAGACTCATTACATCCAGGGATAACCTGTGTACTATGGCACGACTCATTACATTAAGGGATAACCTGTGTACTATGCCATGACTCATTACATCCAGGGATAACCTGTGTACTATTCCAGGACTCATTACAGTCGAGGACGATCTGAGAGGACCAATAACGTCTTGGGAAAACATGCATCCTACGCCAGGACCGATTACATCTGGAGAAAACTTGTACTCCTTCCCATGTGAGGTCTCACACTGGTGCATCTGCATCTTTTTATATGCTCATCATCTTTATCATAGAAGAATGCTAGTACCAATTATGTCTAAGAACAACCTGCATATACCTATGCAAGAGCTCATCACTCCCTCTTTCTAAAGACCTTGATCTGGATAACACCAAGTCTCTCTCTAAAGTATTCAAACTTCACTTTGGATAGCATCTTAGTCAACACATTGAATATCTGCTCATCCATCACCATGTACAAGAGCTTCACTGATCTTCTTTGCACCATATCTCAGATATAGTGATACTTGATCTCAATGTGCTTTGACTTGTCATGGAACACGATATTCTCTAATGAATTCACATAACTCTAGTTGTCACAAAGGATACAAGTTTCCTCTAACTCGAGATCAGACAAATACAATAGTATCTTTCAAAGCCATACGGCCTCACAACTAGACAAACAAGTTGCAACATACTCTTCCTCGACTGTACTTAGCGCAACGCAAGACTACTTCCTACTAAACCATGAGATCATACTGGATCCCAAACTGAAGCAACATCCCAAACTACTCTTCCTATCAGTGGCACTTCCTTCCCAATCCAAATCAACATAACCATGCAGGTTAATATTTTGATTTGCATCATACTTAAGTCCATAATCAATTGTACCCTTTAGCTACCTCAATACATGCTTTGTAGATACCAGGTTAACATGTCTTGGATCCATTAGGAACTGGCACAGGGTGTTCACAAGAAAGCATATGTCCGGTCTCGTATTTGTCAGGTACATCAATGAACAAATCATTATACAATACATCATAGCATCAATTGTATCTAATGAAGCATCACACATTAGCTTCAAGTTTGATTCCATAGGTGTGGCTATCGCCTTGCAGTCCAACATTCCAAATTTATTCAAAATATCCACTACATACTTTCCTTAACCAAGGAATATTCCATCCATACTCTGCCACACCTCCATGCCTAATAAATAATGCATCATTCCTAGGTATTTCATCTCGAACTCAGTGTTGGATTATCCCACAATACTAAGAGGGGGGGTGAATTAGTATTGTCTTTTTTCCTTTTTAAAATAACAAAACACACAATGAATCAAAGAGGTTAAGACATAAATTTTATCATGGAAACCTCAAAGAGAAAACCACCAATTCAAACTCATTAAAAAGATGAATCCACAAAATTTCTTTATCTGCTACTATAGAAAGGATGCAACACCACCCTGGGTTTCTGCTTGCTACAACATACAAGGATGCTACAACATCCTGGGTTTCTTCCTGCTACATTAGACAAGCATGTTACAACACCCTGGTTTTCTGTCTACTACAATTGATAAGGATGCTACAACACCCTTCGCAGATTTATATCCTTCCCTAGCGCCACCCTGCCACCCTAGATTGATTTTTATCAGTTTGTTAGTCACTTCTTGGACTCTGTCATTTGAAATCACAGAGAAAATATTTCCTTTAATCATTCTGTTAATAACTACCTTCATGTATTCCTGTGAATGCATCTCTTGACCATTGTGTCATTTAATTGATTGTACCTCTTTATGAATCTTCTAGTCGTGACCTTCCACATTCTCCATTTTTGTGGCCATCCTGAGCCGTTGATTTTCTATCAGGATTTTTCTTGACCATAGATATGAGATAAAAATAAGATAGCAGATATGTGACTTTTTCCATAATATCATTCCACGATTTCTGCTTTCCAAACCAATATTTCCGCACCATCAATATCGTTTAAGTACTATCCTCATCGTCGATCTTTTGGATTGCGGATTGTGGGTTTGTGACTTTTTCAACATGCCATTTCGAGATTTCTACTTTCCACCATTTCTTTTCTGCACCGTCGTTCTTATGTGGAATTTTTCTGGACCGTCGATCTTCCAGATTTTAGGTAGCGGAACTATGACATTTCCTAAATTTTTTTCATGATTTTGTGCCTTCCGGTTCCACCTTCCACTTTCCGAATCAATATTTCCAGACTGTCGATCTTATGTGGATGTTTTTCGGATCGCTGATCTTCCATATTTTGGGTAGCGAAACTATGAAATTTTTGCAAATCCTTTTTGCGATTCTCCACCTTTACGATTTTTTGCCTTTGGGACTTCGGGTTGCAAGAACCCATATTATTCTAGACCTTGATTTCTTGGCTTCCACTTTCTTCCTTGCATATTTGTGGATCTCATAAGAATTCCACGTCCAACCTCTGATGTTAAATCCCCTGCTATTTGAAACAGTGGAATCATTTAAGACTGTTATATCTTGATCCACCCCGATCGATGGTGGAGTCCAAATACTATAGTGTATTACATTAAAATTTTGTGCACACCAGGATTTTATTTGTCCGCACTAGTCCTACCAGTGAAATCGCTGATAGACGTTGATTTGCTTCCACGATCAACCTTGTCTATTGAACTCGATCTCCTTCTTGGCGACTAGTTTTTGATTTTGTAGCCCAACTCCCTTTTTATTCTCCTCACTATTAAATAAAAAAAATACATATTAGCTGTAGATCTATGGAACCTTCAGATCTCCACCACACGATCTACAATCATGAGGATGACATTAACTTAGGCAGTGTTGGGTTATCTCACATGTAACTCCAACCTGCAAAATCAACTTTCAACCGTGGATTTTCTCCTACCACGATCTAAACCATCTAAGCCTACACAGACTTAAGTCTCATTTATTATCAATCCTTACTGTGATCGATCATTGATCAAGAAACCCGCAACAAGGTTATTCTGAAACATATTCCATTCATGAAATCTCAATGATGTAATTGATTAATTTATGCTCTCTCTTTCATGCTGATTAATTTGAGAATCGATCAATCCTTGTCACCTGTTACTAATTTTCCTTTGTCATTATTGAACTCATCCTACTACCATATCCACTAGTTATTCCTTTGTCATTCGTGAACACCTTTGACATCAATGACAACTATATTCTCAACATTCTTCCCCTTTGTCATTGATGGAAATATCTAAACATTCTCCCCCCTTTGACAACAATGAAAAAGGGTAACCTGTTATGCCATTGAGGATTTAGTGTCTTTCTTCTTTTGACAACTCCCTCTATCATCATATCTCCCCCTGAGATTGCACTTCCTTCTCTACAATTTTTGTAAGGGAATTACTCCCATCTTCTGTCTAAGATGCTCAAAGGCTTCATTAGTTAGTGGCTTGGTGAAATTGTCAGCAATCTATTCTTTTGTGTCAATATACTCCAGTTTGACAACCTTTTGGGACACTTGTTCTCTTAGGAAATGATATTTTATTGGTATGTGGTTTGTCCTGTAGTGCATGACAGAGTTTTTGGACATATTTATGGCATTGGTATTATCACAATTTATTAATATTAGGTTCTCATACTTCACAAGTAAGTATTCTAGTGTCTGCTTCATCAAAATGACTTGGGCACAACATGACACAATAACAATATATTTGGCCTATGCCGTGGAGAGTGAAATGGAAGATTTTTTTTTACTTAACCATGAAGCCAAACAATTTCCTAAGAATAATTTTGCTCCACTAGTACTTTTTTGATCATCCACACTTCCTTCCCAATCTGCATGAGTAAATGCTTTTAAGATAAAGTCTTTACATTTTGGGTACCATAACCCATACTCCATAGTACCTTTCAAATATTTGAAAATCCTTTTCACTGCAATTACATGAGTTTCTTTGGGGTTTGACTAGAACCTAGCAACCAAACCTACAACTTGCATCACATCTGGTCTTGTAGCTATCACATACAGTAGGATTCCTATCATGGATCTGTACATGGTATGATCCACTTCCAGAGACTAATAGTCCTTAATTTACAACCTTTGATCATAGGAGTACTAACAGGTTTGGAGTCTTCCATCTTAAATAATTTAAGCATGTCTTTGATGTACTTAGTTTGAGAGATAAATATTACTTTTTTTGTTTTATAAACTTGTAACCCCAAGAAAAATGTTAGTTCCCCCAACATTGACATTTCAAATTCCTTCTTCATTTCAGAAGAAAAGTTTACACTTATTATTTGCAAATTAATTCCAAATATGATGTCATCTACATAAATAAAAACAATGATCATATTCTTGTCTTCAATTTTTGAGAAGAGATTACTTTCAGTGGCACCTCTCTTAAATCCTTGTTGTTTTAAGTAGTTGTCCAGCCTTGGAAAGCAGGCCCTTGGAACTTGTTTGAGACCATAGAGTGCCTTTTTCAATTTGCAAACATAGTCTCTATTTTCTAATAATAGGAAACCTTCAGGTTGTTCAATATAAACCTCTTCTTCTATCTTTCCATTCAAAAATTCAGACTTGACATCCATTTGATATAGTTTAAAGTTTTTATGGCTTGAGAGTGCTAGAAACATTCTGATTGCTTCAAGTCTTTCCACAGGGGCATAATTTTCTTCAAACTCATTCCCTTCTACCTGATCATACCCTTTACTTACTAATCTTTCCTTGCTCCTTATCACTTGACCATCCTGATTGAGTTTTTTCTTGAAAACCCATTTGGTCCCTATAACATTCTTATATTTGGGTCTTGGGACAAGTTTTTGGATCTCATTTTTCTCAATCTGATTTAGTTCTTCATTCATGGATTTGACCCATTCATTACTTTTTCTGTCTTCTGTAAAATTTTTAGGTTCCACTAATGAGAGTAGGGCTTGTTCATTAAATGATAGTTGTATTCTTGTACTAACTCCAACAATTTTATCACCTATGATCTGTGTCTCTAGATGACTCTTCTATATCCTTCTATATGGAGATTTTGTATTATATCTTGGGGAGTCTTCTTCACTTTCCTGTGTATCTTCCTTCTCTATTCCTTATTCTTCATCATGAGTACTTTTGTCCTCTTGCAAGTATACATTATTCATTTTTCCAACACTGTCTTGACTTCTTGGTTTTATATAATCTATTCTTACATCTGCACTTTCCACAATCTTGTGTAACCTTTTGAAACATCTATATGCCTTCTTGGAGGATGAATATCCTAGAAATATTCCTTCATCAGTCCTAGAGTCAAACTTGCCAAGGTCATCCTCGTTCCTTTTAATGTAAAACTTACTGCCAAATACTTTGAAATATTTGACTGAGGTTGGTCTTCCATACCATAATTCATAAGGGGTCTTGTCCTTATTCACTCTGAGTTGTCATGTATTAAGTATATATACAGTTGTGTATACTGCTTGTTTCCAATATGCATCTGACATCTTTTCTTCATTAAGCATTGTTTTGGTAGCTTCTTGGACTGTTCTATTTTTCCTTTCAACCACTTCGTTCTGTTGAGGAGTCTTTGCAGCTGAAATTTGTCTCTTGATTCCATGTTTCTTACAAAACTCATTGAACTCATTTGAAGTAAACTCTGCCCCATTGTGTGATCTAAGACATTTTCTCTTCATATGTGTCTCATTTTCAACCATTGCCTTGAAGATTTTGAACTTCTCAAAGGATTCTGATTTTTCTTTGAGAATGTCACCTAAGTCATCCTTATGTAATCATCAATGCGCAAC
The DNA here is from genome assembly GCA_001517045.1 of Pseudotsuga menziesii. Classification (NCBI taxonomy): domain Eukaryota; kingdom Viridiplantae; phylum Streptophyta; class Pinopsida; order Pinales; family Pinaceae; genus Pseudotsuga; species Pseudotsuga menziesii. Next base: position 50,989 of record LPNX010659594.1, on the reverse strand, counting down.
ATGAAATAATACTCCCCTGTGCAGTATTTTATTTCTTGTTGGTCCATAGAGATCCGTGTGCACTATTTCCACAGGATGTGAGGTCATATGTTCTTTCATTTTAAAAATGGCTCTAGTTTTCTTCCCATGTGGACAATGTCTACAAAATGAGTTTAGAGGTTTTACAATTTTAGGCAAGTCTCGTACAGCTTCCTTCTTACTTATTTTGACAAGATTGTCAAAATATAAATGTCCCATCCTCCCGTTCCATAAGCAACTTTCATCAACCATACTTAAGTAACATTGATTTTCATTTTCTAGGATGTATACATTGTTTGAGTTTCTTATAGCAGTGCCAACAAATCTTCTTTAGTCCTTTTTCTTGATCTCACATTTCTTTGAGTAAAAAATATAGATGTGCCCTTGATCACATGTTTGACTTACACTGAGGAGATTAGGCTTGATATTTTCTACTAGTAATACATTTCCTTCTTTGATCTTGTTATTCAACAACAGTTGTTCCTTTGCCAATTATCTTGGAGGACAAATTGTCTCCAAAAGTGACTTTTCCCTTATTATATGTTAGTGTTATGAATTTGTTTGGGTCACCGATCATATGTTTTGAAAACCCACTGTCCAAGTGCCATAGGTTTTGGTTTTTTGTTGCACATAGAGAAATCATGGAACTTTCCTTTTCTTCCTTTTCCCTCCAATACTTCTTTTGTTTTGTGTCTTGAGACTTAATTGCAACAATCTTCCTTGTAGGATTCATCAGTTTACATTCTCTTGCCATATGTCCATGGTTATTACATTTGTAACAGTCTATGTCATATTTTTGAAGAAGTGTAAAAAGGTTATGGTTTCCTTTTGGTTTATTACTTGATTACTTCTTCTTGTATTCAGGAACCTTCCCATTAGCTCTGCAATTTAAGGGTTTACGACCAAAGTTATTACAAGAGTAACAATGACCTAAAAAGATTGGCATATGTCTATTTGGTCTCTTAGGCACCATATTATTTCTGTTTTTATCTTGAGAGTTTGGGGCAGCTTTCTTTCTCTCTTCCTTTTTAACTGGACTCTTTAGTGCTTCAACATAACTTTTCTTGTTTCCTCCTTGATTAGTGAAAGAGAAACATTCTGGTTTGTTTTCTTTGTTAAAACCCAAGCCAGATCTATCACTTTATGCTCTTTAGCTATTCAGGATGTCATCTAGAATCCTTGATCTATTCTCAAACTTTAATTTGATAGATCCTTCATGAAGCTTTTTCTTGAATTATATGATCTCTTCTTCAAGTCTCTTAGATTCTTGTATTATTCTTTTGAGTTGCAGGTTTAGGTCCTCCTCAATCCTTTCGACATCTAGAAGTTGAGTTTGCAACTCACTAATGATATGACTTGACTATTTGTTCTTTTTCCTTCATTTCTTAAGTTCTTCAAGAGACCTAACAAGTTCATCTTTTAAGTCAACTTATCCTTCTACATCTAAGTCACTATTTGAATCTTGAGTATCAAGACCCATGAATAGAATTCTAGTTTCCTCATCTTCACTTGTATCTACATCTTCACTATCTTCCATGGTGTAGACAATTTTCTTTTTCTCATAAGACTTATTCTTGTTTCCTGTTTTACCCTTTTTGAATTTTTAGGTTTCTCTCTCATCACTATCATCTTGTTTAGGGTAAGTACATTTTGAAGCAAAATGTCCAATTCTTCCACAGTTAAAAACATTTAGGGGGAAACTTTCCTTTATATTTTCCAGTACCCTTCTTAATTTTTTTAACAAAATGAGCTTCCTCATCATCTAGGTTCTCTAATTGATTTTTGGATGAGGCTTTAAATGTTGCTTCTTTTCTTGAGTATTCATTTAGTCTTGTTATCATCTCATATGTAGTGAGGATTCCATGTATTTCATCTACCATTGCATGGTCAAGATCATCTCGTTCTTCTAGGGTAGATACTTTTGAGTCATATTTCATTGGAAACGTTCTTAGTACCTTGCTCACAACTTATATCCCTTTTAATTTTCCTCCAAGACCTCTAATAGAATTGAAAACCTCATCTAATCTTAGAAGGTGTTCCCCAATATTTTATTCTTATTTCATTTTAAGGCTCTCAAACTGCCCTTTATATGTCTGAAGCTTGGATTCCTTGACTTTAGATGCTCCTTCATAGATAATTTTTAACTTATCCCAGGCTTGTTTAGCAGTCTTGCATCGCATAAATTTTGTAAATACAAATTTTTTCAACCCACTCAGGATTGCATTTAGGGATTTGATGATTACCTTCTTCTTGGTCATCTATTTTATACACTTTCTCAGTTGCTTCCCAAACCTTCCATCAAAGGGACATCATATGGCACTTCATTCTCACACTCCAATATGCATAATTTTATCCTATGAATAATGGAGGTTTTCTGGTGGCTAAACCTTCTTATTGATCCATAGTGGTTTTTAAATAGGATCTACCTTCCAGTGGTTAAATTGTAGTGAAGGAACTTGCTCTGATACCAATTGTTTGATTATCCCACAATACTGAGAGAGGGGGGGGGTGAATCAATATTGTCTTTTTCCTTTTTAAAATAACAAAACACACAATGAATCAAATAAGCTAAGACATAAATTTTATCGTGGAAACCTAAAACCAATTCAAACTCATTGAAAAGATGAATCTACAAAATTGCTTTATCTGCTGCTATAGAAAGGATGCAAAAACACCCTAGGTTTATGCCTTCTACAACAAACAAGGATGCTAGAACACCATGGGTTTCTTTCTTCTACAACAGACAAGGACCCTACAACACCTTGGTTTTCTTTCTACCACAATAGACAAGGATGCTACAACACCTTTCGCAGACTTATGACATGCCCTAGCGCCACCCTGCCACCTTGGACTGATTTTTATCAGTTTGTTATTCACTACTTGGAATATGTCATTCGCAATCACAGAGAAAAAATATTTCTTTCAATCATTCTGTCAATAAATTCCTTCATGTCTTCTTGTGGATGCATCTCTTCAACATTGCACCATTTCATTGATCGTACCTCTTCATGAATCTTCTAGTCATGGCCTTCTGCATTCTCCAATTTTGCAGCCATCCCGAGTTGTTGATTTTATATCGGGATTTTTCCTAACCGTAGATCTGAGATAAACATTAGATAGCGGATATGTGACTTTTTCCTTAATATCATTCCACGATTTCCAGTTTCCAAACCAATCTTTCTGCACCATCGATCTCGTTCAAGTGCCATCCTGATCGTCGATATTCCGCATTACAGATTGCAGGTTTGTGAATTTTTCAACGTGTCATTTCGAGATTTCTGATTTCCGCCATTTCTTTTCTACATCATCTATCTTATGCAGATGTTTTCCAGACCGTCAATCTTCCAGATTTTGGGTAGCGAAACTGTGACATTTCCCAAAGTTTTTTTTGTGATTCTTTGCCTTTCTCTTTCCGAACCAATCTTTCTGCACCGTCAATCTTATGCATATGTTTTCCGTACCGTCGATATTCCAGATTTCTTGTAGCGAAATTGTGACATTTTCCAAATTCTTTTCATGATTCTCCACCTTCCTCTTTCCACCTTCCAGACTTTGGGTTTGCGGTCTTCCGCACCGTCGATATTTTGCGGATGTCTTCTTGACTGTTGATCTATGATGAAATATGGATTTGTTGATCTCATAAGAATTCTGCATCCAACCTCTGCTGTTAATTCCCATTCTAGTTGAATCAACGAAATCATTCAAGACCGTTGGATCTTGATCCACTCCGATCGATGGTGGACTCCAAATACTATAGAGCAGATTACATTAAAATTCTGTGCACACCAAGATTTTATTTGTTCACACTAGTTCTCCCAGTGAGATCGCTGACGACCATTGATATTCTTCCATGATCAATCTCGTCCGTTGATATCGATCTCCTTCTTGGTGATTAGTTTCTTATTTCGCAGCCCAACTCCCTTTTTATCCTCCCTGCTATTAAATCAACAAAATCCATATTAACAGTAGATCTCTGGAACCTTCATATCTCCACCACATGATCTACAATCGTGAGGATGAATTTCACTTAGGCACTGTTGGGTTATCTCATATGTAAATCCATCCTGTGAAATCAAATTTCAATCATGGATTTGCTCCTACCATGATCTAAACCATCTACACATGCACATACTTAAGTCGCGTTTATTATCGAACCTTACAGCGATCGGTCATTGATCCAGAAACCAACAACAAGGTTATTCTGAAACATACTCCATTCATGAAATATTAATGATCTAACTAATTAATTCATCCTCTCTCTTTCATGCCGATTGATTAGAGAATAGATCAATCATTTTCATCTGTTACTGATTTTCCTCTGTCATTGCTGAACTCATCCTACTACCATATCTACTGGTTATTCCTTTGTCATTCACGAACAACTTTGACATCAATGCCAACTATATTGTCAACACTCAGTGGAAAGCTTCCTCTTTGCATCTACGATGAGTTCGTCCTCTCCTGTTAGAAATAGGTCATCAATATATAGAAGGAGCATCATTGGTCTTCCACCTTCAAACTTGAAGTAAAGGTTGGAGTCCTCTTTACTCTTAGTAAAGCCTAATCTCATCAGGAATATTTTCATCTTGTCGTACCATGTACTGGGTGCTTGTTTCAATCCACAAGGCTTTCTTCAATTTCCACACATGTGTTCCCCTGTCATGTGCCTCAAATCCCAGTGGCTTCTCCACGTACACTTTCTCTTTGACTACACCATTCAAGAATGTTGTCTTGACGTCCATCTGGTGTACCTTCCATTTAATTGCACCGAGAGGCGCTCTATAGCCCAGTATGGGGGAGATATTGTAACGTTACTTAACGTACTGTAAGGTTCTTCATGTAAATGTTGGCTATAAATATTATGAAGGAGATGTTGTAATGTTATGTACTGCTCCTCATGTAAATGTCGGCTATAAATACTATTTCCTATTATGAGGGAGATGTTGTAACGTTATGTAAGGTTCCTCATGTAAATGTTAGCTATAAATATTTACTTTTTAATTCTATTTACTTATGATGTAGATTTTGTGAACTAAAAAAATATTTTTTGCTTGATGGCCCAAGTATGGCCAGAAAGCTGTGAACAATAGCCCTTAACCTTGGTTGGCTCCTCTAATAAAAAATTATTCTTTGCATTGTCTCTCTTCGATATCAAATCTGAAATTACAGTACCCTAATGTCATAAAAAAAGAAGTATCCGATTAATCGAACCCTAAATGGGGAATTGGAATCACTCAGCTCAGCTCCATCAAACCCTCTGATTTAATCCTTGGTGATGAGCAGATGTTGGAACGAGAGAGTCATCGGATTGGGACAAATTGATCATTCCCTCATCAAAGATCTCAACGCTACAGAGTTGGGATTTTGAGCTCTCCAACTCCATCAATATAACGCATCCTCGGGTTTTTGTTGCAATTTGTCTGGATAATTAGCTATGATATCGATTTATGCATCTGGATTATGCAGCTATATGAGTTTAATTTGATTATCATATAAGTATTATAGCTTGCATTGAATAGGTGTCTCGGAGAATTTCTGAGAATGTTCAAAACTCGCTATAATATATAGTTGTTTGTTCACTTTTGTTATGCTGTGTACATATCTTTGTTAACTCTGGATAAAAACTCAGAGGAGAAAATATCTGAGTACTAAGAACGGTCAACATGCTTTTGTTATCTACTTATTTGTTTTTCTATTTACGTTAATTAAGATTATAAACGTGAAGAGCAAATGGTTAGTTTGTTTAATTTGTTTTCCAGTTAATTTATTATCAAACAAATGATGTGGGGCATCAAGAGCTTTCCCAGAAAACTGTAACATCCCCTAGTTTCTACCGTAAACATTTTTCGCTAATATCATTATGCCATTTTCCGATGGGATCTTTCGTTGATCGACTGCCTTCCACAGTACATTAAAATTACATTGAGGTTCTTCTTCAACACAGTGATTGAATTGACTGCTGAAGTTGGGAAAAAACAAGGGGGGGATATGTGGGCTTACATAAGAAAAAATGTTGTATGTATGGTTTATGAATATAGACAAAGGGTAAAATGATTATTTTTCATTGAAATAATTGTTAATATTCTTAAGTGATTGTTTGTTTAGTGGGAGCGATTTATCAAGATGTGGAATGGATAACAACTGGACATGTCCCTATGTTTAATGAGTACATACAGAATGTCAAAACAACTACTCGCATGTGTGGGTTAATTGATTCCTCTCCTGTTAATGGTTCAACTTTTATCGGACAACATTCTCGAAGAAATATACTATCCATCCAACATCCACCATCTTGTAGAATTGACGAACAAACTCACCGACGACGCAAGAGATTTCCAGGTATTTGACATAAATGAATTTACAATTTATTTTCAAAGCGTTTATATCAGAACAACCATTCCTGAATTTCTTTTTCCACTTTGCAGGAAAAGGAATGCAAAGAGTTAGCTTCTAGAGTAAAATGTTATCTGAAAGACAATCCACAATCTACTGGAGAGAATGATTTAAATCGTATAATTGACATCGTCTATCTTCTCTCAAGGAACTGAATCGGGAGTTTATAAAGAAGGACAATGTGCCACTGTGTTGCAAGAAGTTTACTTTCAATTTTGCGAGAGCCATGCAGCTTTTCTTTAAAGACAATGATGGCTTCTGGTTAGAGATAAAGGACTAAATATTCAAAGTTCTCATTGACCAAAAACAATAATATTAAGAACAATAAAGTTCTTAAGAACTAAAAACTAAATTAATCCATCACATGAAGAACAATAATATTTTATTTTTATAATATTATACAAATAAATAATATTTAAACATAAACCTATATAATTTAAGTTAACATTCTATTAGTCAAGAAATGCATGATCCCAGTCCAATAAAGAAACCAATTATCACTTATTTGTTTATCTTCAGGTATTGCATGCAAGGATTTATTATAGGAGAGGATCACACCTCGGGAGATTTGATCCCTCTCAACGCTTGATAGAGCCTAGGATTTGGATCTATGCTGGTTACTATAGCCAATGCAAATACAGATATGATGGAAGTGTATGTCGCTACGAGTGCAAATGTCTCCTTGTAGTATATTCCTTCTTTATGGGAGAAGTCCCGTGCCACGAAGCTTGCATTGTGTTTTTCAATGCTACCATCTGCAACATGATTGATCTTGTAGATACACTTTGAAGTCACAAGAGACTTCCATTTTGGTCTTGGAACTATCTCTGAGACATCATTCTTAATAATTGACTATTACTCCTCAATCATGGAATCCTTCCATTATTTCTTTTTTGCATCCTCTTCATAGTTGGAAAGTTCTTTGTTAATGATGTCACATATAAGGGCCACATAGATATTGTATGGTTTAGGTCTTTTCCTTTCCCTATGCATCCAATTTGGAGTGCCATACCTTTCTGCATCTTGTCTTAGCTCCCATGCCCATGCTAGTTTTCTCTTGTGGGAGTTATTGTCATGAAGTGGTTCTACAGGATGTTGTGGTTCTACCATCTCATGATCTTCATGGTCTTCTGGAATTGTTTCTTCTATTGTCATGTCTCAGATTCTTATTCCTTCACGTTCTACGATAGGTAGTTTTATGGATCTAGACTATGCAGTATTCACCCAATGTTATGTCTCTGCATATCTTCTTGAATCCTGTGAAGTATATTCGGTATTCCTTTGAAGTTTCACTGTATCCTACGAATATTCCCTTCCTCCCTGAAGGATTGAGGTTGGTCCTCTTTTCCTTGGGGATGTGTATGTACATTGGGAAACCAAATATTCCAAGATGGTTGACTTCTAGTTTCTCTCTTGAGAAATCCTCTTCACGAGTGTTGTTGTGAAGTACTTGATGAAGAGTATGGTTTTGCACATACACAATTGTCCTTGCTGCTTCTTCCCACAAGTGCATTGAAATATCCTGCTCATGTAGCATTTCTTTTGCTGCTTCCATTATTGTTTTGTTATTTTGTTATGTAATGCCATTCTATTAAGTATTGTATGGAGTTCTCAACTCCTCCTTAATCCTAGATTCTCTGCATAGTTCCTTGAATTCTTCTAAGGTGAAGTCTCTGCCATTATCTGACCACAGAGTCTTGATCTTCCTTTTAGTGTGATTTTCGATCAAGGGTTTGAATTCCTTAAACTTGTTGAATACTTCATTTTCCCCTTTCCATGAGTATATCCAAGTCTTATGGGAGAAGTCGTCTATAAAGGAAACATAATATACATACTCTCTTACTGAGATGGATTACATGGGATTGCAAACATCTGAGTGGATTATATCCAATATTCCTTTTTCTTTTCTTTCACTACCGAGAAATGTTGTATTCACGTTCTTTCCTTGCATACATCCCTTTCAAATGCCTTCATGTTTTGTCTAGATTTATGGAAGTCCTGAAACTACTTTGCTTGCATTGGTAGAGCTGTATAGTTCACATGTGCAATCCTTGTGTGCCATAGTTCACTTGGTTCTATGGATTCATGAACCTATGCTTGTTCAGTCTATCCCTTCAACTTGTACAATCATTCCTCTTGATCTCCAATCAATGTTGCATCATTTATTGTCTTTCCTTTTTGCCACATTAGGACTTGTCCATCAATGAATGCAACTCTTATTCCCTTTTCATCTAGTGCAAAGATGGAGAGAATATTCTTCTTCAATCCTGGAACATATAACACATCTTTAATCTTCAAATATTTCCTGGATTCTAGCTTGTAGGAATCTTATCCACTTCCTTTTATGGGTTATTGATAATAATCCCCAAGTTTCACCTTGTGAGGTGACTCATGCTCAGACAAATTGTCGAATGATTCTTTGTATCCCATCATATGTTTGGATTCCCCAATGTCTACAAGCTAGTCATTGCTTCCATGTGAGATAGTTCTTGTGAGTCCCGAGATTAGGACATATTCTTCATCACGTGAAGAATCAATTTATGCTTTGAGACTCTTTATTGTTGCTTCATCATATTTAGTGGCATGAACATGATGTCTCATATTATTTGATTTCTTATTGAAGTATCCTCTGTTTTTGAGACAATATTTGGAGTACCTTCTCATCATCAGTATAGCATTGAATGCTGGAAGGACCTCTTCTAAATTTATTTTGCCTTTTGTGATGATGGTCCTCCCTTTTGTTGTGATGGAGATCCTCCTTCTTTCTATGATATCTTCTAGTGTGGACTATGAGATCTTGATATTCAGTTGCTCCCATCTTCACTTCTCTTGTTATGAGTTGAGCTTCTTCTTGTGTGCTTTCTTCCCAGAGTTTGTTGAAACTGATAAACCTCCTTCTAGCACATATTCCCCAAATGATTGAATCCCATGATCTAGGGATGTCATTCAAGATGCTCAATAACAATATATCCTTATTCTACATTCTATTCGATTGCTTCAAGTTGTTCCTTGATTTGAGAAACCCTTGTTAAGTAGGATTGCATGGTCACTAAGTTTTGGATCTTCACATTATTCAATTAGTTCCTCAATGCCATCTTCAGGTTGATTTTATTTCCTTCAAACAAATTTTTCAAAGCATCAAACACTTCCTTAGGTGTCTTCAAGGATGAAAAATGGGGGATGAGATGATCCTTAATAGAATCTACAATGATTCTCTTGGACTTGACCAATTTCTTCTAAAGGATAGCCTTAACCTCATCTCCATCTAGTTCTGGAACTTCCTTACTGATAAACTGATCGAAATCATTTTCTTCAAGGATAAGGGAGATCTTATAATTCCATTCTCAAAAGTTTTAATCTCCCCCAAGCTTATCCTCAAGCTGGCTATGATGAGTTATTTTGAAATGAGAACCTCAAATGGAGATAATAAAGATTTAGATCTTACCAATTTTGGGTGTCCGACCTGATTCTGGAGCTGGATGGCCTAGGGTTTTTCAGAGAAGTCTTATTTTCCCAAACTTAGAATTTTGGATCTCTGTCTGGATAGAAAGATGTGCTTCCTTGAGGCAAGTTTCTCAGTAAGGTCCTTTTCTGAAAATTGTGGTGGGAAGCCTCCTAAACTTGATGCCCTAGTTTCTTCTCATAGTGTCCCATAGCAAAAAATTGAAACTTCTCCAAATTTGATTCTTCTTCAACAAAATATGCACCCTCCTATGGAAATTTAGCATAGCCCTCTTTTCTTTATGATATGTGGAGAGAAGACCTTGAACTAGGAATCCCTAGTTTTCGTTGCTACCATAGAGAGAAGATTTGTTGGATAGAAGACCTTCTTTCATAGAGGCTCTAATACCATGTTAGTTTTTATAATATTATTCAAATTGATTAGGATATTTATTTGAAAGAATAACAAGCACAACAAGATGCATAAGATAGAGCAGATACACAAGACACACATATTTTACTTGGGGAAACCATAAAGGATAAAACCCCACAAACTTCCTTAGAATAGTTTTGTCACTAAGAAAATAACACAAGATGGAAAAACCCAAGAATAAGAAGTCTACTACAATTCTATCTCTCTCTCCTCATGCAAAATTGAGTGAGTGAATGTATGTATAAATGAGGGAGGGAGCCTCCCTATTTATACACATCAAGTGACTGACCTAATAACTTGACTGGGTCGACCTCTTTCCCTAAAAGGGCTGACTTCACCTAGGGAGACTCAAAAATACATTTTTATTATATTCAACTTAGGGACTACTGCCCCGATTTACACCAAAGGGTTTACCTCAATGACCATATACAATAATGACATCCTGAAAGGAGGGAAACACATCTCCAGTGGGGGTACAACAATTAAATATACAATTATGATATACATCATTTAATATCTTTCGAAGTTACAAATACAACAAAACTTTGAATACACACAATGATGATCATTGCTTCTTGAGAAACCAAGTCCTATTATATAAGTATCAAACTTTTTGCACCATATGCTTGGTGATTGTTTTAATCTATACATGGACTTCTTTGGCTTGCAAACTAGCTTCTTCTTTCCCTTCACTATAACACTCTTTGGTTGTTTCATGTAGATTTCTTCTTATAAATCACCATGCAAAAATGTTGTCTTCACATCGATATTCTTTACTTCAAGATAAAAAGAAACAACAATAGATAAAAGAAATCTAATAGAAGTTGATTTATCAACAGGAGAAAAAATTTCACCGAAATCAATTCCATCCACCTAGGAATATCCCTTAGCTTGTGCATATTTTCCTTGCCTTTTATATCCAAGACTTATTCTTACATAACCATTCTCTACCAATAGGTTTTCTTCTAGTCAACAAATCAACTAGATCCCAATCTCATTTTTATCTAAGGCATCCATTTCTTCAACCATTGTATTCTTCCAAAGTTTACTATCCTATAAGTCCATCACCTTCCTAATAGTTTTAGTATCATAATTAGTAATAAATAGAGAAATATTAGAGTGGAAATCATGTGGGATATACCTTTGTGGCTTCCTTGTTTCATGAACTGATATCATCAAGGTTGGTTAAGGATCATAAATTTTCTTAACTTTGGCAAATTTTACTAATTCTCAAATTTACAATTATAAAATGTTGGGAAATATTTTTCTAAAAAGATTAAAATTTTTATAGATTTTACATCATTTCTATACAATTTTGGTGTTTTTTAGAGTAATTTTTTTTATCCCATGGAATTTGGGCAAATCAATTGAGAAAAAAATGGAAATTGGGAAATCTTTTTTTGGAAAAAAAGGTAAAAATTAGCCCATGGGATAAATTTCACCCCTAGAATTTTCCCTAGTTGGAACTCAAGGTTCTTCCTCTTTTGGTTCATCTTCTTTTGTTAACCACTTATACTATGAAAAAAGAACTTTATACTAAGAAGGGGAAATATAGCCATAAAAACAATGCTTTTTATATAAAAACACCAAAAACACCCCCAGTATACTCGTTTGAGCCATGGCCTAAACTTTACAAAAACTTTAAAATCAAGAGATAAATTACAACTTTTTTGAAACTTGCATATTAAACCAAAAAACATTTCATGAATAATTTCACCATTCTAACCATATAAAATCAAAGGAATTATAATGTGATTCATAATGAAATCATATATTAGACCATACAATAACAAATGATTCATATAAATATTAAAAAAAACTAAAAATCCCCCAACCCGCTAAACTCCCCAACAACATTACAATAAAGAAATTTAAAACACTCCCTTTTAACCCCTAAATCCCCCAACAACATCACATTAAAAAAAAAATTCTAANTGCCCCCCCACAAAGTTACATTTAAAAATAAAAAATAAAAAATTAAATCACCCCCCCCAAACCCTTAAACCCCACAACATTACATTTAAGAAGAAAAAAAAATTAAAACACCCCCTTAACTCACTGACCCTTTTCTCCCTTCCTCGCCACCTTCCGGCGCTCCCTTTTCCCTCCTCCCTTCCCTGCGGCTCTCCTTCTTCCCCCCTCGTCCTCCCTTCTTCCCTCTTATCATCCCTTCTTCCTTCCCCGCAACCCTCCTCCCTCCTCCCTTCCCCGCGACTGACCCTCTTCCCCCTCCTCCCCCTCTGCCTATGTTGTTAAGCTCCTTGGGTGCCAAAGGGCCTCCCCTGATGGGGGCCACCCTCATGAGGAGCGACCCTTTTGGAACCCAAGGGAGCTCAACGACGGAGGAGGAGGGAAAGGAGGGCTAACTACATGGAATGGAGGAGGGAGGAGGGAGGAGCAAGAAGGTAGAGGGGGGAGGAGAGCCACGGGGAAGGGAGGTGGGAGGAGGAAGACGTGATGGGCGAGGGGAGGAGGTGGGAGGACGGCCGTGGGGGAGGGAGGAGGGTGAAGGGAGGGGTAGGGGGGAGGAGGTGGGAGGACAACCGCGGAGGAGGGAGGGGGAGGAGGGAGAAGGGAGTATTTTTTTCTTAATATAATGTTTTATGGGGGGTGTTTAAAGGGTTAAGGAGTTTTATATTTTATATTTTATTTAAAAAAAATACAATGTGGGTAGGGTTTAGAGTTGGGGGGTTTAATTTTTTTTTAAAATATAATGTTGATACATTATATTAGAGTTAAAGGATTAAGAGGTTAAAAGTTTAGTTAATTTAAAAAAAATATAATGTGGGAGTTTAAAAAAAAACCTAACACCTTAAGACTCCATTTATACATTTAATTTATCCCTAAACATAAAAAAAAACCACCCCTTCAATAAAGTTTTGGACCTACCATGTTTAAAAGAGCAAAACAAAAACTTATGGTCTCTAAAAAGCCTCAAACCTTAACGCTCCATCAAAAATGAAAGAACAAAGAATTAATATTTTATATTTTATTTAAAAAAAATATAATGTGGGTAGGGTTTAGAGTTGGGGGTTTAATTTTTTTAATTTTAATTTTTTAAAATATAAGGTTGATACATTATATTAGAGTTAAGGGATTAAGTGGTTAAAATTTTTGATAATTTAAAAAAAATATAATGTGGGGGTTTAAAAAAAAACCTAACACCTTAAGAGTCCATTTATACATTTAATTTATCCCTAAACACAAAAAAAAGCCACCCCTTCAATAAAGTTTTGGACCTACCATGTTTAAAAGAGAAAAACAAAAACTTATGGTCTCTAAAAAGCCTCAAACCTTAATGCTCCATCAAATATGAAAGAACAAAAAATCAATATTTTATATTTTATTTTAAAAAAATATAATGTGGGTCGGGTTTAGAGTGGGGGGTTTAAGTTCTTTTAATTTTTTTTTAAAATATAATGTTAATACATTATATTAGAGTTAAGGGATTAAGAGGTTAAAATTTTTGTTAATTTAAAAAAAATAATGTGGGGTTTAAAAAAAAACCTAACACCTTAAGACTCCATTTATACATTTAATTTATCCCTAAACATAAAAAAAAGCCACCCCTTCAATAAAGTTTTGGACCTACCATGTTTAAAAGAGCAAAACAAAAACTTATGGTCTCTAAAAATCCTCAAACCTTAAAGCTCCATCAAATATGAAAGAACAACGAATTAATATTTTATATTTTATTTAAAAAAAATACAATGTGGGTAGAGTTTAGAGTTGGGGGTTTAACTTTTTTATAAATATAATGTTGATACATTATATTAGAGTTAAAAGATTAAGAGGTTAAAATTTTTGTTAATTTAAAAAAATATAATGTGAGGTTTAAAAAAAAAACCTAACACCTTAAGGCTCCATTTATACATTTAATTTATCCCTAAACATAAAAAAAGCCACCCCTTCAATAAAGTTTTGGACCTACCATGTTTGAAAGAGCAAAACAAAAACTTATGGTCTCTAAAAATCCTCAAACCTTAACGCTCCATCAAATATGAAAGAACAATGAATTAATATTTTATATTTTATTTTAAAAAAATATAATGTGGGTAGAGTTTAGAGTTGGGGGTTTAACTTTTTTAAATTTTTTTTAAATATAATGTTGGTACATTATATTAGAGTTAAAGGATTAAGAGGTTAAAATTTTTGTTAATTTAAAAAAAATATAATGTGGGGGTTAAAAAAAAACCTAACACCTTAAGACTCTATTTATACATTTATTTTATCCCTTAACATAAAAAAAAAGCCACCCCTTCAATAAAGTGTTTGACCTACCATGTTTAAAAGAGCAAAACAAAAAAAGCCACCCCTTCAATAAAGTGTTTGACCTACCATGTTTAAAAGAGCAAAACAAAAACTTATGGTCTCTAAAGAGCTTCAAACCTTAACGCTCTATCAAATATGAAAGAAAAAAGAATTAATATTTTATATTTTATTTTAAAAAAATATAATGTGGGTAGGGTTTAGAGTTGGGGTTTAATGTTTTTAATTTTTTTTAAAAATATAATGTTGATACATTATATTAGAGTTAAGGGATTAAGAGGTTAAAAGTTTTGTTAATTTAAAAAAAAATATAATGTGGGGTTTAGAAAAAAACCTAACACCTTAAGACTCCATTTATACATTTAATTTATCCCTAAACATAAAAAAGCCACCCCTTCAATAAAGTTTTGGACCTACCATGTTTAAAAGAGCAAAACAAAAACTTATGGTCTGTAAAAAGCGTCAAACCTTAAAGCTCCATCAAATATGAAAGAACAAAGAATTAATATTTTATATTTTATTTAAAAAAAATATAATGTGGGTAGGGTTTAGAGTTGGGGGTTTAATTTTTTCAATTTTTTTTTAAAATATAATGTTAATACATTATATTAGAGTTAAGGGATTAAGAGGTTAAAATTTTTGTTAATTTAAAAAAAATATAATGTGGGGTTTAAAAAAAACCTAACACCTTAAGACTCCATTTATACATTTAATTTATCCCTAAACATAAAAAAAACCACTTCTTCAATAAAGTTTTGGACCTACCATGTTTAAAAGAGCAAAATAAAAACTTATGGTCTCTAAAAAGCCTCAAACCTTAACGCTCCATCAAATATGAAGGAACAAATAATTAATATTTTATATTTTATTTTTAAAAAATATAATGTGGGTAGGGTTTAGAGTTGGGGGTTTAATTTTTTAAATTTAAAAAAAAAAATAATGTTGATACATTATATTAGAGTTAAGAGATTAAAATTTTTGTTAATTTTTAAAAGGTATATTGTGGGGTTTAAAAAAAAACCTAACATCTTAATACTTCATTTATACATTTAATTTATCCCTAAACAAAAAAAGCCACTCCTTCAATAAAGTTTTTGGACGTACCATGTTTAAAAGAACAAAATAAAAACTTATAGTCTCTAAAAAAGCCTCAAACCTTAACGCTCCATCCAATATGAAAGAACAGAAAATTAAAAAAAATAAACTTGTGCATTTTCTTATCCGTAAACATAAAAAGCCACCCATTCAATAAAGTTTTCACCCTACCCTGTTTACAAGAGCAAAACAAAAACTTATGGCCTCTGTATACATAAGTTGTGTTGCATGAACAGGGAAAATATATAAAAGCTATTAGAAGGTAGACGTTGAGTGGAAATCAGGAAATGATTAAAGCATATATTTATATAAAAGCTGTGTTACATGAGCATGGAAAATATATAAAAGCATATATATAACAGCTGTGTTGCATGAACAGGGAAAATATATATTAGAAGGCAGATGTTGAGTGGAAATCAGGAAATGATTAAAGCTTATATATATATAAAAGTTGTGTTGCATGTATAAAGAAAATATATAAAAGCTATGAGAAGGTATATAAAAGCTATTAGAAGGTAGGTAGACGTTGAGTGAAAATCAAGAAATGATTAAAGTATATATATATATAAAATACACAAATAAATCAAATCAGCATAGCAAAAAAACATGTGATGACACGCGGCAAAAAAACGGAAAGATTACGCGTTGCAACGGCAAAGAAGCCCGAGTCGAGGCAGTCAATGAAGGGTGAGTCGTTTCAATAGCGAATCATGGATCGGTTTGTGAGGCACCGAATTTTCAAAACGTCGTGACAGACGTGGGAGAATGATCAGCGACGATTTTAAACGTAATATAAGAATCCTGAATCCTGGTGTGGTGTTTGTTTGCAGACTGGTAGAATGAAGTGATGCGGAGACATACGACACTTGCTGCTGAGGTAACACACCGCGTCCACCAGGCAGGCAGGCAGGCTCTGGAAGGCTTTTGGATTGAAACGCTTATGCCAATAGGCAACCGTACAATACCACACAGACTCCAAGGTAGAAGACGACG
Organism: Pseudotsuga menziesii; assembly: GCA_001517045.1. Taxonomy (NCBI): domain Eukaryota; kingdom Viridiplantae; phylum Streptophyta; class Pinopsida; order Pinales; family Pinaceae; genus Pseudotsuga; species Pseudotsuga menziesii. The sequence continues at coordinate 34,347 of LPNX010659594.1, read as the reverse complement.
CAGGTGGAGTTGTCTAAAACCTAATATCCACATAAACAAGAACGCAATTACGATCCCAGTCGTCTCAACAGGGAATGATTTTCTCTTTGCTGGTTTTTATTAGTTTTTGGTCATAATTTTTTACTGAATTTTCAAATCGTGTAAAAACATTGTTACATTTTGCAGTGTGTAAATATAGGAATCATTGCTATGCTTACAATCACCAATCAAATAACAAAGTTTTGTAAATTAACATTCAGTTAATTCTAAAAAAAATAAACCCTAGAAATCAAAATCGTCCGCTAATTAGACGGCTCCATTACGACCTGCCACACACAGGCAGGCGGTGGCGGTGAACCTTTCTTTTCACAGCCTCCGCCATTGAATCAACAAAAAGATAATTAGCAAAGGCATGCTTCACACGATTCCGCGTCGAACAGATGTTATAAAAGAGGAATGAAGATAGTATGTAAAAGAGCAAGTGCAATAAGCAAGAAACCCTACCTCCAACCCATCCGTCCATCGGCCAGCGAGCAACACAGACAAGCTGTGGTTAGAGTCATTTCTGGTTTAGAAAGGCCCACAACCCAGTCCATGAATGTAAATTCTCAAGCAATCTAAGAACTCACATCATGCTTGGACGTCTTTGACAGTCAAGTTTTGTGTCGAGTTTCGTTTCGTTTAAAAACCCAGTCCATGAATGTAAATTCTCAAGCAATCTAAGAACTCACATCATGCTTGGACGTATTTGACACTCAAGTTTTGTGTTGAGTTTCGTTTTGTTTAAAGAAAATATTGCTATAATATATTGTGTTCTTATATTTGAGTGTTGTGTTGTGTTTTGTATATTTGTGTTAAAGTAAGGTTAAAACAAGATTACTGTTAGTAATTTTTAGCTGCCAATAATAAGTTAAAAAAAAATTGATCCTTAATAAATTTGCTTAAAACCTAAAATAATAAACACCAAAAAAAATAAAAACCATTATTAAATATCCATTGACAGCACAGAAAAATTAAAATTCCAGCCCTGACTCACATTGAGAAGGTTCTAAAACTGGGAGCAGTTAGCTGGAAGGAGGAGGAAATCGAACCTCGAAATTGCAAACATCATTCTGCCTTAATCTGCGGAATACCATCCATCGCCAAAGGCCAAAGGTTTCCAAAACGTTTGACTTCCTTCCTAGTAAGTAGAAGCATTTCATTTACCCCATGGAGGCGTTTAAATACAACGCAAGTTGACAAATGACATGGGAGGTAAGGAGCAGGTATAACTAGTTTCCATAGCTTTTTTTTTTGGCTCTTTTATTCGTAGACGTCCAAGATTTAACAATGTCGATCCATTAGGGTGAAGATTTAACAATGCCGATCCATTGGTATAGTGTCTTTACATCAGAGACCTGGACATGTTCATAGTTTTCTTTTTCTTACTACGAATTTGGAATATTTAGAGTACGAAACCTCATGTTCTGAAGGTCTTAAATCTATCATTTGGAATATTGAGAGTAGTATAGGATATGAAAAACCTTATGTTCTCAACGACCTAAAACTTCTCATTGCATTCTTAGCTTTATTTTTAAAATTTAGATTAATTTATTTTCTATTTTTGTATTTTCTCTCTCTAATTTGTACATTTTTTTTTCCAATAATTTTACATTATAAGCTTTTAGTTTTTTTTCTATTTGATTTCTGCACAAGCAAACTCGCTATTAGATTCATTTTATTGTTTTTTTAACATAACAAGAAAGCTTACTTTAAAAGATTTTGTTTTACATTAAGATTCACAACTTAAAGTTTATTATTTAACATAGCTAAATTTGTACAAACACTTAATGCACTGCATCTAATCTGCACATAATGTTAATAACTAGCAAAATCACAAGTAAAGTGGTCTATGAACGTTCATAAGCAGAGCCAACCACCTAGTTTTGATGGTTGACTATAAAAAAAAAGCTAAACATTAAACTAATTACCATATTGTTATAGTTATCTATTTATGGTATAATATAAACATTAAACTAAAAGGCTAACACTATCTTTTATTTTATTTTATTTAAGTAATTATATGTTTAATTTTTTTTTTAACATAGTTTCATTTCATTACTAACACTTACATTTCTTTCCATTAGCTTTTAATCAATTTGAACTTAGTTCAATTTCATTTTTTCACATGCTAATTCATTTTATTTTTGCATATATGTTTGTTACTACATTTGTAGGAGATAATAAGTGGAGGGCTCTAAACAATACTTGGGATTCCATCTTCATCTTTCCCTTAACCAACCCTCTAAGAGTGTCCTTTGATTACTTTTTCTAGTTCTTGGAGTAATTTCATGTATTCATTTAATTTATGTTATACTATTTGTAGTAGTTTCACATTCTTGAGTTGTACATGATATTGTGTTTTTTTGTTCTGTTATGATTTTATTGAATAATAATGAATAGTAAGCTCATATTTATATGATTTAGGTATATATCCATCACATTCTTGAGTTGTACATGATACTCTGTTTTTTGTTTTGATTTTATTGAATAATAACGAATAGTAAGCTCATATTTATATGATTTAGGTATATATCCATCACATTCTTGAGTTGTACATGATACTGTGTTTTTTGTTTTGTTATGATTTTATTGAATAATAATGAATAGTAAGCTCATATTTATATGATTTAGGTATATATTCATCACTAGATCTATATTTGGTTTCTTTCTAATGTGAATATGCAAAATAGAGGATAGTCTACTTGATTTCCTCTTGATGATTAGCATAAAACTAGTACACACTTTCTAGATCGTTAGATATAGAGGTAGGAGACTAAGGTTGAAGTGATCATATTTGTTGTTTAATTTTTTCTTATAGTTAGTTAAATTCATATGTTATAATTGCATATACTTTGCATTACACCTCATCACATTAGCATGTTCTCTAAGTTGGAAATTTAAGTAAGAATTGATGGGTTATAATAATCATATTGTAATAAGACATACCCCAAATAATATGGACATAATCTTCAAATACTAAGAACATATAATGAAGGTGAATATGCTAACAAGAAATTTGCAACTTACTACACTTCTAAAAGAATTTATAGGCATTATAATATTCCATAAGCACCACAAGAAAATGGTGTTATTGAGAGAAATAATAACACATGAAAGGAAATGGAAAATTGTATGATCTAGTCTAAGGTATTAAGTCCTCATTTTTTTGTTGGAATCCATTATCAAGTGTCAATTAAATAGTTAATAAATATTTATCCTGCACGGGTGTGGCTCATTGGCAATTCACTTGATATGAAGTCATATGTTGTAAAGGAGGTCACGAGTTCAAATCACACTTGGGCTTACCCGTGTCCCATGCTTGCGGGATGTTATGCAACACCTAGGGCTATAGTGGTAGCGTGAATGGATCCCTAAACCCCGTGTCATGCGAGTACCATGCGAGTACCAGCCCAGTCCCTAGTTGTCGATTCCCCTAGTATAAAAAAAAGTTAATAAAGCTCCTAGAAAGGATTAAAAAAAAACTATTCAAATAATCATGGAATAAAATTAAACCAAGTGTAAGCAACTTTCATCTGCTTAGTACCGAAGCATGGGATCACATTCTAACGAGGAAAGGATCATGAAAATATCTCATCCTACAAGTCTAATTCAACATTTCTTCCATCTTTGGCCTACAAGACATCCTCAAGGATTGTGCCATCTTCTATTTACATATTTTCTAGTAGTGATATAATTTCTTCTTTAGCTGACAATAGTGAGGATGAAAATCCACCTCTGCATGGTAAACTTCATCTAGTTTGGCAATTTGAACATGAACCTATAAAAACAACATCACTTAGATGGGTCCATACAACATCAAAAGTAGTTGGAGACCATTATGTTGATCCCATAGATAAATTCCATACAACCTCCTCTCTTTTGGCTCATGTTTCAAAGACTCATCATCTAGAGACATTTGTAGTTCAAATTTTAGCCATCCAAATTAGGACACAATAATGAATGAAGAAAATTGTTCCTTAATGGAAAATGATTCTTTGGATATTGTACCTCTTTCGATAGGAACAAAACTTGATAGATGTAAATGGGTGTATAGAAATAAGTATGCATCAAATGGAAGTGATGGAAGGAACAAGAATTGGTTAGCTACCAATGGATTTTCTCAAGCAAAATGGATTTCCTATAATGAAACATTTACCCCATAGACAAAATGAATTCCATTTTCTTTGGTTGATCCCTTACCACTTCAAATAAATGGGAGATCCATGAAATGGATGTCAAATATTACACCTTGCAATAATATTTGTAAAGAAAAATTTACATGGAACAAACTCCTATCTATGTTCAGAATGACTGCAACCTTGGTTATCATGTTACAAAATATCTATATGGCCTTAAACAAGATCCTTGGGATTGGTATGCTAAAATATATAGAATTATTCTTGACACTAATTTTTTATATGCCATTTTGACCCTAATGTCTATATCAAGAAATTAGAAAACCATCTCATAATGCTTATTTCATATGTACTGATGACCTTATTCTCATTGGTAGTAACTCCAAAATTTTAACATGTGTGAAAAAACCTTTAGAAGATATTTTAAATGATAAACTTAGTACATTTGCATTAGTTTGTTGGCCTTTAAGTCTTGCAAACCATATAAGGAATTTTCCTTTCTCAATCTAAGTATGCTTTTGACCTTCTTTGCCACTTTCACATGGAAGGTTGCAAACCAAACCTATATCCCTTCCCATATGGATCTAAACTTGTTGTCACTTGTATTAGAATCAAAATAGATTCCACTTTGTGCCGTTATTTATTTGGAATCCTCTTGTTTTTTACTCATACCCATCTTTTTATTTCCTTTGATGTTGGCATTATTGCTCGGCATGTGAAAAAACTCATGAAATCCATTAGAAAGGATAACAAGTGATACTTTGATATATTTAGGGTATTGTTTAGTTTGGGATTCATTAATGTAATGTCCCAGGTTCCCTTGTTGTTGAGGTGATAGGATACTCTGATTTTCACATATAAATTGATACCACTTTTTAATGTACTCGTCCACCCTTGTAACATTGTTGAGGTGACGAGGTACTACAATTCTCACCTCTAAACTAAATTTCTACTCTAATACCACTCTAGTATGTACCTGGTAGACTCCAAACACAATCTTCTCTACAAGGTACTCCATTCCATAGATAAAATTTACTTTTGATACCAATTTCAAATTTTCCATTGACTTTCTATGCAATTAATTTTAACATTGGAAGTAAATATATATAGTATTCAATTAACTATAATACCCATTCTAAATATACGAACATTACTACAATGACTGCATCCATACCATGTCCATTAATTCCATGCACATAGACATTTCCATATCTATTAAATTTAACAAATACATAACAAAAAATATCATCCATGGAATTCGTCCACAATTGAATAATTTTTTTTTTAAAAGAAATATTCCTCCAATATACTATAAATGGAGAACATTCCTCCAAGTCACAGTCACTCTGTCATGCTAGTCATTTCTATAAAAAGGGCCGCCCTTGATCTGAGGATATTCATCCATAAGGGTGAAGATTCCCAAATCCTTCTACACAACCACACTGACACAACCCTTTGGTGCTAGAATCCCCTCCATAAATATCCAAAACCATTGGCACTCCTCCCCCATCAACCCACACAACAAAAGGAATGAGATCCCCTTCTTTACATGTAACCCCATGGATTATCCCAATTCCATTCCATTTCTCTAGCATAGGGTATCTAAGGAACCTATGTGTTAGAAATCCAAGGATACCAACTATAGGTTAGGTTTCTCTCATAAGGGAACCTCACCCGCTAGCAACAGTTTCTTAGTGTAATCAACAAGAGTAGTATGGTATCTTTGGATTTCCTATCTCAAGTACCGACATCCATGATGTTGAAAATGGTGTCTAGAATGATTCTCTAAACATAATTTCCATCCTTTTATATGCATGTTGAGAACTTTCCACGTGGCACTCATGAGGATCCCACTTTTCCCCTTCTATTCCCAACTTAGGTAATATAATCAATATAGGTTATTTAAGATCCTCTCATAAACATGGATTTAGGGACCTTAGGACATCACACTAGATAATTTTTTCAAGTAAGGATGATGACTTAGATTAATAATTCACTTGGGTAATATACCCTTTACACCCCCTTTCCCTTCCCCTTCTTGTGGAATCACATCCCCCCATCTCTTCTTGATTTGTGCTCATCAGGTATTTTGATATTAAATATCATTGTACATATTTACAATAAAATTTTCCATCCTAGACAAGTTATATATGACTTCCATCCATTTCATCATTACATACATAATTACAACATCAAGTAAAAAATAAGGTGTTACGTTCCCCTCCCCCTTAATGTATGCACTATCCTTAGTGCATCGACAAAAAACATATATGTACAATGTTAAAGTTTAACCATGTATTTAAACATTTACATGATGCCTTCACATGGCATCATTTATCTTCCAATTTGTTTCTTTAGCTGCATTTGTCACAAGATTCTTCATCCTTGCAATATTGCATAGTTGTTGCCTATTTTGCATACAATGCACGGCCATTGATTATTCACTTCCTTGGTTTCCTCCAAAGGCTTGGAATATCAACATTACCTATCAATCATCAAGAATAAATGTTCATTTCTAAGCATTCTTATGCAACAATTATTTTGTATGTATATCACATCGTAGGCATGTATATTCAGATCACCAAATAAGTACACAAATTTGTCCAATAGTTATCCATGTGAACATTTATTTTCCTTCACACCGCTTCCATGGTAGTAATTCATGTGACTTCTCTTCTTAACACACCCTTTTTAGTTTTATCACTCCACTATCACTCCTCCCCCATCATCTTTCATAGTACAAAGAGTTTGGTCCCCTTATATGGATGCAGTCCCTCAGGATATCTCAATTCCTTTCTATTCATCCAACATAGGTTGGCCAAGGAATATCAGTGTTGGGACACCAATAGAATTTTTATATCAGTCTCTTAAAGTACATTCATATATGTTTCAAATTTCTTGTTGCACTCACCTTTCTTGGCTTAGGAATCCAATTATTTTATCAATGGTCCCTCAATTGATCCATCTTTCCATTGATTTCATGTACAAAATAGAATCAACTTATAGAATAGTACTACTAGGAATCCCACCAATAAACTCTACACAACCAATGAATTCATCAATAATAAGGTTCCAATGTCATTGTAGTGGCATCCATTTTGTGAATTCTAACTCACAATAACCATGTATTTCCCTTACTTGGTATATTCACCATTAACCTATGCCAAACAAATAATTATATAATTTCATGAGTCACATTTCTATCATTCAACCAATCTTGGAAATAATTATTTCAACAATTTAATTCTAGGTAATACAACAAGTTCCACATATTGCTTAGCTTTCACTGGTCTGAGAAACAATCCTTATCTTCATTGTGGATTCTTTTCACTACTACATCCAAGACATCTTTTATTTAACTTTGTTCTCTAAACAGAGCATTCTTGTAGTCCATCATAACATGGTTATTTTTTCTTGTGATTATTTTCCTATATTCACAACATCTCATCAAATGATCCTAGAATTATGATTTACCAATATACCATTCCTTTTGTATTTTTAAGAAATTAAATGCAATGAAACATGGAACAAGAATGCATTCATACTATGCATTCAAACATATGTTCCCACATATATGTGTGAATAACCACAATATTGATACAATCTATTTATGCACATTCACTCAATGCACCCTTGGATTGGTTCATGAATACCATATTCTTATGTCATGCATTTGACCATGATGATATGGAGGGTATATCCAACACCTCTATACATCAACCAACCGCCTGACTAATATTTGCACAACCATATAGATAGATTCCTTTTCATCTCAACACAGGATTAGGAATATACCATTTCTATTCTCAATAGTCCCTCAAGTATAAAATAAGGCATTTCCTTTCTCTATTCCACAGTCCCTCATGAGACCCTTCCCCTATGATGGTGTCTCAATGTTGGAAATACAATTACATTTTAGGACATTAATACAATTAGGGATACCATTGGAAACTTGTGTAGAATTATATCCTTTCCATATCCAATAATATAATGGCCTCACTCATGACAATCTCACTTGGCATTCACTTCTACATCAAGATCACATGTTTTTATTTGTCTTGGTTATTTACTCATAACCAAAACACATGACATGCTATTTAATTTCAGATTAATGCTTTCTATATTCTAACATTAATATAGATATGGGGCTTGTTTCCTTCACCATGCTATACCATACCACACCATGCAACACCATAATATGTGGGGTATCATTGATTAAATGAATTCAAATCACATGCATCCCTATTTTTGATGTTAAAATATGGCTGAAGGGATTCTTACCCAATCCCTTTTCTAACACTTATGTGATCAGCATAATTAGATACATACCTACATGGATTACATTAGTTATCTAATTGTACCTAATCAATTGGTGTTTTACAAAGACTAACACAATCCATTCATCAAACCTAGATTGGTATTACACTATCCTTATCCTTTCTCCACAAGAATCCATGTCATAGGCAATAGTATTATCAACATCTTCAACACACACACACACACGTACATATCAACATAACACTTTTACCAATATACAATTTCAAGTACATGCACAAGCATATATATGCACTATGCAGTATCTCTTTCTATGCCCACCAATGCATATTCCTTTTAACTATTGTAATATTTGTATTCCTATGCCTTAATTTCTACATATAAAACTTAGAAATTATATAAGGTTTTGGAGCAAAAGGTATAGAAACTAAGAAAAATAGTAATATAGTTTGTAAGTGATTAATTAAGTTACAAAATCATGACATTTACCAACAAAACAAAGAAGATATGCAAAAGATATTCCATAAACACTTTATTCTATGGTATTCCATTAACTATAGAATAGTGATTGAATTGTTACATAAAGGAAATTCAATTGGTCTCCAATGCATGACAACCTAGTTAGGCTTAACTAGAGCTAAAATTCCCTTTGTTATCCATGGAATCTCTCAGAGGTGAGTGAACAACCTCATAAATAACCTAATTGGACTTAGACACCTAAAATCAAGGGACAACTACATGTTCACTCATGCATGTGAGGAATTTGTTAAAATACTCAAGGAGGGCGCAAATGGTTCATAATAGAAAATAGAGTCACTTGTAGTCGTTGATAAATGGAGTAAACTCTCGAGATTCACTACACAACTCTAACATGTATTGTAGGACCCTAAATTCATGGAAAAAACACTATATGAAGGAATTTAGCTTCAATTACCATAAATAGATGTTTATGACCACTTCCATGATCTATAAATAACATATTACTCCCTTGAAGCTAGGGATGAAACTCTATTGTTGATTAAATGGTTAAATTGAGTCAAATTTGGACTAGTGGAATGGTGATACCAAGATTTAAGTATCTAGGTGAGATATTTATGTTATGGAGGGTAAATATTCTCTCACACCTCCCCCCCTGCTGCAAAAAAAAAATTCTAAATTGGCGAAACAAATGCAAAAAAAACTCGTTCAAGGCAATTTTTAGCCATGTTAGGTACCCAATGTACAAAAATATTCTCTAAAAAATGAGGAAAGAGTGAAATCCTCATGCAAAAAACCCCTCTGTAAAAAGATAGAAGATTACTCCCATGTTTAGGACCACTTCCATGATTTATAAAGAACATATTACTCCCTTGAAGCTAGGGGAATCACTATAGTTCTTCAAATGTTTAAATTGAGTCAAAATTGGACTAGTAGAATGATGAGACCAATATCCAAGACTCTAAGAAATATATTGATGTTATGGAGAGGGTAAATATTCTCTCACCCCCTACTTCCCCCCCCCAAAAAAATCAAAATTGGTGAAACAAATGCAAAAGAAAATTGGGTCCAAGAAATTTTCAGCCATGTTAGGTACCCAATGTACAAAAGGATTCTCTAAAAAATAAGGAAAGAGGGAAATCCTCAGGGAAAAACTTCCTCCGCAAAAACATAGAGAATTATGAATGAGTAATCTAAGGATCCTTCTATGAAGGTACCTTCAATTCAAATGATGAGACAAATATCTAAATCCCTAGGTGAGGTACTGATACTACCGAGAGGGTAAGTATCATATAACCCCCCCCCACCTCCCATAAGTCAAAATTGGAAAACCTCATGGGAACTCCCCTCTGCCCCTAAAAAATGCAATTTTGAATGACTCACGGCTAATGATCTTTCTTTGACATTCCTTCAATCCAAAGAAGTATCACAACTATGTGAATTGATTCTCAATGAAGGAATTTGTGAAGATGTATACATTATACTCAGAGGAAGGACACTATTGCAAATAAATGACCTAGTCATGGATCAAACCTATAATATAGTGCATGTGTATCACAATGTGTTTGGTACATTATTGATTAACAAACTCTATTGATATATGAAAGGAACTCTAGTCATCACAAAGTATGACAACATGCCTATGAAACTGAAATCCAAACTTAGTGAGAATGTGTTGTAACCAAATGGATTGAGTAACTGCATTCACTACAACTATATACTATGCTTATGTTATTGAGAAAGAAACATTTTCCTACTTCTTGCTTGATGAACAAATAGTCCCTAATACTAAATTGAAAACATACCTATAGGTGGAATTGTGATTAGTTCCATCGCCATTCAAATAAGAATCTATGTATCAAACTAATTCTAGCAAACATGTACTATTGCCTAATGAATCACAAAATCATGAGTGCTCTTCACATATCAGAGAGTCTTATTGGAAACTTTCCAATGTATCTCATTTGGATCCTTCATGTATCTGGAAAATACCCCAATAGTAAATGAGATGTCTGGTCTACTATGAGTGACATAAGGAGACTCACAACTAACTATTGAACCAAGTACTATAAACCAAGGTGTAGTACTACCATATTCAAGATTTAATCTTGAAAGTAAGGCCAATGGAGCTGATTTGCAATTAGTCATATGAAATCTAAAGAGAATATCATGTGCATAATTTAATTGTGCCAATTTTACTACCAAATTAGATTGGGTTATTTAGAGTCTAAGAAATTATTGTAATAGTCCCAAATCATGCATAGCCTAGTTAAACCTTGGAATTGATATAGAGGAAATTTCTATGATTAGTAGATCATCTAAATAGAGTACAATTAGAAAAAAGTGGTTCACTGTCACATGCCCCGATTTGCAAAAACCATTTAATGTTATTGAGGAACATTATGTTATATTTTATACTAAGTTTGTAATTGATGACCAAGTGGGGTCAAGAATAATTAATGTATTTTCAGAATATTTTATTTATAAATAAATAAATGATGAGACAACAGCTTAGGGAAGTTGATAAAAGAGTGTTAACTAGTCACTTGGTGGAGGAGACTGGGTGGAGAGTATACTGACAAGTGGCAGCATCCTCAAACTACTTCTAACTGTTGCAGGTGGTAACTTCCCTATATTTGTGGTCAAGATTCTCCAAGAAAGTGGAATTGGAGCAGGTGGCTCATTAAGTAAAAAATGACCCAAAAGACCTAGGCATTATTACAAAATTTCCCATTGAAGACAGTTGAGGATGCTCATTCTGGAAATGTGATCATTCAGTGTGAATGAAGTGCACATGAGAAATTTGATGGAGGAGATTTACTGAAGTGAGTTTGAGGGTTAAATGCTGAGAAATGAACCTATGCATCTATTAAGCTGAAGTTCTTAATACTGTAAGCAGGTTTGGATTACTGTTGTAATTTGACCAATTAGATGACAAAAGGTCTTAACGATACATACTTCATCCAGTACTCTACCAGGAGGACCAAGAAATAGGCTCGGGGGTCCTAAGGAAGTGTAGACTAAGTTTTCTCCAGGAGTTGGTTGGGAGGAACAACCTCCTTAAGTTGTTGTCACCTCATCATTTGACATGTTTTTATTTGTTCACGTTATTTATTATTTATTTACTATTTTCAGCAAATGTTTACTAGTGTTTCAAAGATATGCATGTTACTATTTTGTTAGGGATAGGTAGATTATAAACAGTAGTATTTATGCTAAACGAGAAGTAAATAGAAATAGATTACCATAATGCATTTTTCCATGCCTTGTATAGGCAGTACTCTAGTACATCTAGTTGATTAAGTAGATGTGATGATTCTTTATTAACTCTGAATGGAAAATGTAAATAAATTCTTTTATAGTTTGCATATGATTCATTATTTAGAAACAACAATACACACTCTATCTATTGAATGTATCTACATCAGACAAAGAACTGGTTATATATATAAAAATATTAAGTAAACAGAATAATCTTAGAACTATCATTAGTACTATTATTCATTATAAACACAATATACAAAGTTAAACAAATAAACATAAGAACAGTAAACAAACTATCACTTAGGGTTTATAACTAGATAGTATTCGATAAGTTCTTATAATAACTTATTCCAAGATAATATTTGTTTTCTGCACTAAAACATATGTTTCTACTCTAACCTCAAGGCAAATTACCTAGGGTTATGAAAGACAGGTTTCATCTTAATTCAAAAACTTGCATAAATTTACTTTCTAAATAAAATTTAACAGTTGTAAAAGCGCTGAAGGTAAAATAGAAAAGCAAAGTTAAAATTAATCATGTAAAATTTATTATATTAGAGAATTGAAGGGCAATTTAACTACTAACCCTTCTAAGTAAAACCGAGTACTAATATTACTCTTTAACATAGTAAATTTTCCCATAAAACATTGCACTGTAAATCATTATAAATTACATGATATTAAATTAAAATAACATTATAACAATTTGATAAAAATGAAATCAAATAAGAAGAAATGGCTTATGGCCTATGGCCTTATAATTATAGGTTGAGGCTCAGGCTTGTTTAAAACTTAACCATGCAAAGTAAAAGAACGAAACAATAACTATTCTTTCATGACAGGTAAAAACCCTATAAGTCGTTTACAAGTCTCTTTGAATAGACTGCCAGCAAGGATCATTTAAAGGTTACGGCTTAAATCTAGAATTAAAACGTGAGGTTTTTACATCATTACATGCTATAAAGGCACTGCCACTAAACCTTATTTTCATGGCTATTATAGCCTTCAACATTCTTGCACACAGTACCCTCTAGGGTTTCGAAATCATACTAAAAACAAAATAACAAGAAGTAACTAACAATAAAAACCTAAGCGGAGTTTACAACCAGGAACCGAGTTTCTTGCCATTCGGACCACCACATGAATGCAAGAGAAAAACCCTTAGTGCAACCAAGGCTTACCCGGGGTTTATGAAACCGTGAATGGGAGAGTCAAGCTTCTAGCTAACTCCTTTAGCCGTAAAAGGAACCTGCACAAGAAGGAAAAGTGTTAGTTATAGCATCTAAGTGTGGTGAATTTTATAACTGTCATGCAGTAAGAACATTGACTGGCATTTTGTTTTTACCTGATATTTGTTGGAGAAACTAGAGGTCGCAAGCAGTTGGAACATGGCATATGGAAGGGTAATGCCACGGACGAGAATAGTGCACTGAATACAACCGATCTATGAGTCGCAATCTGAAGGTAAATGTGCAATCACTCCAACCTTAAACACCGAGGAACCACCTTACGACCTCACTTAAACCAGCTCATGGTGTTTTGTTATGGAAGCAACCTGCAAACATGGAGGTGGTTACAGGGTTTCAATGGCCACGAGCTCATAGCTCTACCAAACTAGATGAAGAACCCTCACTCTGTGAAAAGAAATGAGTAGGGTTTAGTTTTAAGTCATCCATCTCGTGGATAGAACCATCACCACGTGTCCTTTGAGATTTATCTCCAACATGGGTAGAAGTCTATAGTCACGTTGGCTGCAAACAAATAATTTTAATCAAACCTTAAATCATTTATACATTGTGCAATCCTATGATTGATAATCATGTTATACATTATTGCTTTGATGTTTAGTTTTCCAACTAAAGGATTGGGTGTGGAATTCTTTCCTTTTAGGGTTTTGTTATGGGACAAGTAGGGTAGTTCTTTTACATAACCACATAAGTTGAAATGTGGGTGAAAGATTCACTTGATGTTAATCTACCATAAGAATGAGATCCAATGACACCTATAATTGGGAAACAAAAAGGGTAGATGAGATCAAGTATCTATAAAATATCTTAAAGTATGAAAATCAATAAACTTATCTTAAGAGTTTTATAAAAACAACTTGTAAAAAGGGTTTAGTTTATAACTAAAGGATACACTAGGATGGAGTGTATAAGATACAAGTATTAAGAACTCTAAATAAAGGACTGTAAAGTAATGAGGAATATTTCTTCAGCTAAAAAGAGATTCATGGTTCGGTTCTTTTATTAAATTGAGTTTTGGAAATGCTAGTAAATACAGTCCTTAGACTATGTTCGGAGTCTCAGTAACAATTCTAGGAACTTAGTAAGAAGTCAATAGTTAAAGTACAAGTAATCTTGTTAGCATTGAGAGATTGTTGTGTATAAAACCCTGAAACGATGATAATTGTAATGGGAACCAAACAGTATGTAGTGTATTTTAAGCATCAAGATAGGAACTGAAATTCTTTACATCTAAAACTTTAAATCACAATTACTAAAAACAGGAGTACAAGCTTGTATTAGAATTTGAATCAAAATCATCTAGGGTGTCGGATATCTTTTGACAGTATGTGATCATGCAGTTTAACCTATGCATATATGGTTTGATTTAACATCATTATGGAGTTTTGATAGCAATAGAAATACAAATTAACATTACCTATTATGGAGACAAGCTGCAATTAAAACACTCTAAGTCTAGGATCATAAACATGCTAGAGAAGTATCTTCTTGACTTGAATATAAATATTATTTTACTGGAACACAGGTTTACCTACTAAACCTATAAGGAACCATCAGTCCCACTGTGTTAGCTTAAATCTAAGTAAGCCCCGATCACACATGGGAATCTTTCCCTACTTGACAAAAGAAATCATCAGTATATCTAGCAGCAGTAAAATACAAGTTCTTTTTCTAATTCTGGGAGAATTACAACTGCTAAGTCAAAAACAACATTAAATAAGCTATCAAGGAGAAGCCTTTAGTTAATACAAAATATTATAAAGAAGCAAATCTTTGTTTATCTTATAAACTATTTTATTATATGCTAACCATTAGTGGTACGTTAGCGGCAACTTTAGACATTTTATGTCACTTGAAAATTTTTAAATTTTCACGAATTTTTGAGTTATGACATTCACCTTCTCAAAACATGTAGACATTTTTCTTTGAATTGAATCAAGAGAACCCTTGGTACAACAAAAAAGAATCCATCTTTGCATACCAAGCTTGAGGTGCTTGCTTTAGGCCATACAAATATTTTTGCAATTTGCAAAGAAGTGATGTGTCGTAGAAGTACCCCTTTGGATTATCCATGCATATATCTTTTGTAACATCCACATGAATGAATGAACTCTTCATTTCCATATGATGAAAATTCCATTTTTGACCTACTGGAATGTGGAGAAAAATTTGAACTAAATCCATCTTGGAAACCGGTGAAAATGTTTCATTGTAGTGAATACCATGTACTTGTGACGAACATTTAGCCACTAATTTTTCCTTGTAATTATTGATGAGTTAATTGGATTCCATATTATTTTTGTAGAACCACTTGAATTTTACTAAATTTCCGAAGAAAGAGGTACCAACTCCCTTGTGTTATTTTCCATGAGGGATTGATACTCCTCATCCACTGTTGTTCCCAATGTGGATTGTCAAAATATTTTGCATGTGATTAAGCATTAGTAGTAGAAAATGTATAGAAATGTGAGGGAAGAAGTGGATCTATAGATAGAAGTGTATTAAGGTCATCATGAAACTATGAGGGGGTCCTTCGTGCATTGGAATAATCTCCAACTAGTTGTCTTAGTGATTCAATAGTTTGTTTTTCCAAACGTGGTTGAACTATTGGATCTGCAATACTCCCTTCACTGTCCTCAATTTATTATTCATGTGAATTCGAATGGTCAATTGAATCCAAAATTTATTCTGAGACAGTGGAGAAAACATAAAAATGTCATCATCAATAAGTATTGGTGCATTGGTTGGAGGATTTTCTACATGAAGGGGGACTTCTTCATACTTGACACTTCAATGAAAATATTTTCAATGTTTGGATTTAGTAATATGAACCCATTTTTACCCCTTCAAGATATCCTTCAAATTGTTGGTTTTCTATTCTAATTTAACTTGGTTTGATATTTATTTGAAAGAATAACACGCACAACAAGATACAAAAGATAGAGCAGATACACAAGACAAAAATATTTTCATTGGGAAAACCATAAAGGATAAAACTTCACAAACTTCCTCAGAATAGTTCTGTCACTAAGACAATATCACAAGAAGGAAAAACCTAGTAATAAGAAGTCTTCTGCAACTCTTTCTCCTTCTTCTCTCTCTCTCTCTCTCTCTCTCTCTCTCTCTCTCTCTCTCTCTCTCTGTTTGTCTATCTCTCTCTCTCTCCTCATGAGAAATTGAGTGAGTCATGTGTGTGTATATAAATGAGGGAGGGTGCATCCCTATTTATACGCTTCAAGTGTCTGACCTCCCAAATTGATTGAGTCAAATTCTAACCCAGACAGAGATGACTTCTCCTAGAGAGAATATGAAATTACATTACATTATATTATACTGGGGACTATTGCCCTGACTTACAATGCAGGTTGTACCTCAAGGACCATACACAATAATGACATCCCGAAGGGAGGGAAACACATATATGATTGGGGTGCAACAACATACAATGATAATATACATTAGAATATATTACAAAGTTAAAAATACAACAACACTCCCTCTTAACTAGAAAGGTATTCTCTCTCGCCACAATCATCAACATATCTGGTCAATTCATCATCATGGAGTCATCATTAGAGCTGCTTCCATATTCCTCATATTGGAGATCATCTAATAGTTCTATCTATCATCTGAAGTTTCTATAGAGTCAACCCTATTTCATGTTGGGTGTAGGCCTAGTCCTCGTCTAGGTCTTCATCATATCCATGAGCAATCCATTGTGTAGGTAAATCCCACGACCATTCATCACATTTCCATTGAAATCACTTGTGCTTCCTACCATTATCTTATCGTATACAGATCATCTCATTATTGTGCACATAGCACACATAGCATAGTCCAGATGCATATCATAGACTACTTGCATTCTACCAACATAGGAGCATGCTAGGATATTCCACGTCACCAAGATAGCCTACATCTTCCATTATGTAAGAATTTCCTAGGAGCATATTAAGTGCATTACGTACCTCTATTGTCAACTTGTGTTCTACCAACATAGGAGCATGTCAGGATCTT
The DNA here is from genome assembly GCA_001517045.1 of Pseudotsuga menziesii. Classification (NCBI taxonomy): domain Eukaryota; kingdom Viridiplantae; phylum Streptophyta; class Pinopsida; order Pinales; family Pinaceae; genus Pseudotsuga; species Pseudotsuga menziesii. The sequence goes on along the minus strand of LPNX010659594.1, from coordinate 16,910 downwards.
TCATGTCACTAAAACAACCTGTATATTCCATTATGTGCAAACTTCCTAGGTGCACACAAAGTTCCTTGTGACCTCATCATCTCCAACATGGGAACACACACATAAAAGTATTGATTCCGACCGAACAACATGCATACCATGCCAATATATTTTTCATTCCAGACCAACCGCAAGGACTTATTACATTCGAACAACCTGTGTACCATGCCAGGATATTTTACACTTCAGATAACCTTCCAGGGCTTATTATGTTAAGAAACCTACATACTATGCCAGGATCTTTTACACTCTAGGAAAACATGAACCAGGACTGATTACGTCTGATAAAATTGCGTACTACGCTAGGATCTTTTCTACGCAAGGACAACCCACATGACTGATTACGTCTGAGAAACTTGGGTGCTATGCCAGGGTCTTTTCCACTCGAGGACAACCTGTCTCTCTTCCCAATTGATATCTCATGCATCTGTATCTTCTGGTCCCTCATTATATCTAACATAGGAGCACTCTAGGATATTTAACATTACCAAAATAACCTGCAGCTCCAACTATGCTAGAATTTGTTACTCCCTCTTTCTAGGGTCCTCGTTCTAAATCACACCAAGTTTTTCTCTGAAGTACTCGAACTTCACTATGGATAATATATTGATAATCCCTCTTGTTAGGGGCCACGTATTGGATATTTACTACTCCTCTCTGCACCATATCCTTGATATAGCGGAACTTGAGCAAGCGACAACATACTCTACCTCAGATGTACCTAGATCCACACATGACTAATTCCTGCTAAACCAGGAGATCATACCGGATCCCAAACTGAAGCAACAACCATAAGTTATCTTCCTATTAGTGGCGCTACCTTCCCAATCTGAATCAATATAAGTGTGCATGTTAATATTCTTATTTGAATCATACTTGATCCCATACTTGACTGTACCCTTTAGGTACCTCAATACATGTTTTATAGCAACTAGGTGAACATGTATTAGATCCGTTAGGAACTGGATCAGGGTATTCACAACAAAGCATATGTATGGTCTCATATTTGTCAAGTACATCAATGAACCAATCATCCAACAATACATTGTGGCATCAACTAACTCTGATGAAGCATCACACATAAGCTTCAATTTAGATGCCATAGGTGTGGCTATCTCCTTGCAGTCCAGCATTTCAAATCTCTTTAGAATCTCCACTGCATACTTTCATTGACCACACTCTTTCACACCTACACGCCTAAGAAGTAGCACATCATTCCTAGGTATTTCATCTCGAACTTAGTGGAAAGATTCTTCTTTGCATATACAATGAGTTCGTCCTCTCGTGTCATGAACAAGCCATCGACATATAGCAGAAGCATCATCGATATTTTACATTCAACCTTGAAGTAAAGGTTGGAATCTGCTTTACTCTTAGTAAATAATAAGCTCATAAGGAATCCATCCATCCTTTCATACCATGTCTTGGGTTCTTGTTTGAATCTATACAAGGACTTCTTCAATTTTCACACATGAAGCTTCCTGTCACGTGTCTTGAATCCTAGTGTCTATTCTACATACACTTCCTCTTCGGATACACCATTCAAGAATGTTATCTTGACATCCATATAGTGTATATTCCATTTCATTACTACATCCAATTCAAGTATATATCTAATGGAAGTGTACCTCACTACGGGTGCAAATGTCTCCTCATAGTATATGCCTTCTGTAGGCCCTAGGAAAATATAGGTAGAATGAGACCATGATTCTGCTAGGGAATATGGAGATTTTGGTTGCATGATAGAAGAGATCAACCACAGCGAAAGAGAACAGTCGCGACATAAGAGAATGATAGTGATGAAAGAAAACAACCACAATGGAAGGAACCATGAAAAAAGAAGAAATGTAGTGGCTGAAAAGGATAGCTCGATTGATCGTGGGTAAGAATTCAGTTAGAATAACACATGCTTTGGTAATAAAGAATCTTTGTATTTTTGGGATGATAGTTCCTATTATGAGTGTAACTAAATGTACGAGAATAGGAATGACATCCTTTCCAATGACCGAATAGAGTCTGTTTATTACGACATGTAAGGGATTATAAAAGAGATAACCCAAGTTGTGTGCATGTAGGTCTTTGTTGGCTCCTATCTTAGAATATTTGCAGAGTTGAAGAGTTCTAGAGGAGGAAGTTGATCCAGGATGTGTGCGGATCGAAAGTAGGATGAAGGAGAGGAAAAATTTAGAGACTTAAGAATAGATAAAATGAGAGGAGAGAAGTTTGTATAGACTGTAGAGAAGATCTAGAATAGATTCTACAAGCTGAGTGCACAGAAGGAAGGTGCTATATATGTTTTGTGCCAAAAGAATAGCACCTTTATGGTTTTTACCAGATGGGTTTCCAAGTTAAATGTTGTCTCTATGTGTATTTGATGAATGTGCTTATGTTGAATGAATGTATGATGTGAATAAGTAGATCTTAATAGAGTGAATAAGTATTTGTATGCATGTGTCACACTATTGGTAAACAAAATCTATGTTAAGACTTTATATTACTGTTGTAGTCTCTATCGATGGATAAGTACATTAATATCTTGAATGAACACACTAAGAATAGGAAATACACCCCCGAATTTGGTTTAGTGAGTTGGTAAGGTCCATTAGAGAATAAATCCCCACCCAACTGGAGAAACCGGGTTCTTGCGGTTAACATTGAGATATATTAGGTGAGACTACATTTGCATAACAGGTGTTTCCGACTAAGCCTTGCTTTATCGAGTCGGTATCTTGGGATTTATTGACGAAAAAACAAGGGTCTGAACATGGGTCGAAGGGAGAAACACCAAAAAATTATTATGTTGACAGGAATGTGAATAATTTTGGTGATGGATATATTTTGGCACCTGATGAAGCCAAAAATTCAAGGGTGGGTGGATTTTAAGGCATTAGAGTTTGCATAAGAAGAAAGTAAAGGATCGTGGTTGAATCCAACAAAGTGGTTTGAGTGGTACATTTATATGGACATTCATGATATATTCTTCTACGTCTTTCCTGTTTTATTGTATGAGTGGTTGTTGAAGCTAGCAACCTAGCGGAAAACTTTCCAACGAGGAGAACTGACAGAGTGGAGTCATTCGTTGATTTAGAAGATGAAGATAATTAACAACCCTATATATAGGGCTATCAATTTCTGGGTAGACAATATTTTAGAAGGATACATCAAAGAGTTTGTTGTCGACACAATAAAATTATATAGTGAGGTGGAAATACAATTCTTCTAAGGACCAAGAGGACGATAAGTGACATCTTTAAGAATTTGGATAAAGATGATTATATGTGAGAAAGGGATCCTGAGAATGGAGTTCGACAAGTAAATATTTATGTATGTAGATGTGGGATATGTCCTAAATGAATTGTAAGAAAAATGGAGCAAAGTAAGCTGAGATGTTCCCTGGTGATACCAGATTTGAACTATAAGGTGGACGTCTAAGAAGTGGAAGAATATTTTGGTAGGGAAAGAGAAGAAGGAATGTGACTAGAAGAGGAATTTGCAGTACGACTGAAGGAGAAGAATACAAGTGGATGTCGTGCTTTGACAAAGGTTATTCTAGTGAGGAAGAGGAATACCATCCTATATCTGAAAGAGAAGAAGAAGAACAACAAGAAGAAGCCCCATATCTAGAGTACAGATATGGCACACGCACGACCCCACGTACTTCTCTGGAGGTAATATCTGAAAACTCATCTCCCAGTGGTTTTGTTAATCAAAGTAACAATAACAGCGAGAATATCATACATGTAATTCCCACTAGTCGAGCAGTTCCTAGAACAAATAGAATGGTTGGTAATTATATTAAGTTATCGATCTTTAATAGAAATGGGTTAGAAGACGTAGAGCAACATTGGTTTCTCTGTGAAGCCATGTGGAACATGCGACAGGTCTAAGATGAATCCATTAAGAAGGCTCAAATGATCACAACCCTTAGAGGACATGCATTGGACTAGTACATGAATTTCTCTGTGATTCCGATAGGATTCACACAGAAAGCACTCAACCAAATTCAAGTGGGATTTATAGACGAATTCAAAAATCCCAAATCTGAATCTTAGTGTATAACATAAATTAAAGAGATTAAGAAATATCTATAGAGTCTGTTTAGGACTTCGAATAGAGATATAAGATGTTGATTGCTAAACTAATATTCCATATGTTAGATGTATGACACAAATAATGGTTCATTGCAGCTTTGTTACCACACATAGGAATTCCCTTGATACAACAAAATATTTTGTCGCAGACTGAAGCATTGGAGTTGACCATGGAGTTGGAATCCTCAACTATAGAATAGATTGGTGTAGGGATGATCCAAATTTAGTCACAACTAACCAAACTTATGGTGCAGCTTTGGGATATTAAAAAATAGAAATAGATCCAGGAATAATTGTGGTGTACAAGATGCAGAACAGAAGGCTACCATAAGGATAATTGTCCAATGTTTATGAATTATGTTGCATCAGGAGCCCCAAAACCTATAAATATAGAATGGATTCTTGGATGTAGAATATTCCAGACTAGAGGTAATCGGTTGGAACAATGTTTGTACTTACAAAATATTGTAAGTGCGTTGGCTACTTTATACTATAAATTTTTCAAATCAGTAGGCCATGATGAGAAGGACTATAGAGCATACCAACTGTTGCAAGAGAAAGTAGTGGATACCTATTTAATGAAGAATGAAGAGAAGATGCAAGATGAGCGGGCTCAAGCTCAATATCCATAATCTCAGTATCCTCAATCCCAATACCCATAGAATCAGTACCAACAAATTACATGTTATAATTTTAGATAACCGAGACGTTTTTCCAGTGACTGTGCGATTCCTATGAAGACATTTTTATACTGCAAATATTTTGATCATATCATCAAACAATGTCCATAGTTGATTGCAAAGTGGTAGGATAGAAATGTGGGAAATCCAAAACCTCTGCAGAATCCCAACTCGAACCCCAATAAGAATATCCAGAAGATTTATTTTGAGCCGAGGGAACCACATATAGTTGTTGTAACAAGAGTAGGTGTTACAACTGGACTGGGACAAGAAGCACAACTTGAATAACCACAGGTGCGACCGACAACACAAAAGAAAGTGTAATTCGACATCCAAAAAGAAAAGGAAGCATTCTTGGACACACGGCCAGAATGTGTCGACAAGAATCAAGCGTTGACTTTTGTTGCTACACTACCTAGAAGACCAATCATGGATATTCCTGAAATATTTAACCAACTATTCTAAAAAAAACACACGGGAAAGGTTAGTAATCTTAAGGAATTTTTTAAAAGTTGCTTATTGCTAATACAAGATAAAGATGTTGTAGCAGAATTGACAGGTCTCATAGAAAAAATTCAAGAAGAGGTGTGACTAAACTGAAGGATTAACCATGTGGGAAAAATATTACAAATTGGTCACAATTTGAGAATGACTGCCCATATGGGAGACTACAATATAAACTATATTATTCTAGAATTGGGCTCTAATTTCAAGATTTTGACAAGAAAAACATGGGATAGCATGGGAAAACCATGACTTGCATGGTCTCTCGTCGAACTTTGGTTATCAAATCAATCAAAATTACTACCTATCGGCCAATTGACTCAGGTGCCTATTAAGGTAGAAGGCCTGAGAACGTATGTTGAATTTGAATTAATCAACATTGTCGATGACACAAATCTATATCTTTCACTTTTGGGGATCGACTAGGAAATTGATAATCAAACCTTATCAATTTTAAGAAAAAAATATTAACATTTAAGATTCAGAGCTATGGGTGTTCTCACCAATTGATCCACTAGAAGGTTAGAGATACATCGAGCCAATAAATAATGAAGGACAAGGTGACTATCTATACCATATTTATAACATCATGTCTACAAGGGACAATTATGTGAATCCAATAGTTGAAGGAAATCTTAGTTTACAGAGTATTAGTTCTTGTGCATCGAATTATAGTGAAGCATTGGAAAATTGGTAGATTCAAATGCATGAAGTATCCATGAAAAGGTGCACAAGAATTACACGATCTGTGTGATGGATAAGAATCAAGGTAAGTGATATACCCGCATATGAAGGTTTACCTAACCTTACATACTTTCTCATATAATTTGAAGAAAAAGTCACAGAACCTCAGTTCTTGTACGCCCTGTACTTTTCACTGAAAGCTACACTTTCCATATGGTGGGTCACACATAAAGAATCTATCTCGAAATGGACACAATGTTAATGGTCGACGGAGATATGATTTGGAGAAGATATCAACTATATTAGTAAAAAGTATATAGGATTGACCAATCCCATTGAGCATATTGAGTATTTTCATGCAACATGCGAGGCATGTCCACGATAGGAATGGGTGCATCAGTTCATACACACATTAGACATGATACCAAGGAACTGGTATACATTAGTTGAATTGAGACGAGGGACTATTGAATGGGATTAATTAGATACTATGATCACACACACATTTGAGTTTTCCAATGATCATCCTTCGATTGCTGTTTCATTGCAAGTAATCAAGACAAAGATATTTGAACATATCCTTGTCGCAATTCCAAACTTCAATAAGAGCAGCATGACAATCCAACAATGGATGGAGTGCTATAATGTGATGGGAGAACCTGATGATGATTACCCACTCGATGTAAACATACAAGTTTCTGAAGGTACATGCATAGTGGAAGGATTTTGTATTTCTAGTGACCAGTTCCTCAATCCACTAAAAGTAAAAAAATCCAACATTAGTTCCAAAAGAATCCAAAAATTTCCAATATTGGAGATTACTGGGATGAATAAATTGTTGGGAAAATTACGGACCTATTACATGAGTTTTGGGATATGTTCCCTACAAAATTCTCAAAAATTAAATGGATTATCGAAGATGTTGGAGAAATGAAAATGCCACTAAAGACCGACGCAAAATCAATAAAGTAGTGACCATACCAACTGAATCCACGGTATAAAGAAAAAATCAAGATAGAACTAGATTGAATGTTGGATGCAGGTATCATAGAACTGGTTGAAGAATCCAAATGCATCAGTCTGATAATAGTGTAAGAAGAAGGCTATTGGTGAATAAGGGATTTGCATTGACGTAAGGAAATTGAACAATGCTTGTCTTCATGACCCATTTCCAACTCCATTTACGGATGATGTATTAGAAAGTGTTGGGAGTCATGAATTTAATTCTTTTACTGATGGGTTCTATGGATACCATTAGATCAGAATCAGAAATGAATATCAGAACAAGACAACCTTTGCGATGGAATGGGGTTGTTTCCGATACATGGCAATGCCCTTTGGACTCAATAATGGTCTTTCTATCTTTTCCAGGATATTAGCGGCTTCCTTCAAATATTTTATTCATAAATTTATTGAGATCTACTTTGATGATTGGATGATATTTGGGCTCAATAAGGATCATATTGAGAGCCTTAAAATGATGTTGGAATGGTGTTACCTTTATCATATTTCATTGCACTGAAGAAATATATTTTTTGTGCCCCTTTTGGAATTCCTTTGGGCCATATAGCTTTTCGAGATGGAATCTTGGTCGGACCTTATTAAATTGAGATTATCGTTGACCTACCACCACCTACCATAGTGAAGAAAATGAGAAAAACATTGAGACATATAGGATACTATCAAAAATTTATCAAAGGATATGCGGAGGGGACTTCTTCGATGGAGAAGTTATTGAAGAAGGATTTTAGATTCCAGTGGATAGAATATTTCCAAGAGAGTCTAGACAATTTAAAGAACAAGATGGTTACAATGAACATACTTGTATTTCCATATTGGAAGAAGGAATTTCCTGTACATGTTGATGCATCATCTGTCGCGCTCGAGGTGGTATTAGAAAAGCATGTTGAAGGGTCGATTGATCATCCTACAACCTTCACTAGGAGGAAATTATGAACAAGAGAGAGGAACTATATCACGATAGAAAGAGTGGGATTAACTATAGTATACACTCTATAGAAATTTCAACACTATTTGTTGGGTGGACATTTCAAAATGTACACAGATCATTCAATGTTGAATTACCTTGCCAATAAGCCAATGTTAGGGGAGAGTATTTGCCGATGGTTTCTCCATTTCCAGAAATTTGAGTTTGAAGTCATTGTTAATCCGGTTCGATTGAATTCAAGTCTAGACCATATGTCAAGAATCAAGAGTGGAAAACAACATAGTAGTATCAATGATAGTCTCCCTGATGGACAGTTATCTGCGATAACAATGTTTGATGATCACTATAGAGACATCATACAATTTTTGAGTATGGGCTATGCACCAACTGAATTTACCACCACATAGGGGAAAAAAAAAAAAACCTAGGTGTGCTAGTTACAGACTTCCAATTGATTGCTGGATAGTTATATAAAATGGGCCTTGATGAAATTCTTCCTTGTTGTGTCTTGGAACATGAGCGACCAATGATACTGAATGAAGTGCATGATGGTGTTGTGGGAGGCCATTATGCTGGAAAAGCTAGAGTGCGAAAGATATTGCAAGAAGAGTTGTGGTGGCCCACCATGCATGCAGATGCTTGAGAATAATTTCGCAGTTGTGATGTCTGTTAGAGAACCAGAAAGTCATCTGTTAGAGAACTAGAAATTCGTCGCGATGAGATGAAATGCCATTAGTACCACAAATAAATTTGGAGGCATTTGAAAAATGGGTTGTTGATCTTGTGGGACCTATTAGTCCAACATGGAAGATAACATATGCAAGATACATTATCACTCCAACTGATTACTTGACCAAATAGGCTGAAGCAACACCAGTTAAATATTGTTATACTGTTGTGATTGCTTCCAAGTTCTTGTTCAATAATGTTGTGACTCGAATCGGATTCCCGAATATTTTGATAAGTGGCCAAGGTATGCATTTTTTTAATTTGTTGATTGAAGAATTAACTGAATAATTGCAAATCCATATTAGAACAATAATGCCATGTCACCCTCAAGCGAATTCTTTTTTCGAGGAATTCAACAAGATCCTGGAGAATGCGTTGACAAATATTTGCAATGTTAAAAGAGATGATTGGGACCAAAAAAGTACTATGGGCATACCGCATAAGTTGTAAGAAGTTTAGGATGAACGGAATATATTTTACAAGAGGCTCTGATGCTAACGTAATATATTTTACTTAGCCTAAGGATTTTTGCCATTATAGAGATGACAGATGTTGGTGCTTTCGAGGAAAGACTATCACAACGGCTATAGTTGAAAGAAGACCATTTTAGGTTATCATAAAAACGTTGAGAGGGAACGGCATAAAGTATGGCATGATTCACACATCAAGAATAAGTGATTTTAAGTCAGAGGACTTGTTCTTCTGTATGATAGAAAATTTGTAAAGAATATACGAAACCTAAAAACACACTGGCTAGGACCCTATATTTTAATTCATATCACTGGCAGAGGCACAATGCAACTACAAAAGTTAGATGGAAAACCTGTCAAAGGATTGGTGAATGGAAGTTAAATAAATCCCTACCAAGATAGTTGCAACTTGGTCGATTAAAAAAAATAAAAATAAAAAAAGAGAAAAGAGAAGAGAAAAGAAAAAAAAGAAGAGAAAAGAGAAAGGTAAAGGTCAAAGAAAAATAAAAAATATTCAGATTATTTTAATTTTTTTCATGTTTTGATCGCAGGCTACTTGTGTATCGTAAGAGAAAGAAGAAGACATCATAGAATGTCTATATGATGCAAATGAAAAATGATGACGAATACAATCCATCTATCGCAATGAAGGAAGTATGTTGAATGATGGCTACAGGTTACAAGAAAGAAAGATCTCTCGCAAGATGAACTTGAGTTGCAGAAATAACAATTGTCCATAACTAATTCAAAAACATGAGTGGTTTTGACAGTGTTTGTTTTGGTCGCTTCCATCATTATTTCACAATAACTACTACTGATGTGACAGGAGAGTGACAGTTTGTTTGGTGCTTTCTGTATGATGATTCAGACGATCGATCCATGTGACGGATATCATTGCCTCCTTTCCATTTATTATCTTCTCATGTGAAATACTGACTCATTGAATGCGTAGACGTTATCACCTTCATTCCGAAGTTTTAGTTCTTTATCATACAGCCGAGTGAGAGTGTTCCATTGAAGTCTGCAACTACAAGAGCTGAAGTGCGTTTTTCCACAGAGTATGGTTATTTTGATTTCCAGTACAAGCATAGTTTCGTGAGCCCCTCATCCACACTCATTATGGAGGAGATTTTTGAACACGTTTTGCTAGAATTCATGGTTGCAAGGAAATCGTCACAATCACCAGTAATTTCTCCAGTGAGATTGAGAACAGACCTACCTCGTTCGTCAAGGAGGAAGCGATCTAGTATCAGCTAGAAGAAAGCACCAGCACCACCATCGCTAGAAGATGAAGAAATAGTGTCTACGAATATGGTGACAGACTATATTCTTCCCAGAAAATATGATGTGCCTAAGATTAGAACTCCAAAGAATGCAAGGTTCCCACTGGTAGCATCGGAAGTATTGAAAGGATTTTGGGTAACGTAGAAGATACTCCTAAATATTAAGAAGATGAACTTTGTCGATCATGACCTGCAAAAATTTCCATATTTGGAAATGGATAAATATAGGGTTTATGTCAAAGATACAGAGGACGACCTGGTGGGCATAGTTCCAATGGAATGAGAAAGAGGATTGGACAAAGCATGTTTATTGTCCCTGATGTACATGTCACATTTTGGTCGTAGTACAAAGGTGAATTCACGTGTTAAAAATATGCTAGTGTCATTCCATGGTGGATTTGTATGGATCAAACATAAAGTTTCTGTGGATGTTGAGATTATAGCAATGATTATGGGGCTCCCACTTGCAAGCCTGGACCCAACACCATTTTTATCCTAAAAAGAGCAAGATATTGCGTTGAAGAACAAGCTAAAAGACAAGTATGACCTAAACAGAGACACCAGGGTATTTTTTATTGCCTCCATTAGTGACCGCACTGTTTCGTTCGTCACCAAGGTTCTGGCTATTAAATTGGTGCGAAGAATGTGACTGAACTAGTGCATTGCAGGGACAATTGTTGCGGCAGAGTTATGTGCAGCGCGTGGTCAACTCAATTGGTCATAATATCTTCTCAACAAACTGTTAGAAGATGTGGAGGAAGTGCAATAGAAAGGTAGCTCATTACTCATGGTTACTTATTTTCATTTCATTTGTTGCATGGGAAAAACCAATAAAATACCAAGGGGTAGATGTGCCCATTTTTTGTTGAGGTGCTCGATATCTGAATATCTGGTTCAAGAAGTATTTGAAGCGGAGACAAAAAAACAACAATGTAGAATTATTTCTACATGAAGAGGCCCTATGATATCATGTCATAAAGAAGTCCAGACTTACTGACGAAACCGTTCAATGGTTTCAGAACATTGTCAAGTTTACAATTGGGCCCCATCATATCCTGTTGCAGCTTGACAAGACACACAATGCCAATGGATTATGACACAGTATCAGCTGTCATTTGAAGAATTTGAGGCAATTAGCTAGTATTGGTGAGAATATTAGCGAGTCCCCATCGTAGTCAATCAGTTATCTCCAGATGAAGAGGAGTGACAAGATGTTCCACAGACAAAAAATGATGGGGGATAGGGGGAAAAACTATCAGGGAAAACTCCAGATAATACATAGAACGAGTCGATCACGACTCTAGTAGACCCGAGAGTGGGAAATAAGCGGAAGAAGACTGAGCATTTCGAGACAATGAATAAGAAAAGGAAGGCTAACAAATCAACAGGAACTGACAGCCTTACGAGTGATGATTATACCCTTCTAACGGAAACAATGGAAGAAATAGCCACCCAAATACTTAAGAATATGGATGAGCTCCAAACAGAGCTAACAAGTAGTATTACAGACATACTATAGATGCTATGCAATGTAGTAAAAGAAGTACGGGTAGCGGTTGACTACAAACCACAATTACCAATGTCAAAGGACTTAGATGGCTCATTAGAAGAGCGACCGAATGATGTGTCAATAAGCATCCCACCAATAAATACTCAACTGGTGGGAGAAGCACTCGACTTGGGGAAAATATAGCTAAATGCTACCGCAAAAAATGTGGGCCATGTCACTACAGATTTTTCTGCATTGTTGCTGTACAAGGTATATTCCATTTAGAATCTCGCAGTCGCATAAATGAAGGTAAGGGAAGGAAAATTGGTTAAGAAATTTAAAGAATTGAACAATATTGTTAATAAGATGAAGAAAACAATCAAATAAATAGGGAAAAAAGAAAAAACATGGGAGGAGGACAAGCACCGAATCGACACGACTGTCACACTAGCTTGCATCAATTTCACAGACGAATGAATAACACATGAGATGGTTGCATAAGCCAAGGTACTTCGACTTGGAGAAATAGCAGAGGACCTCTACAAAAAGGTCTTGGATTTATTATCACAAATGACACCCATTACACCTCCATAGGTATTGGAAGAAACAAGGAAAGCAACAATAGAGGCTGCGAAGAAGATCAAAGAGGTGGAGGCACTTTGTGCCAAGGAATTTGAGCAAGTTTCTAAGACATGGGAATATTTGATTGATGATGAATAGTTAGAAAAATTCATAGATCAGTTGCGCACTATGGAGATAGAGGTGAACCAAATGAAGAACTTTCCCTTAGCAGATAAAATGGCTAAGGATGTTGAGATGAAGAAACTAAAACAACATATCACAACACTGTGAACACAACAATACAAGCGGATTGACTGGGTCATAGAATTATAGGAAAAGGTGGGAAGGATTACAGATATTATTCAACCTATACACCAGAAAGTGTGGCAAGTGGTAGAGTCAACATGACTTACAACTTCAAAACACATTAGTTCCGACCTAGTGGATATTTGAGGAAGAGGGAAGCCGAAATATGGGAGACCACACAGATAGTAAAAATATTTGAGGATTTTCAAATTAAGGTAGTCATAATAGAGGTTTCCAACTAGTGTGGATCGGTACAAGCCATAGGTGAGTGTTGGGGACTTGTTGTCCCTACTAGGAAAAGATACAGAATTCAACCGCAATTATGCTAGGGAATATGAATATTTTGGTCGCATGACGGAAGAGAATAGCTACGATGGAAGAGAACAACTGCAATGGAAGAGAAAAACCACGACGGAAGAGAACATCTGTGACGAAAGGAACCATGACAGAAGAAGAAGTGCATTGGTTGAAAAGGAAAAAGGCCAAGAATTCGATCTTGATTTTGTAACCCTCAAAATAAAAAAGGAAATATCTCTTGTTAATCTCATTATAGACCTCCACCATACCACCCAAGGTGGACCAACGAATGACCACTTACCTAACAATCACCTTTTCAACATCACCACAGATGAGCCCTAGTATGATGATATAATGTCTTACCTCAAAACTCAAAAGTTCATCCCTCACTGTTATAGCTGATTTTACCACACTTGGTAGATCATGTTTTATGGCCTTCCTTGTCCCTATGCAGACTCCTTGGACCCCATTTTATCAAAATATAATTTGATGATCCAATAAATCCCTTAAAAAACACATTTTTATTGCCATACGTGGGTTTTAACTTAAAATATGCGTGTACATGCAGCTTGCTGAACTGTGTGTGACCCACGTACATCAAGAAATGTGCATCAAATATAAAATATTTGGAGTTTTCCTCAATGAGTCATGAATAAATTGACTATTAGCCTTCCATATTCCTAGAAACACTGAGACTTGACCCTTCATTTCCTATTCAAGGGCTATATATTGAGCCTCTTGGATGCATTAGAGGGGGAGAACCTGCTGATTTTCCTATGGTTGTGGTAGGAGATCACTGGGGTAACCATTTCAAACCAATATTTAGACTGTATTCTAGCCTATACAACCAGAGAGGGTTCTCTCAGTGTCCCAAAGATCATCCTTATACATATAGCTTCAAAGAAGTGATCAGAAGGCTATATATATGACAGGAACAGATTGTTTGTAATTTTAAAGATTGTACAACAGACAAATAGAAAGTACCATTGGGAAATGGAGTCATAGCCTGAAACATTCAAGGGGTTACAACAATAATGAGTAGTGATTATCCTTTGTAATATTAGGCAACGTGGGTGTTATATCGAGTCAAATAACTTGAAGTGATGAAATATAGAAATGAGAAAATTCCCCAGTGATACAAGAGGCACCTATCGATGGATGAATATGTTGGAACACCATTAGCAGTAGCAACAACCAAGGTTAATAACTGAAACATAGAACCTATCAAGGGGTGTATTCTATCACATCCATTATAAACACATAACAAATACAATTTCTGATGGAAGGAGCGTTTAATAGAGAACGAATTCCTTGCATACAATTGAGAAATGTATTAGCAGAATACACATGCATGAAAATGGGAAATATAGGAAACATAAACTTAACATTGAACACCTTGGTGAATCTCAAAAACTTAGAAAATACTTCTTCATTAATACTTCCAAGAAAAATTACAGAGCTACAAAGCCAAGAACCGAAGTCTTCAAAATGAATGTCGAACCCTTTGCTCCTTTATGAAGATTACATTTATAGTGTAATTTTCCCTCGAGACGTATCTCGAAACAAGGAATCAAAATTAGTTATATCATAGGAATCAAACCCAAAAGTACATTCTAAAACCTAACAAACTATGATGTGGCAGATTCACCGCTATCATAAAAAAAATCGGGAAAGCGCATTGTGGTGTGCGTGACTGATCAAAATGGGAAATATTGACATCTAGGGATTCTAGATTGCTTGATGAAAGGGACTACTCGAAACAACTTTGAACGTCATTTTGATGACTTAGCTGCTGACTACCCTTGCAAGTTGTTGACTGCTTAGCCTATGTATGTCTTTCCAGAGCTGATCTATCAGGATTTTCATTTCAAACAACTCCTTTAGGACAACATCCAGATCAATCAAGGGATTATGACTGATAGCAGGAAGACTATATTTGATCATTCAGAATTGTGTCAGCAACTCAAAGTCCTCGCTGATTTTATTGACAATTACTTCTCCCTCTTCTCACCTCCATTCTTATCCTCAAACTTCGCATGGTTCAATATTTCCTGATTCAACAGCTCAATGTAATTTCCTTGAGGAATCAACTTTCCATCATGGCCCCAAAACTCAGGAAATCCTTTCTGAAACAGGGGTTGAAACAATTTGTTGAACTTTTCCAACCCTTGCTGAACAATTTCAACCCTTGAAAATGCATTCTGCAACAGGTTGTGCTTTGTACTCATCCTTCCTATTGCCACCAGAACTATGATCTTGTTAGTGACCCCCAAGGCAATTAATTCCTCCCCAGATGCCGCGTTTACGATAGCAATTTCCTTCTCGGCCTCCTCCCTAGGCCTTTTTTCCAGAATTTCTTATAGGAATTTACATCTCCTACTTGCTATCATAGAGGCTTGATTTTGTTCATCCAGAATGACCAGGTGTTTGCCTAATGGGGCTATTTCCTTTATCAATATATCCCAGATCAAATTCTTAGCCCGATGAAGTGGAATTCAGCCTATGATCCTTTCCTCAAACTTGGATATCTTCTCTTTTAGTGTCCTAATCTCCCTAGTAGAGTCTTCACTTTCGTTTGTAGTGATATTGTCCTTAAGCTCTTGATTGGCTTCCTTTAATTGAGTGATCTCCAAGTCCTTTAGGGACATGTTAGACATATCCTTGATCACCAGAGTAGTGGGTGGGTTATCTTCAGGGGTGTTGTATTCATTCAATTCATTAATCTTTTCCTACATTTTTTGTTTCTCTTCTTCCGAAGTATGCTTGTCAGCTTCCAACACAACAATGCGGCCTTTCAAATCCAAAAATTGATGATGCAATGTCTCAATATCCCCTTGTAATTGCAAAGTTTGTGGAGGGAGTTGGATGTCCTTGATAGGTGTCTTTCTTGTCTTTTTGTAAGCATGGATCTTGGATATAGGATTATCTAATGAGGTAGGATGCTCTGTAGGAATAGGCTTCTCTGTAGAAAGGGGCTACAACAAAGAGTTTTGTGTAGTGAGATCTGCCACCTTTTCCTGGAGGTATTTTTCCTTAAGGTTCCAAGCATTATTTGTTAGTTTTTCAACATTTAAGCTAGCATTATGATAAGATATTTTCACTGAGAGAATAACAAGCACAGCAATCACATAATCACATCACAAGAGACAAGAGACAAAAAGCTTTTAGGAGGGGAAATCATAAATGGAGAAAACCCCTCAACTTCCTCTCAGATAGTATCACCACAAGATGTGATCCCAAAATAGTAAGATGACCTCCCAACACAATAGCAACCTTCTGTCTTCTGTCAAGCCAAATATTTCCTTCTCCAAAAGTGCGCCACACTTGAGAGAGCAAGAGAGCTAAGTCACAAGTAATAAATAGAGAGACTCTCACTCTCTATTTATATTCTTCCGTTGACTTGAAGTGTACTCAACCTAATAATTACTACTCGAGCCTACACCTTAATTAGTGTATAATAACTCAAGTGCCCCTAAACTGTGGGGACTTACCTAATGACTTGATATGACTTGTTTACATTATTAATCCTCCCGATTGGAACATCGGGGCATGACCACATGACTCAAATACATAATAGAAACATCCCGGAATAAACATCGGGTTACAATATATGAAATATATAGAAGAATACATTCCGAAGTTACATATACATCAACACTCCCTCTTAAATAGGAAGGTATTCTTTCGACACAATTTTTCAGCACTGGTCTTCTTCTCTGCATTAACTGGGTCATCTGAGTCATCTTCATCTTCAAGTCATCTTCGTCTTCAAGTCATCTAGATCTGGATCATCTCTCGATCTGGATCATCATAAAATGGCATCACTGGA
>LPNX010659559.1:138436-149547 GCA_001517045.1 Pseudotsuga menziesii | reverse complement strand
TATATAGTACCCTCGACGTATCGAAGTACCCTGTTTCAAAAAGTGCCGTACCCGTACCCGTACCCACGTTTCCTGGCAACATAGAATTTAAAGAAACAACAACATAGGAGCCCCCCCCACCAAAATAAAAAGGAATCAAACCAAACAATGTGAAGATGATAAAGGAAGGAAAAGAAATTCAACAAAGCCCATTTCATAGCAAGTCAGCAAGTTGAGTCCCTCCCCAACAGCGACAGAACAATCATAATTTTTTGGAATGTCTGATACCTGAATTTGGAAACAAGAAAAAGAGCCATCCCAAGGCTGACAAAAGCCCTAAAACTTGATATGTGTTTACTATAGGAAACAAAATTACCATACTAAAATGCATAGGATTTGGAAGAAAATATGGAATGGAAGTAACAAGTACAACAGGCATGTTAGTAAGACTGGTCCTTGTCTGGAACCCAAACACAGTGGTAGTTGAATCCTCTATGGTGCAAAATGATACATATCAGCTGGAATATTGCATAATACCCTTAGAAAAAGACTTTGTATTGCCAACATTTTTGCGCTGACCAACTCTTGAGATAAATAAATCTGTTGTGAATCCCTGGGGATATTAAAAGACCTGGATCACACCTTCATGTGGATCATAGGGGGGGGGGGCACTAATATCATGCTATCCAAAGACGATAAGAAAAGAGGAAGCAGAAGACTGGATTAAGTAAAAGTCTTTGTGGAAGTGTTCATATATAGGTGGGATCTTATTGATATTTAACTTAAAAAGGGATGGTTTACAAGATATCCGTATAATAGGAGATGCGGTTCGGCAGCCATCAGAGAAATCAAGAAATTCATTAACATTGAACAATTGTTCAGCAATAGCTACTTGATGGAATCAAAAGTGTTGAGGGGTGCGGGATGAGAACACTGGCCAATTGGACCTGAGATGACAGATGGTCAACAACCAACAAACTCCCCTTTCAAGTTTGAAGATACGAGTAATATCCAGATTAGCAAAGAATAATCTAAAATTGGTAGGAAGAACAAAACCTAGTCATGGAACCAAAATGTTTATGTGGGAAAATGTTTATCCTGGAACTTAAAGGAGTGAAACAAAGACATCTGTGGGTATATATTTCAGGATAAGAAGTAGGAAGCAAAATTTGATTGGAGAGAATAAATGATTCAATCATAGGGTCTTAACCCAAGAGTTATTTTTTTTGTGCTAGGTGAATCAGCAACTGGGGACTGGGCTGGTACTCAAATGACACGGGGTCCAGTGATCCAATCCTGCTACCACTATACTGCTAGGTGCACCCACACGGTCCACACACATAGGGCACGGGTAAGAAGGAGTGATTTGAACTCGTGACCTTCATTTACAACATGTACTTCACATCAAGCAAATCGCCGGTTGAGCGACACCCCTGCGGGCTCAACCCAAGAGTTATTGTCACAAAGAGAATTAGTAATTAATCTATAAAAATTAGGAAGGAGGGAGGGGGAAAATGGAAATCAAGACTGCGATGGCTAAATCAGGGAGTCAGGAACAATACCTTCCACAGAACAGCAGTCCAAATAAGGAACAACAAGATCAGCTACCTGATCTGAAAAGAGGTCGGTAGACTCTATATCCAAGACAGCATCTGTCATCAAGCAAGAGGTCCTAAGCTGTATATCCCCAGAGGAGCTTAAAAGCACTGGGATAGAAGAAATAATTCACTCATAGGGTATCAAGTTCTCAACCCACGAGTTCTTGTCACAAAGAGAATTAGTAATTAATCTATAAAAATTAGGAAGGAGGGGGGAATGGAAATCAAGACTGGGATGGCTAAATCAGGGGGTCAGGAACAATACCTTCCACAGAACAGCAGTCCAAATAAGGAACAACAAGAAAAGCTACTTGATCTGAGAAGAGGTTGGTAGACTCAATATCAAGGACAGCATCTGTCATCAAGCCAGAGGTCCTAAGCAGTATATCCCCAGAGGAGCATGAAAGCACTGGGATAGAAGAAATGATTCACTCATAGGGTCTCAACCAAAGAGTTATTGTCACAGAGACTTAGTTATCAATCTATAAAAATTAGGAAGGAGGGAGGGGGAAACGGAAATCAAGACTGGGATGGCTAAATCAGGGAGTCAGGAACAATACCTTCCACAGAACAACAGTCCAAATAAGGAACAACAAGATAAGCTACCTGATCTGAAAAGAGGTGGGTAGATTCTATATCCAGGACAGCATCTGTCATCAAGCAAGAGGTCCTAAGCAGTATGTCCCCAGAGGAGCTTGAAAGCACTGAGTTTCAAGAGTCAGGACTGAGGCACATCCTAAAATTAGTGTCAGGAGAACAAACATGGAAGAAGAGGTAAAGGAGGTTGTGCTCAAAATAAAGGTCTCAGGCCAAACCAACTTCCCAACAAGAATAGTCCACCAATAATATTGGACGATAAATAAATTCAATCTAACAGTGGCAGTGGAGGAAACTAGGACATCCAAAAAAAGCTTAAATAGCCTCACATTCTCTGTCTTATCGAATGTATCCCCATGATGCGGACATCACAACTGGGCTGCCAAAGGTTGCAACTGTACTCCCAGATTATAGATACTACCACTTCAAGATCATACAATATAATATCCCTGATTATTCTATCATGTATATTTATTTCAACCTTATTTTATATTTTGCCTTTTGTGCATACCTTCTATCGTTCCATTGATTTCCAAGACTATTCCAGGGAACAAAAAATCAGGAGGCAGCTTACAAGAGCTTATACCTTTCAGCAAAATGGAGTTACTGAATGGAAAAAGTCATAATGGGGATGGTTTGGAGCATGTTCTGTTATCCACTAAGTTGCACTTATGTGGATTTTTAGTGAGCAGTCAAAGACATGAACAATTCAATTGTTCATCACATGTATTCAGAAGTCCATCAGGCCAATCAGTGGCCCTTTTTGTATTTTTTACATGTTCAAACCCTGCGGGGAAATTGTAATAAATGACTTAGCATGATGAAAAAAATGTAAAAAGGTTTTGCTTTACTAAGACTTAATCATCAATACTTTACTCTAGGGTGTTTTTTTCCTTGAAAATTATATGTCGTTTTTAATGACTTGTAATTTTCGAGATTTTCATCCACTCCTCCAAAGCTAGAGTAAATGTCTTGATGGTTAGACCTTAAGAGGTTATTAAAACCGATGTGTCAATGTATATTACCGTGCTATTCATTGTTTTTTGTAAGTTTTTCTTCTCAATTTCAGCCACCGGTTTAAATGTAAAAAATTATCTCAGTTTAATGCCCAACCCAGAAATGCACAAGGCTGGAAATAACATAAAATTTCAGACTGATATTAACACTGCTGTAACTCAACCTTACAGACAGAAAATAAAATAAATGCACACCACGAAATTTTCAGACATAGTAATTTTTGGCAACTTGCCCAGGAAAAACCCACAAGGGGAAAACCTGTTAGGAGAGAGTATTTTTATTTCTTCAGTAAAATGGAACATTAAGTACAACAGAAAGTACAACTTATCTCTACTGCATTAAATGCACCCAGAACCTCCTCGATTTCTGTGCCAAAATGCCTCAATTTCTGTGCCAAACTGAGACTCAAAATCTGTGCCAAAACAGTCCCTCGATTTCTGTGCAAAAGGACAGTGTACGGAACTCGAAAAACATGCATGTCTACAGCCTCGATTTCTGTGCAAAACATGGCCTTGAAAACTGTGCCAACATTCTTGGTATTTGTGCCCAGCCTGTCCTAAAAAACTGTGTTGTACGGTCACTTTGGGATGCGTGCCAAACCAAGAAACTTCTCAAAATTAGTGCTGCCTGGAATGAGCTGCCTCAAAAATCGTGCCTTCCTCTCTTCTCTCCTCTTTTCACTTCAATCTGCAAAAGTGAGTGAAATGGCCTTTCTTTGCCTTTTTGGTGAGAACCCTAGGGTTCATCTAATCCAATGGTGGAGATTAGATGAGATGAGTGGATGAAATTCAATGCTCATAAATCTCATTTAAAAATTAAATTCACTCACCTCACTTAAATTTTCCAAAAAGTGACTTTATTTTCTAAAGTCTAATTAAATGCTCATCTCAAGTCATTTAATGCAAGGGTCACTTTGTTTTCCCCTTTTAAGTGACTAAGGCTAAAGTCAACTAAGGGAACACTTTCTTAGGTACAAAAATCAACACTCCCTCTTACCGAAGAAGGTGTTCTGCACCACTCCCAAGTTGTCTCTGAAGAAGACAAACTTGCCCCTCCCCAAAGATTTCGTCAGAAAATTTGCAACCTGCTCCTCAGTAGAAATGTACTGCAATGTCATTGCTCCTCTTTGAACATTATCTCGAATGAAATGATACCTGATCTCAATATGCTTTGACCGGTCATGAAATATTGGATTCTCAGAGAGCTGGATGCAACTCTGATTGTCATAGTAGATCACCGTAGGCCTCAGCTCCTAACCAAATAAATTCACCAGCAACTTGCTAATCCATAGCGCATCGCAACTGGCCTGACTCGCTGCCATATACTCAGCCTCTGTAGAACTCAAAGCAATAGACTTTTGCTTCCGACTGAACCACGACACTGCTGCCGAGCCCAAATTGAAACAACATCCGGAAGTGCCCTTCCGTTCTGCCACACTGCCTGCCCAATCTGAATCTGTGAAGCCAATCAACCTGATCCCATCCGACCTCCTGTAGTCCAGACCATATTCCACTGTCCCTGCAAGGTAATGCAACCATGAACTGGCTGAGAGTCTTCATTGCAAAACACAAATTTGGCCGAGAGTTGACCAGATACATCAATGAACCAATGTACTGATGATATAATGTAGGATCCACCAACTCTCCCTCAGAAGCCAGTTGGTGACCATCAGTGTCGACATCGGCCTGCAATCCTCCATCCTTAAATCTCCTCAAAATATCAACTGCATACTTTCCTTGTCCCAGGAAAATATGTCCAGGCTCCTGCCAAACCTCCAATCCCAGAAAATAGTGCATCAACCCAATATCTGTCATCTCGTATTCTAAAGCAAGATCTTTCTTGCAAGCTGCAATGGGTCTCTCTCCTCCTGTGATAAATAAGTCATCCACATACAACCTAAGAATGAGCAAATGATCTCCAACCATGATGAAAGAGATTCAGATCTGCCTCACTCTTCTGAAACTCCATCCGTTGCAAATAAGAATCAATCCTAGAGTACCAAGCTCTAAGAGCTTGCTTCAGAGCATACAAGGCTTTCTTCAGCCTACAAACATGAGACTCTCTCTCATGAATCTCAAAGCCCTGAGGCTGCTCAACATACACCTCCTCCTGTATGATTCCATTGAGAAATGCGGTCTTCACATCCATCTGATGGATCTTCCAACCCATTTCCGCAGCAATGGAAATGAAAGCCCTGATCAAAGTATAACGAACAACCAACGCAAAGGTCTCATCATAATCCACTCCCTCAACATGTGAAAACCCCCGCGCTACAAACCTGGCCTTGTACTTCTCCACACTCCCATTAGCAGTGTGTTTTAGCTTGTAAAGCCACGGAGAAGTCACCACTGACTTCTCCTCTGGTCTTGGAACTATCTCCCAAACATCGTTCTTCATGATGGAATGGTACTCATCCATCATGGCATCTCGCCAAACATGATGCTAGGAGGCCTCCTCAAAAGTAGAAGGCTCTGAATCACGTAGACTAGCCACCAATGTCATGCCCAATATGTCTGGCATCTTGACGGCCCTCACTGACTCCTTGGGTGTCCCAAACTCCCGTGCTTACTTCAAGGTGTCACGAAGCCACTTGGTTGCTCCCATTGGTCTGTCCTCGTCTGATGAACTACCAGAGGTAGAAACCCCAGTAACCTGCGAACCAGAAGCTGGTGTACCAACAACTGGTGAACATTGTGATCTTGATGCTCTGTATGGTGAACCTGTAATCTGAGACCCAAAACCTGTGCCCAAAGATCCTGCTGGCTGAACCACTGAACCTGTGCCTACACTGTGTGGTCTAGTAAGTCCGAAAGCCTGTGAACCTATTTGCTGTACTGATGGTACCTGTGTAATTGCCTGAGGTGCAAGAACCTACTGCTCTCCTTGCTCTGACTCTCTAGATTTCCTGAAGGCCTGCTCCTCCTCAAACTTCACTTCCCTCCACACAACAACTTTCCTTTGAGAAGGAAAGTAAATACAGAAGGCCTTTGAAGTCTCATCATAGCCCACAAAGATGCCCTTCTCTGCGGTGGGCTCCAACTTTGTCCTCTTCTCAGTAGGGGCATGAGAGTAAGTCAAACTACCAAATATGTGAAAATGGCTAACCTCGAGCTTCTTGCCTGTGAAACACTCCTCAGGTGTCATGTTACCCATGGCACGATGGGGACTCCTGTTTTGAAGATAAACAGTTGTATTGCATGCCTCCTGCCCAAAGGAAGAAAGGAAGTGACTGGTCATGTAACATAGCTCTAACTGCTCCAACAATAGACCTGTTCTTCCTTTCTGCCACTCCATTCTGCTCTGGAGTGTATGGAACCGTCAACTGCCTCCTGATTGTTGATGTATTTGTAACTTCAGAATGTATTCACTTATGTATCTTATGTATTGTACCCCGATGCTTATTCCGGGATGTGTCTGTAATGTAATTGAGTCATGATGTCATGCCCCGATGTTCCGATCGGGAAAATCTATAATGTAAATAAGTCATGTCAAGTCATTGTGGGTAACCCTCCTATTGTCTAAGGGTTAAAGTCCCCGTAGTTCCGGGGCACTAGGGTTATTAGACTCACTTAGTGAAGTCGTCCCTAGTAGGGTTTTAGTCATGTCGGGAATCAGTATAAATAGAGAGGTGACCTCTCTATTTAACACACACTCACTCACACTCAGTTGTAGCGCATAGCTGAGGAAGAAGAAGACACTGGGGCTAGGAAGAAAGAGGTTACTGCTGTCGGGAGATCATCTTACTGTTTTGGGCTTTTCTATGTGGTGCTGATTCTATCTCTGAGGAAGTTCCAGGGTTTTCTCCATTTATGGTTTCCACGAGGAAAAACACTGTGTTCATTGTCTCTTGTGTTTGATTGCTGTGCTTGTTATTCTCTTAGTTAAAAGATCTTAATAATGCTAGCTTAATGTTAAAAATCTAACATGGAATCAGAGCTAACCTGAGAAGAAGACACTGTGCAGCTACAGGAACTAGGGCTTCCTGATTTGTGGATCTTCCTCGACAGATTTTCAGCAAAAGAAGGCTGGATTAACTCTCCTCCTTAGGGCACATCTTTCTGTCGAAGCAGAATCCAATTCTGAGATTTTTCAGTTTTGGACCCGACACTACTGCCAAAAATTAGGGCTTTTCACAGAAGAGGAATTTTTCAGTGAGCCCAGGCCTGGATTGATCTCCTCCCCAAAATCGAAGTTAGGGATCAATTTCAAAGCATTTGGTTGGATTGAAATCCAGAAAAGCAAAACCCTAATCTGCTCCTAAACCAACACTGCAGGATTTCAGCTCCAAATCCAGATCCGACATCTTGACCTAGTAAGATCTAAATCTTTTGTATTTCCATTTGAGGTTCTCAGTTAAGATGTCTCATCATACCAAGCTTGATGAAAAGCTTGAGGGAGCTGATAACTTTCGAGCCTGGAAGTATAGGATCTCCCTGGTTCTGGAAGAGAATGAGTTGGACTCCTACATCAATGAGGAGGTTCCAGTTTCAGAGGGAGATGAGGCTAAGGCCTTACATAAAAAGAAGTTGGTTATGGCAAAGAGGATCATTGCTGATTCTATCAAGGATCACCTTATACCATAGGTGTCCTCCCTCAAGACACCTAAAGCTATGTTTGATGCCCTAACCAAACTGTTTGAAGGAAAGAACATAAACCGGAAGATGACCTTGAGGAACCAATTGAAGAATGTGAAGATCCAGAATGCAAAAACCATCCAATCTTACTTCACAAGGGTTTCTCAGATCAAGGAACAATTGGAAGCAGTAGATGAAGAAGTGGAGAATGCAGAGAATGTGATGACCACCTTGAATGGTCTCCCTAGGACATGGGACTCCTTCATTCAAGGGATCTGTGCTAGGAAGAAGTTAGTCAAGTTCAGTAGACTGTGGAAAGAATGTTCTCAAGAAGAAGCTCGGATAGCAGCTCGAGAAGAGAAGATGGGAAGTGAAGATCAAGCTCTCACAGTACAATCCAAGAAACCCAGATCCAGCCATCACAAAAGTAAGTACTCTAATCAAAGGAATAACTTTAGAAAGCCTAGAGATAAGTCTAAGTTTATTTGCTATACATGTGATGAGAGAGGACACTTTGCTAGAGATTGTCTTAAGAACAAAAGTAGCTCTCACAAGAAAAAGGGAAACAAGAGAAGACATCATGCTCATGTTGCAAAGGATGATGAACCTTCATCAAAGAGAACCAGCTATGAAAGTGAAGATTCTTCAAGCAAGGAAGAATATGTTTTGATTTCCGCTCTCACGGGAAACATTACTCATGGAAGCAATGATTGGCTTATAGACAGTGGTGCTTCCAAGCACATGACTGGATTCAAGGAATCCTTTGTGAAACTTTCAGAACATGAATCACCTCACAAGGTGAAACTAGGAGATGACTACCAGTATCCAATAAAAGGTAGTGGGGAATCCTCCTATAAGCTAGACTCTGGAAAGTCTATGACAATGAAGGAAGTATTGTTTGTACCAGGACTCAAGAAGAACCTTCCCTCCATATCTACATTAAATGCAAAAGGAATGAGGGTTGCATTCATAGATGGTCAAGTCATCATGTGGCCAAAAGGAAAGACTATTGATGATGCAATAGTGATTGGGGAACAAGAAGGAGGTTTGTACAAATTGAAGGGCCATCCAGAACAAGCCTTGGTCCATGACACAATAGAGCCAAATGAACTTTGGCATAGAAGGGTTACACATGTGCATTACAGAGCACTACCTATTGCAAGCAAAGCTGTTGAAGGTCTTCCAGAAATACAAGCAAAACATGATGGGGTCTGCAAAGGATGTGCGAAATAAAAGAACACAAAGAAGACATTTCCAAGTAGCGAGAGCAAAGCAAAAGGAATCTTGGAAATCATCCACTCCGATGTATGCGATCCAATGTCATCAAGTTCACTAAGCGGGTATGTATACTATGTTTCTTTCATTGATGACTTTTCTAGGAAGACATGGATCTACTTCATGAAGAACAAAGATGAAGTATTCAACAAATTCGAAGAATTCAAAGCCCTGATCGAAAATCACACTGAAAAGAAGATTAAGACCTTTCGATCAGATAATGGCGGAGAATTCACGTCAAATGAATTCAAAGAGTTATGCAAAGACTCAAGGCTTAAGAGGGAGTTGTCCACTCCTTATAATCCACAATAGAATGGGATTGTAGAACGGAAGAACAGAACTATCATGGAAGCCGCAAGAGCTATGCTTCATGATCAAGATATGCCTATGCATCTTTGGGCAAAAGCTGCCAGAACAACGGTGTATGTACAGAATCGTACTCCACACAGAGTACTCGAGAACAAGACTCTTGAAGAAGTCTTCTCCGGCAAGAAACCAGAAGTCAACCATCTCAGAATATTCGACTGTCCTGTGTACATACATATTCCAAAAGAGAAAAGAACAAAATTAGATCCTTCAGGAAAGAAGAGTATATTTGTGAGATACTCTGAAAGCTCGAAGGCTTACAGAATCTATTTCCCAAGATACAAGAAGATTGACATCAGCAGGGATGTGACATTTGATGAAGACACAACTTAAAACAAATCCAAAAAAAAACTTGCTGAAGAACCTGAAGAAGCAAAAGCACCCATAATTCATGATACAACCATGAACGAAGAAACTCAAGGAGAAGATCGAGAATTTGAAGAACCACAAAGACCTATAGATCCACCTCTGAAGAAGAATCCTCATAAGAGGAAACCTGCTTGGGTACGTGAAATTATCCAATGTGCGGAAAGATATGGGGCTCCAGAAGAGAATCACAGAGAAAGAAAGAGGACCAGATACTGCTCCGGGTATGTAGACAGTAGCATTACTATGTGATTTCATCGATAAAGAACCTTCCAATTATGAAGAAGTGGCAAAACAGAAAGAATGGAAGGATGCTATGATTGAAGAGTATTAATCGATCATGAAAAATGATGTTTGGGATATTGTCCCAAGACCAAAAGGGAAGTCAGTTGTAACTTCCAAATGGATTCACAAGATCAAGCATGTTGCAGATGGTAGCATTGAAAAATATAAGGCAAGATTTGTGGCTCGTGGTTTCTCCCCAAAAGAAGGAATAGATTATGAAGAAACCTTTGCACCTGTAGCCAGATACACTTCCATCAGATCAGTACTTGCCTTGGCTGCAATAATGAAATGAAAGATACACCAAATGGATGTCAAGACTGCTTTTCTTGAATGGTGTAGTGGAAGAGGAAGTGTATGTAGAACAACCACTCGGTTTTGAGACACATGACAGAGAGTCTCATGTGTGCAGATTGAAGAAAGCCCTGTACGATTTGAAACAGGCACCCAGGACATGGTACGGTAGAATTGATGGTTTCCTATCCAGTTTGGGCTTTACCAAGAGTAAAGCAGATTCCAACCTTTACTATAAGGTTGAAGATGGCAACCCAGTGATACTCTTGCTGTATGTGGATGATCTGTTTGTAATAGGTATGGATGGGTTGATTGCTGATACAAAGAGGAAACTTGCTGCCGAGTTCGAAATGAAGGAGGTGTGGCAGAATGCAGATGGAATCTTCCTTGGACAAGGGAAGTATGCAGTAGAGATCCTGAAAAGGTTTGGGATGATGGACTGCAAGGCTATGGCCACACCTATGGCATCGAACCTGAAGCTATTGAGCGATGCTTCATCAGAGTCGGTTGATGCTACGATGTATCGTCAAATGATTAGGTCCTTGATGTACCTGACGAACACGAGACTAGACATTTGCTTTGCTGTGAACACCTTGAGCCAGTTCCTGACAGATCCGAGACATGTTCACTTGATTGCTGCAAAGCATATTCTGAGGTACCTGAAGGGTACAGTTGATTATGGGCTCAAGTATGAGTCGAATCAAAAGATTAACCTGGAGGGTTATGTTGATTCAGATTGGACAGGCAGTGCCATCGATAGAAA
>LPNX010659559.1:73542-138133 GCA_001517045.1 Pseudotsuga menziesii | reverse complement strand
TACTTGTATATATTGCGACAACCAGAGTTGTGTGAAGTTGTCGGAGAACCCGGTGTTCCATGACAAGTCGAAGCATATCGAGATCAAGTATCACTATATCGGGGATATGGTGCAGAGGGGAGCAGTGAAGCTCCAGTATGTTGCGACGGACGATCAGATAGCTGATGTGTTGACGAAGCCATTGGCTAGGGTGAAGTTTGAGTACTTCAAGGAGAAGCTTGGTGTTCTCCAGATCGAGGTTCCCTCCAAAGGGAAGTGATGAGTCCGTGAGCCATTCTGATATGGGAGAGGATTAAGTTCCTTCCATGGTCAGATGTAAGGGCTGAACCATTCTGTCATGGTGAGAGGATTTAGGTTCCTTCCATGTCAGATATGAGTGCTGAGCCATTCTGTCATGGTGAGAGGATTTAGGTTCCTTCCATGTCAGATATGAGTGCTAAGCCATTCTGATATGACTGTAGGATATAAGGGCTATTGCCATTCTTGGAATGGAGGTGCCTGGTCAGTTACCAGGAAAACTCAGTCTAGGACTGAGAGCCATTCTGATAGAGGGATGTGTTCCCACTTGATTAGATGTAAGGGCTGAGCCATTCTTTCATGGTTAAAGGATTAGGTTCCTCCCATGTCAGATGTGAGCAGTGTTGAAAAACTTCCCGAAAAATCACCGACTTTTGAAAAAGTCGTGATTTTTTTCCTTAGCCGAAAAATCGGCTAGAAAACATCGCGACTTTTTCACTTTTCAAAAAGTCGCGACTTTTTCAAAAAAGTCGTAGAGGCTAAAAATGGCAAGTCCCGACTTTTTCCAAAAACTCCCGACTTTTCTCGACTTTTTCAAAAAATCTCCATTTTTGCTAAAATGGCTAATTTTCCAAAAATTTGCCATTTTAGCCATTTTGTCGTATACTAACACCTTTCCTCTACCGTATAAATATTTCAAGACTTTGTTGTATTTGAATATCAAACCATGCAAAGATAATCTATACAAAATATGTATCCGTTTATCAAAGATCATAATAGTAATTGGATTACTTTTTTCACTATTAGGGGATTTTTTGAGCAAACATATTTTGAGTGATCATCTAACACATTGTAGGAAAAAAAGAGCAATGTTTCAAGTGTTAAATGACTTAGGGCTAAATGTGAGGCTCATGTCGGAAATTGAATTTGGGAGTGAAAAATACATCTATGATTTATCACCAATACAAAACAAGTAATACGTTTAATCGCTGACAACCAAATCAATAAAATATACCTTTCAAAAATTAGGTTTAAGTCATAAGATGAAGGGACAAATAAAAAGCATTTAGGAAAACCTTATATAAACCTAATCATTGGAGTAGGGAAAAATATGAAGTCTGACTGGAAAACTCAGGAAGAGAGCATTGATATTAGATAGCTATATGCTAGTTTTCCTCGAATACATTTATATATGTGATGTCATGTTTTATTGGTTATCCACTTTTGAGTCATTGATTGGAAAACTATGATGTTTCATGATACAGTATCAACTTTGATGTATCATTTTACATTTGGCATGACTACAGAATGATGATATATCTCAATGCTTTCTCCATATTTATGTTCCAATGTGTTTATCTGATGTTATTGTTGCTTTAAATGTTTAAAATTCTGAAAAAAATGAATGTATTTTGTATTTTTTAATGTTTGCCGACTTTTCCCGACTTTTCCCGATTTTTCCCGATTTTTTTGCCGATGTTGCCGAGAAGTTGGTATTTGGGACCCTTGCCGACTTTTTGCCGAGGCCGACTTTTTCAACATTGGATGTGAGTGTTAGTCATTCTGACGAGTAGGTCAAATGTAAGGGCAACTGCCATTCTCCGGGAGAATGGAGGCACCTGGTTAGTTACCAGGAATCCTCAGTCTGGGACTGAGAGCCCTTTCGATGCGATGTGTTTACACATGGTCAAATGTAAGTGCAGAGCCTTTCTGACAAGATGAGGTCGGATATAAGTCCTGAGCCATTCTGGCGCGATGTGTTTACACATGGTTAGATGTGAGTGCTGTGCCTTTCAGACAGGATGGGGTCGAATGTAAGTGCAGAGCCATTCCGATGCGATGTGCTTGCACATGATGTGGGGGGTTATTAGAGCCCAACTAAGTATATATAAACCTACTAGACATTATTAGAATAGACGATGGTCATTTCCTAAGTCATTAGGACCCTCAGAAAAAATTCCGAATTTTTTTTATCAGACGTGTCAAATTTTAATTTTTTAATTGTTTAATTTTCCCTAAGTTTTTAATTAAATTTTTCCATAATTTAAATGGAAAAATTCCATTGTGTAATAATCAATGATTCGAAACCCGGATTCAGTGATTGAAGGCTCTAACCTTAAGCCAAAAATCATTCATGATCAGCCAACCAACTAGCACCACGTTTCAGATCATCATTCAACCACATAACTCATATTTTCTCAAAAGTCAATTTTGGGGAAAATATTGATTAAATAATAAAAATGATTATTTTGGAGAAAATCCAAATCTCTCCAAATTAACTCGAATTCAGCGAAATGAAATGCAGAATGACATGGCATCGAGCATTAATAATGATTGGACTTAACAAAACTCGGCTTCAGTTAGCATTCGGTGAGCATTGAGTCCTCATCCACTTGGCCAATTTGCTTCCTTCAGTGATGACCACGCTTGGGTGAGTTGGAGCTTGCTCATTTGCCGGGTGATTTGATCAAGGTTGAACTGAAACATGTATTGATTGATTGCTAGGTATGGGCTCCTCCTTACCTAGCTCTGAGCCTCTCCAAGCCTTCACGCCTGCCTCTCTTTACCCTCACGTGTGCATCTCTCATCCCTCACGCTGGAGCACTGGAAGCTCACGTTTTTGCTTGTGGAGGCCACATTTGTATGGTGGTTGGAATGATTATGGTTGGAGTGGGGGTGCCTTGCCTAGGTGGAGGCCTCCCGTCACTCCCAGCTTGTTTACTTTAGGTTTGGCTCATCAGACATGGCTGGATGATTAGGTTTTGCACCCTCCCTGCGTGGTGTGGTGATTAGGGTTTAGGCCTTCTTTCATTGTATAAATAGAGGCTCTTTCAGCTCTATCAGGGTGGATAATTTTTGTAGAGAAACTCTGGTAAAACTTTGTAAATGCTTGTTGCTCTCATGCAACCATTGGAATAAAAATAAAGGCTTTGGAGGCTCATGTGCTGTGACATTGTGGACGATCGTACTTGATGGACGAGGTGATGTTATTTTAATTTTCTCTTTCTTGTCAATTTGAGATTATGAATCTATGCTTTAGAAGGCTTTTTCAAGCACATAAGAACAGGTATTTGTAGTTTTCAAGTTATCTATTTATTGATTTACTTTTAGAGAACAAAAAAGGGCATTGTTTTATTCAGTTATATTTCATGCTACTTTTTTATTTCAATTTGTGAACAATACATGATCTAATCCTTTGTTTGGCAAGTCTATGAGTTGTTATTTTGCAGATCATTTCATCCTACCAAGCAGAAGTTTGAGCTCAGCCGCATCTTCCTCTCTTGGAGTTAAGTGCAAATTTCCAGTAATTACTTGCTATATGAGATCCAAGTGTCTTTTAAAGATCCACAGGTTTGATCGATTTCTCCCTACTTTTATTCATCTTTTGAAGTAAAAATTCTGATTTTTGGGTTAGGCAAGGTTTGGATCTTAAGTTACATATCTTTCACCAAACCGTATGCCGCTGTCCTCTTTGCTAGTTTGCAGCCTTCTTCACCCTTGTTTGCAGCCCTCTTTTGGCCTTAGTTTACAGCGTTCTTCACCTTTGTTTGCAGCCCTCTTTTGGCCTTAGTTTGCAGCCTTCTTCACCCTTGTTTGCAGCCCTCTTTTGGCTTTAGTTTGCAGCCTTCTTCACCCTAGTTTGCAACTTTCTTCACCCTTGTTTGCAGTCCTCTTTTCGCCTTAGTTTGCAGCCTTCTTCACCTTTGTTTGTAGCCTTCTTTTTGCCTTTTTTCTTCTCCATTCGTAGCTTCTTCTATCTTCTTTCCTCCATTTTCATTGTAGAGGTTTAGTTTCTTTTAGAATTAGTTTATAGATCTAGTTTTATTTCATTTTTGGACTAACATATAACAAGTTAGTGTTCAAAGCTCTTGTTTTCAGGGAAGTCAAAAAGAGCCCAAAGGCCATAAGCAAGCAAAGGAACAAACAAAGAGCGAAAAAGACAAAAACACCTCCCTCTTCTCTCTTTCCCTTTCTCACCTTGCTCATTCAAGAAGAGGCAAAAAACATCAAAGGAAAGCATTGTAAACAAATTAATAAAGAGAAAGTGGGATTACGGCTCCCACACCCCTCTTCCCCCATTTGGGGGAAGCTTGTATCGTCTCCTCATTTTCATGCTTTGTTTCATAATTTGTTAAAAGTAGAATAGGGTAGAATAGTTTCAAATTGTAAGAGTTTTGTTTTTCATTGAAGTTAGATAGTTTATTTCTAAAAAGTTCATCTTGCATAAAATAGAAAAAATAAAAAAGTTTCCTTATTTATTCACTTAGCTAGTTCAAAGTTTTGTTTACCTTTTGATATAATATTGCGAAACCCTAAAAATGATCAAAATCTCTTGAATTTCACTTTGTGGATCAAGAGTGCTCTCTATCGGAGAGTTGCTTTTATTTTATTTTATTTACTTACGCCCATGCTCTCCCGATTAGGGCCTATAAACCTGAAAGAGACTCTTGGGTAGATTAGCTCTTTTTATTTTTCTTAAGTTTAATCAATTAATTAATTAAGTCTCTTGAACTTGTCGTAACCCAAGTCAAGAGCACCGTCTATCGGAGAGCATAGTTAGACTTCCATTTTCCTTGCATTAGGCATTTAGATTAGCTAAGTCTCTTGAACCTTTGTCATAAGACAAGGTCAAGAGCGCTCTCTGTGGGAGAGTTTTAATTAATTCACTTAAGAAAATTTGCAACTCACATCCCCATAATTAATTAAATTCGTTGATTATCCTTCACCTAGTATGCTCTGCCGACTTTCGGGTTAGGCTCGTACTCAGAACAATGAATGGACTTGCTAAGTTCGCATAAAAAAACCATAATAAAACTTAACCCCATAACCAACGCATCGGCATTGTAGAAAATTTCATAAGTTTTTCTTAGTAGAGGCGCCGAAACTCCCACTGTCTAAGCTTCTCAACTAGCTGGTCAATTTTCGCGATACCAGCCTGGGATACTGGGCGGCCCGTCATGTCTCCAACAGATTAACTTGGAAGATTTTCCCAGCTATTGAAAACCTTTCGTTGAAACCATAAGCAAGATCATTTAAAACACTTAAAATATACCAAGAGCACTTGCACAACGTTACATCCACTAGCTTTATTTCAGGACTTGGTTATTTCTTAAAGCATTGCAGATCTTTAACTCCATAAAGGCACTGGTCTATTAATCTATGCGTGATTGTTATATCTGGATCACTTGTCTTGGCATATCTTGAATTATTGTCTATCTTTTAATTTGTGTGACAGCAACGTGGATTGCTTTGTCTTATGTTTCGAATTCATAATAAACAAACATATTTAATCACAATAACTCCTAAACAACACCCATCCGCATCTATAACCATTAAAAACACTTTAACAGCTTAAGAGCCATAGAAACTCTTTTGTAGGGGCTACCCCCCTTGGCTTCGTTAAAAGTTAGCCTAAACAGAGGAGCTAGGAGTAGGTGACAGTACCTATCTCTGTGCTTGCCCTCAAGGTCACACCTCTCCCACTTTCCTAAGTGAGAAGACAGCTTTCGGAAATTTTCTTCTGCTGGTGTGCAATCGGTAGACAACAAGGTGTAGGGACTTGCTTCTCTCCTTGCTCTGACTCTCTCGACTTCCTGAAGGCCCGCTCCTCCTCAAACTTCACATCCCTTCTCACCACCACTTTCCTCTGAGAGGGAAGGTAAATGCAGAAGGCCTTCGAAGTCTCATCATAGCCCACAAAGATGCCCTTTTCTACAGTGGGCTCCAACTTTGTCCTCTTCTCTAAAGGGACATGAGAGTAAGTCAGACTACCAAATATCCGAAAATGGCTAACTTCAGGCTTCTTGCTTGAAAAGCACTCCTCAGGTGTCATATTCCCCACTACACGATGGGGACTCCTGTTCTGAAGATAACATCGGTGTTGCAAGCCTCAACCCAGAGAAAGAAAGGAAGTGACTGGTCACATAGCATAGCTCGAGTTGCTCCAACAATGGACCGGTTCTTCCTCTTTGCTAGTCCATTCTGCTCTGGAGTATACGGAACTATCAACTGTCTCTTGATACTCTCCTGTCTGCAAAATCCATCAAACTCCTTGGAGGTATATTCACCCCTATTATCCGATCTAAGAACTCAGATCTTCCTCCCTGTTTGGTGCTCCACAAGAGCTTTGAACTCTTGGAAACTCTGCAAGACTTCCTCGAACTTCTTCCTCTTCAGAAAGCAGATCTAGGTCTTCCTGGAATGGTCATCAATGAATGTCACATAATACTCGTATCCTCTCAAGGACACAAAAGACATAGGTCCGCATAAGTCTGAATGTATCAAGTCAAGGGTACCTATTGACCTGCTATCGCTACTCGGAAAAGAAGTCTTGGTGTACTTTCCCAAAGCACACCCCCTGCACACATCACTCTGCCCTGTGTTGAACTCCGGTAATCTTGTAACCATGTGTCTCAACAACCCCAAGGCTGGATGATGCAAGTGAGAGATCCTCCTATGCCAAAGCTCACAAAGCTCATTGCTGCTACTATGTGCCAAGGCAAGCTGAGGCTGAAACAAGAGCCTATACAGTTTCCCACATCTCACTCCAATGGTAACTGAAGCAGATGGTCCTGCGGTCTTGGGAAACATATGCACGTGTCCATCTAGGAAAGACACACCAAGACCCTGATCCTCAATCATGGAAACTGACACTAGGTTCTTCTTCAGCCCAGGTACATACAATACATCTCATAACACCATGGGACTCCTGGACTCCCTCTGAAATGTAATGGTCCCATGCCCAACAGCTCTGACTGCTGAGTCATCTCCCAACACAACCTCCACATCTGTCTCTGTTTGTGAAAGCTCAGAGAACATCTCACGAGTACCTGTCATGTGACTCGAGGCTTCGTTGTCTATATACCAAGTGCCAAAAGTAGATGCACTGTAAGAATGGTCGTCGCACAGAAAAAATCCCTCTGTTTGTCAACATCCACATTGGTGAGAATGGATGCTCTCTCTGTCTCAATATGCCCAGTGCACAGTGAAAACTCACTCTGAAATCTCGCGGCAAAGTTATCGACTTCCGTTGAAGCTGTTGTTTGTTGCTGCTTCTTCTTCTTCTTGTTCGGACACGTAGTAGCATAGTGTCCCATCTTGTGACATGCAAAGCACTTAACAGTGCTCGGATCCTTCTTTTGCCCATCCTGCTGCTGCTTGGCCCCACCCTTCTTGTTCTTCTTTTTCCCCTTAGCTATCAATTCCACATCCTCCTCGTCCTATCTACTAGTAGAACTACTGCACTGCAAGAAACCCCTCCTAAACAAAATCATCATAGACCCTGTCCCAAGATGGTAATTTCTCTCTAGCCACCAAACCTTGTACAAACACAACCCAAGGTGAAGTCACCCCATTCAGGGATGTACGCACTAGCTCAGGAGCAGTAACCACCACCCCCACAGGTGCAAGCTCATCTTTCACCTAAGAGATCCTAATAAGATAAGTCATACAAACCTCTTCTTTGACCATCTTGATATTCTTTAGCTTCACTAAGAACCATCTTCCTATTCTGATTAGAACTTTCAAATAACCCGGTCAAAGCACTCCACATCTCATGTGCATGATCCTTCGCTGAAATGTGTGGAATAACATGGTCTTTAACAACGTCCAAGATAATCCTCATGGCTTTAATGTCCTTCTTCACAAAGGCAGTTGCTGCTGCTGGATCAGTAGTAGCACTAGGAATGACAATGGGGTGAGCAGTACTATTATCGACTACCTCATCCCACAACTCATTCTCTCTCAACAAAAGCACTATCCTAGCCTTCCATGAGACGAAGTTCCCTGCCCCATCTAGTCAGTCTTCACTTCTCAAACCAACGGAAGTCATTTTTCTCAAAGAACAAGTTTCAGCAAAATGTACTACTGTCACAAAAGTTTTTCTGAATTTTGGAAATGACTGTCTGTCTGCAAATATTTAGTTTTCTGCCCCACCCAGCTCTGATACCATGCTTATTTTTCACTAGTTTTCAGCCTCTGGTTTATAAGTAAAAAATGTCTCAGTTTACTTCATTCTCAGAAAAATAAAGTGCTGGAAATAAACATTAATTTTTTAGACTTAAAACACTGCTGTAACTTCACTTTTTCACTGACAGAAAATAAATAATCAGCACGCCATTCAAGACACAGAACATAGTAATTTTTGGCCAATGGCCCTGGAAAAACCCACAAGGGGAAAATCAGTCAGAGAGAGAGAGAGAGAGAGTTTATTATTTCTTCAGGATAAAAATCAGAGATTCATTTACAATAAAAAATTCTACTTATCTCAACCCAGAAAATGACCCTACTCGCTTCCTTGTTTTCTGTGCAAGGCTATCTCGATTTCTGTGCAATTTTTCCTCTTGAAAAAATGTGCCGAAATGACACCTTAAATATGACGTCAAACACTGTGCCAGACTGCCTTGAAACTCGTGCTGTACGGTCTGCAATAAATGAAGCAGTACGGCCCTCGATTTCTGCGCCACAAAAACTCACTTGTTGCCTCGAGAATCGTGCCTGAAGTTCACCTCGAAATCTATGCAAAAGAGTACAATACGTACAGATTGTACGAACCTCGATTTTTGTGTTGTACGGCCTCGAAGTTTGTCCAAGGTACAAACATAATTAAATGTTGGCCTCCTCGGTAAATGTGCCTAGCAACTTCTTTGATATTTGTGCCCACTATAATTTTCTCTAGCAAGTTGCCTTGATATTTGTGCCCACTCTCTCCTTTATCTCTCTTCTCTTCTTTCTCTCACAAGAATGAATGCTTTTTCCTTTCCCTTGCTTTTTGCTCATAACCCTAGGTAGGTGAAGAGACATCTAATCCAAAGGCTAAGAATGGATTAGATCTACGATTGAAATTAATTGCACATATTTTATTTCTAAAATATTAATTTCACTCACCCACTTAAATTTATCAAAAACTGACTGTATGTTCTAAAGTCAAATTAAATGTCACTTAAGTCATTTAATGCAAGGGTCACTTTATTTTCCTTCACTAAGTGACTAAGGCTAAAGTCACTTAGGGGAACACTTCCCTAGGTACAAAACTAACACCAACTTGTCATACAGAGGATGGGGACTGTTATATGACTCCATTTATTGTCATTTAGTATGGTTAAGAGTTCTTCAACAAAGGTGTAAAGCTTCATATTCAAATGCATAAATTCAATGATATTTGCTTAAGGGAAATTACATGTAAAAGCTCAACTTTGACTCACAAATTGTGTATATAATAGTTCAGAACAAAGCATACTGAATATAGAACATTAACAACATAGTAATAGCTCACTAACATCATATAACATCAGAGCCAAGTCGCAACATATGGAAACTAGTCACAACAAAGCTTGGAAATGTGGACATTTGCATATGTATTTCTGCTGATTTCAACTTACAGAGAGGATGGGAGACATATTACAAAGGCAAAAATCATTCACCCATGCTTGGGAATCAACTAGAGTCAATGGGGCGCAACCACCATTCACAGAAGTGCATCATCATAGAGAAATATGGAAATATTGAAGTGGGGATTGAGAGAATGGGAGAAGAGATGGGTCACGGACAGTAGAAGCCTTCTTTCTGCGGTAAAAACACTCCATTAAGCTCCAAAAGAGAGGTCAAGGTGGCCTCTCCCACATCCAACTTGGATGAGAATCTCACTCTTTCGAAATTGGCTCACTAGCAGGGTAAGTGAACACTCACCGTGCAATGGAAAAGCTAGTGCTTCCCAAAATGCCAAAGGCAAATTATCAAATGATCAAAATCCATTCTCATTCCTCATGACATATTTTCATAACCCTCTTAAGGTACTCTAAGGTCAAATTCACTCCCATAGGCTTCCTCAAACTCATCCTTGATGTTTAGTAACCTCCATGACATTTGTTCTTCTCCTCACCCCTTCATTTTCCTCCAAATCCGAATTGTTGCCACCAAACCCCAAGTGCGCCCTCTTGGAGGCTATTTTTAGCTCTCACATGTCATATTGTCATATGTCTGCAATCAGGTCTAACTTGTCATAGAATCTTCCATCATTATTGTCATAAAACGCAAGGAATCTTTCTCCAAGTGGCACCTAGATTCTTCCTAGCCTCTTCCTCTTCTATGGGGAGTTACTCCTCTTCACCCATTCGAATCCTTGGGCTCATGATATGTTACTTGACACCTCTTCACCTTCCAAGAAAGTTCCATTACTCATAATTTCAAATTTGGAGTTAAGTCATGACATGTGTAAGGAAGAATCTAGCCACCCAAGGTCTCCATGAACCTCCAAATGTCCTTATGAAGCAATGCCACTTTATTTTCTCCATAGTTATTATTTGTATGAACCAATTTAATGTGTAAATGACAAACTAAGGATCTCTTGGGTCGCATAGCTCCCTCATTGCAAGATTTAATGCCTCCTCCCCAACCTAGGGAACTAGTAGGTGGGTGAAAGTTGAAACATTGTCAACTAGTAGTCTCATTGGGATGGGGACATGACATCTTTGAAATGTGTGCCTCTACCTCTCCTCATTTTGGAATGGTATGAAAGGAAGTCTCAAGCTCTTCTTTTATCTTCTCATTAAGGTAACTCCTCATGAAGGTACAAGAATACTACTCAATGTGACAACCATTTCATCTCTGGGGAGTAGGATCCTTGAAGGTCACAACTTTAGCAACCTTTGTTCTCTGTCATCTTGGATAGGAACTCTAATCTCAGGTTGCTACAATAATTGTGATAACACTTCCTATTGCAAATCATTTCTCTCTCTCTTCAACCATTGAGTCACTCACTATTGTCTCTTGAGAAAATCTCTTTCAAAATGATATTGTGTTGCTGTGTGTCTTTCTCATCTCCTTAAGCTTTCGTTTTTAGCTTTTTAATGACTAAATCCCTAACCCTTAATCTTCAAAGTGATGGACAGGGATGATTTTAAGGAACCATACTTACTTAAAAGTGTATAATTGTTGGCGAATCTTACCAATTCTTAAAATGTCAACTATAAAATATTTGGTGATATTTTTCTAAAAATATTTCAAATTCTAAGATTTTATATCATTTATATAATAATTTGGTGATTTTTAGAGTGAAAAAAATTTACCCCATCAAAATTGGGCGAAATAGGTCTTCAAAAAATGCAAATTAGCAAGTCTTTTTTGAAAAAAATACATGGAAAAATAGCCCATGGGCTAAATTTCGCCCCTAAATATATCCTTGGTGATGGATGGCTAAGATTAAATCCTGAGCCTCACTTACAATCAATGGTTGTAACTTAATCTAAAGTTCACTTAAATTTTCACTTTAGAAAACCTTCGTCATTAGCCAACATTAATTAATAAAATTAATCAATGTGTTTTTCCTGTGTTAGACTTAAGAAAGAAAGCATAAAAGCCACTTGCTCAATCAAGCAAGTACCTTGAGAGGTATTTGGACAACTTTTGAATGCTTTACACCTAGCATATGCAGAAGCACATGTTTAAGCTATAATCATCAATACTATCAATATGATTACAATCAAGTTAGTTTTAGCTCTTGTTACCAAGGTTACTTTGGAGTGGGTGCGGGAAGCAAAACTTTCAGAAGCTTCCGGTTTGGGAGCGTTTCAGGAGCGTTTTTTATATAATATATATTTTTAATATATTTTGATGCATATATGCCAACAAATGCTTGTAGAATGTTGAATTAGTCATGGAAAGCATAAAAACATGAAATAAACCATAACATGATAAATCATAATACCATATAACAACATTCATCAACCATCAATGATTCAATCAATTATAATATACTAGTGAATTCGTCAAACATAGGTCCATTATCCATAACATCAAGTTATCAACTTTATAGCTTCAGCGTTCAACTTCAAACTTCAAACTTGAATTGCCATGTAATGTTCACAAAATATACCATAATAAATATAAAAGAGTCAATGACTCAAGTTCTCGAATCTCAACAGTGTAGAAACTTGAAAGTACTATAAATAAGAAAAGACAAGAAAAGTAGATTTCATGGATGTTTTCTCTTGCCACAGGAAATTTCTAATTTCTTTTCCCGTGGTCTATGAACAAAGGGAGCGGGATTTTCATCCCCAGTAGGCACCAATGTTGAGCGGCTTGAGCCATGTCCAAGACTTGGTCTTGCATGACCCCCCCTCGCTGATGCAGGTGGGGGTTGTGAAGTTGAACCTCTAGGCAAAGATGGTGCATCTAGAAACAAGGCAGCAGATGGAAGTGGCATTGTTGTTGCTGCTGCTGCATGGTCATCCTTGTCGCCCAAAAGCTCATCCTCCAAGTGCTCTAAAGTTAAGGCTCCCTCCTCCAAGTTATGCTCCTCTGTATTGTTGTCCCAAGTGACAAATGATCTATCGGTTTTGTCCCGCTCACAGTAATGAGTCAACAACCTCAATTTGTAATGTACATAAACCAAGCTTTCTGCCAAATTTTCATTTAATCGATTTCTTTTCACCGAGTGGATGAAGCTATAGGTGCTCCAACACCTTTCTGCAGAGGAATTGTTTACCACCTATGAAAGCACTTTGGTTGCCATGTATGCAAGCGTGGGCATGATGAGCCATACATGGTCCACCATTCAATAGGAGGCGCCCTATCTCGATCTTTTCTAGCATGCAAAGTACCAAACGAACCAATATCACTGAGGCATTTACTTAATTCACTACCCAATACGACACATTCATCTTCATCAAGGACCAACTTGTCTATAGCAGCCATGCACCCAACCTGTACCTATGGATCTGTGTGGGGCTTTCTCCTAACCCCACCCCTAGGTGCTGGCTTGGCCAACCAAGATGGAGAATAATATTTTGGTGTTGATACATAAGCTAAGACATGCAGTGGAATGTTGAGATGTTCCCACCTTTTGACTACATGTGTGTGAATATGGTCATACAAGACGAGATCCTTCGATTCAACAATATCTTTAATCTGGCCCAACATGCTATCCATCTGCTCATACACCTCCCCAATTACCGGCTTATCTAAAATTGCAAACTGAATCATGTGATAAATGGGCTTTGTGA
Organism: Pseudotsuga menziesii; assembly: GCA_001517045.1. NCBI lineage: Eukaryota > Viridiplantae > Streptophyta > Pinopsida > Pinales > Pinaceae > Pseudotsuga > Pseudotsuga menziesii. Next base: position 124,895 of record LPNX010659559.1, on the reverse strand, counting down.
ATTGCAAAACAAACTTGACACTTGCCCAAAATTGACCATCAAGAACTGTGTCTTCCACATCTTGAAAATCAAGCCTGTCAGATGTGGATGTGAAGAAAAACTGGCTTAGAAAAATGAAATTGTTCATTTCTACATTCTGTCAAACATTTGCAGACACTAGGGTTTTAACTTTAAATTTTGAAAGTAAAACCACATTGCTGAAATGAACTTCAAAATTTGTGTCAACTATTGAAACATACTTTAAGTAGATGAACACAATAAATTTTGGTCTAAAGACCGGGCAAAACCCCACTGCTTGGGGAAAACCTAGAAACAAATATTTCATTAAAGAAGAAAATCTCAGAAAATTTTCTACAACTCGAAATTTTTTTTCCTTCTGAACCCTACTGGCAATATTTCCAAAAACACCTTCTACAGCAAAATACTTCGAAAAACGTGCATGTTGTATAGTACGGCCTGTTGTACCTTCACACGTGTGGTTGTACGGTTTTGTTAGCTATGTACTTTTCTGCTGCCTCGAAATTCATCCCACTACCTGCAATTAATGTTCTACATCTTGTCAGTCTTTTCTATACTTTTTTGCCTCGAGAAATGTGCCCACACGTGGCTGTACGGACTGCTTCAAACTGTCATTAATGATGCTGCAATTCTGCATTAAATGTTGTCACTTGCATTGGAAATCGTTCCAAGGGTTTTCTCTCTCTTCTTTTGTCTTCAATCTATCTCTTTCCTCATTAATGGTGAGTGTACTCATTTGTCCTTTCTCATTGTTTTTATACGTAGATTTTGTAACTATCTTCAATAACTACCTAATCTAGGGTTGAAGATCTTTTACAAAATCAAGGGTCTACAACTTATCTCACTTTTAATAATTACACACTTTAATTATTAAATACATTTTTTAAGTGAGACCCACTTTTCTAAAGTTATAAAAACACATTTACTTTATTTACATAAACGTCACTTTGTTACATAAATTCATAAGGCCAAAATTTTTAGTCCTCTCATCACACCCACACTAAAAACATGGGAGGACCTTCAGAGTTATATTTTCAACAAGATGTAGCCCTATCTTTCAAGACTTGCCATGATTCACTTGATACCATGCTAGCCAATGCCTCTCTTACATTCAAAAGGCGCCTGAAGGTGAGGTAATAGCTAGCAAATCTAGTCTTTGCTATCTTTAATAGCTCTAACTTTGAGTGAGTGCGGAAAATGCCATGGGCATTGCTATGGTTGGTAATAAATCTTATCATGTGCTTGCCCGTTTTGTACAGTTCACCAGTCCATTTGTATTCATTTTCCTTCAACTTAATAATGTCATGCATCAAAAGGTTCAATGTGTGAACCAAACATTCGGAGCAAAATATGTTGGGGTATTTATCTTCAATGATTGCTCCCGTTGCCTTACAATTAGCAGCATTGTATGTTATGACTTGGATGACATTGTATGGACCAATCGCTTCGATGTTTTTGAGTAGGAGTTCTGCAATGTTAATGTCGGCCTTGAATTTATCTGAGTAGTCATGTGCCGAAAGGAAGACTGCACCAGTAGTAGAGACACCAAGAACATTTATCAATGGCTTACCTTTCACATTGGTCATACCATCTGATATAATAATTGATACCCCATACTCATAACAAGCATTTGTGAATTGCCCCAATGCATTTCGGATCTTGGCTTTTTCCTTGTCAAGCCCCACAGTTCTAGCATTGTCATATACGGGGCTCTTGTATTCTGCTGGGGCAGTGCGGATGGCCTCTACCATTTCATCCCAATAGGGTGGGCAAAGAACATTGAATGGTATGCCATATGCATAGAGAAACCGATACACTTTTGAATCCACATCATCCCTACCACCTTGATCAAGGAAATCTGATATTGTCTTTCCATGTGATTGCATGGGAGAGAATCCACTGCCTTGTGTGGATGGGCCTCCACTTCTTGGTGAGCATGAAAGGTCATAGTCATCCAATGATCGTTTTGTTATGTTTTGTGCTTCAAATTCTTCCTTCTTATAGATGGCTCTTTGTGTTGATACCACATTTGGGCAAACGCAAACTCCTACAGTTTTTCTTTCATCACAATGCATGTGCCCACATAGATGTCTTCTCACACGGGTATATGAATGTGTGTATGTCTTTTTACAATGGGAGCAAACAAATTTGGTGGTTCCACCCCCTCTAGTTCCTAACTGCCTTGTGACATATTCCCACAAGGGTGTGGGGTACTCTTTGGTTTTCTTTCGGTTTTCCTCCTCTTCCACCTCCTCCTCCTCCTCTCCATGGTATGTGCCACTTCCCACTTCTTCATCCTCTTCCTCATTCATCCTCCGGTTTCCAACCACCACCATCAAAATAACAAATGGAACCAACAAAATAAACCATAAACCCATCATCATGGTTGATGCCAGATGGAACTAGAGATTTAACCTGTTTACTGCAATAGAATGAGGGAGGAAGTAGAGATTTAACAATGTACATTACTACATTCTAGTCACCAGAGTTTAGCGTCTAGACTCTAGACTCTAGAATTTATATTCCAAGGCCAAGGATTCTTTGAAATCAAAGGTCAAAAAATTTCAAAATTCTAACACAAAGCAAATGACAAATGAACAAAGAAGGTTGTAGAGACTACCTCTTTGGCTCCCGCTCCAATGGTGGCAACCTTCTCCTCTCCTCTCCTCTCCTCTTCTCTTCCTCTCCTCTTCTCTTCCTCTCCTCTTCTCTTCCTCTCTTCGAGTGGTGAGACTCGACAAGTTCTCCATTTTATCATGCATAGAGAAGTCTAGGATGTATATGGTAAAAGTGATGCACTTCAATGAACTGGTTATACAGATTCCAATTGGGCAGGATCAGTGGATGATCAGAAATCAACAACAACTTATGTGTTTAGTCTTGGAACAGGGGTGCTTTCATGGGCTATCAGTTTGGCATAGAAGAATATTTAGAGATTTAATGCTTGAGCAAACAAAGACAATAGCGGTTTTTGTGACAATGAGTGTTCTAAAATTAACAAAGAATCTAGTTTTTCATGAATGTACTAAACATATCGATGTACATTGTCATTATATCAAACAACTAGAAGATGATGACAAGATTGAATTCAATATTGTACCCCACAAGAAAAGATTGCAGACATCTCCACCAACCTGCTTGGTCCAGATAAGTTTGTTAAATTTAAAGACAAGTTTCGTGTATTTTTCAAAATGGCCACTAAGGGAGGATATTGGTGTAATTAACGTTTATGCTCATTCTTAGTAAATAAGAGTTTATTTTACGTAAATAAAAAGTACATTAAGTACTTTGGTTTAATAAATAAGTTAATAGGAAAGACGGTATATAACCTCTTTCCCTCTTCACTTGTATATATGTATTCTATAATCTATTGTTAAGGAACGAATATTTAACAGTTCTCTCTTCCAACTGTATGGCTCCCTCTCTCTTCTCTAATAGTTTATTTGTTATAAACCCCAAGTCTAATCACCTAGTTATGCTTAATGAATCAACATTTAGAGCTTCTTTTTTGCGATCTTCGATAGTTGGCAGTCAACTTGGGTAAAACTAGGATTATGATCTTCAACAGGGCGAAGAAGCCTTCCTTGGACCTTCATTTCTTTTCCAGAGGAGAGGAGATTGAGATCACCAGCACCTACACATACTTGGGGGTGCAATTCTTAGGACCCTACTTCAATTTGCGATAGACCCTCCAACCTCGAGTCAACAACGGCTATAGATCCTTAGCCTCTTTGAGAGACAGTTTTTTTGACACCATTTTCAAGACATCTCATCAAAGATGTCCCTCATGGACTCCAATATCCAAGCCACTATTCTCTAGGGCTCCGAGATTTGGTGACCTGGATTGCTTGAGTCTGATTGTCCCTCAGCTAAGAGAGTTCAGATCCTTCTCCTCCGACGTGTCATTAGATGTAAGCAAATAGTTCCTCATCCCATCATACTAGCATAGCTTGGAGCCTAACCCTTCCGATTGAGACGGAGTTCAATCTGGTCTCTTATCTGCATTGCATTTACAACTTCGTCGACTCGATAAAAGGGCAGGACCGATACCCATATTTAGCATATTGCTCTTCAGAGACTTTAGCCTCATCTAACCCCTCTGGTCAGGCTCGAGGATGCATCGCAGGGGTCTTAGATCTTTTGGAGTCAGTGGGCATTTAGATGGATCTACCCCGTCCATTTAGATATTCCTTAGATGCACCTGGCCACCTTCTACCCCTCATATAGGACTTGAACATGGTCATCAGGGATGACATCTACATAATGTTTATTCAGATCACTTGGGTTGACCTCAGAGTGGGTTACGCACAAAGATGGCCTTCTATGTTGAACACTTTCTGGATTTGATTGATGGACTCATTGTTTGACCTCAGTATACTCCTCCACAAGATGCATGCTCTTCTCATTACCTTAGGATAGTTCAGAGTGGGCTCCCATAGACTTTGGGTAGAGACAGAACACCAAGTTGACCGATCTGACAAGACATGCCAGCTATGGCACCTCAAGGAGGTCAAGACTGAGGAGCACTTCATCTTTCGCCACCCCATCTACTACGAGATCATAAGGAGGTTTCATTTCCTTTTTAGAGCGACCCTAATCCTCACCAACTTCTTCAGATACCTAGGTCAAAGATGTGTGGACTTATACATGCAGGAGGCCCTCAAGTTTTGAGCCATATTCTTCATCCTCCTACTAGATCGGATTTTACTCAACAAATCACCTCCTTTTTTATAGTGGTATGCTTAGGGAGGAGCACTAAGAGACAAATCGACATCAACACAATACTAGAATCCGGATCAACACGAAGTTAGGGGGTCTTCCCCTATCCCTTGTGATCTCAATGGCATATCATACTAGACCTCTCCCCAGGGGACAAAAGAGATCCCCCAGGCTTCAACAACGTGCTAGCTTCTCCAGATAGCCGACAGAAGTTCCTTCATTCAGCCTCGAATTAGGAGAGATGGGCTTATCTCTTAATCGACCTGTTTCATTTCTTTTGGATCTCTCTGCTCCTGGATTCTCTCCCTATTATATTTCTCCACCCCTGTGTGGCCTCCCATACTTGAGGTTGAGAGCTTTTCATGCCTCAGCATAGATTTACTTTACTTTTTTTCGCATATTGCATTTTATAGGAGACCTTTTGGTACTCCTACTTCGTAACGACATCATTGTATTCAATAGTCCTACTAACCTACTTTTGTGGTCAATAGTTAGAGATTAATAAAATTATTTTATCATATCTTATCTTTAGGCAAGATTAATCATAAGGACAAGGGAGTGATCTTAATCATTGTTGAAAACATCGGCTATGGCAAAAAATCAGCAAGGGGTCCGAATATAATTTATCAGCAACATCGAGGAAAAAATCGTCAAACCGCAACAATAATTAAAAAATACAAAATAAATTCATATTTTTAATTTTTTAAACATATAAACCAACAACAACATCAAATAAGCACATTGCCACATAAATATAGGAAAATCATCGATATATATATGATGTAGTAGATGCCAAATCAAAATGATACATCAGAGTCAGTACTAAATCCTGAAACTTGGATAATCAATACAAAATGACATCAAATATATATAATGTATCTCATCATCATGAGTCATCTAGAATGAGAAATCTAGGCTATCTAGCAAGCTAGATATCAATGACCTCTCCCCCTTTTACGGAAAAAGGTAATGGCTCGTTTGCACCTAGAAGGCCCTACATCTGCATCAACTGTGTTGCCGCCTAAAATACACTTGGACATAGGTAAGTCTCCCAACCGCTGTTTGTATTCATAAGGTAAACTTATGAGTTGAGAACCCATTGTCACCTCGGTTCTAAACTCCTCCGTTTAGACCACAACTCCTAAAGGCCAAGGGGGGTTGTCCCTACTTAATAAGTTCTTTTTTGAAGAATGTTTTCTGAGAGTTGTAAATTACAAAAATGACAATCAACACGTAGTGATGCAAAAATTTCAATGTCAACCAAGCCCTTTAACAATCAATCAGTAACGTATGAAAGAGAGAAACAATCAAATAATCAAAATGACCATTATTGTCTTTACTCGGGCTATGGAGTCACAATAATCAACTTCAAATAATTTTCCTAAAGCATAAACTCATTTACTTTAACAAATATTCAAAAACATGATGACTTCCAATAAATGAGTAAGTAAAAATAAAGTGATTGCAAAGTAGAGAAATGTAAATGATTGTAACAATGTTATGCAAGTGGTCCTATAAGTTTTAGTAAATTTTATGTCTCTCTTTGACTTAGGGAATTAAGGTGTTTGTTGCAATGAAATGAACTATTCTAGATGTCTACCCCAAGAGACTATCTCCTTCGATTAGAGAGAGAAGGTTGGGTTCCCACCTAGCTCCACGGGTCAAACTCGAAACTTGTTGGGTGCTCAACTGGAGGACACAAAGTGCCACGAAGCCCCCATCGGCTTCTACCCCACTAGCGCCACAGGTCTAGCCCCTTTTTCTATTTTTATCCTATTAAACTAGCCAACACAAATCTTTGCCCTTTCTCGTCACGCTAGATCAGTCGAACCAGCGGGGGGAGGGGATACGGGGCAAAAAACAGGGCTTGTGGTAAATTTTATCCTTAAAGCGAAAATTAAGCTAAACAAGCCAAGCACGATATCACAACGGAGGCAAAGCCTACTCAATTGTGAGGTGCGGGCAAAAAGAAATAAACAAATACTTGAAATAAAAATGCTAGCCAACGCGATATTGCAAGGATGGCAAAGCCAAATCACTTACAAGGTATGGGCAAAAATAAAATAAAATAAAAAAGCTAAAAAACAAACTAATCCTAGCCACTCAATCCACTTTCCAAATGGAAAGGATGGGGCAAAAAAATAAACTTGCAGATATGAAAAATAATTACTCTAGCCCTTCTTCAATTGCTATGCAAGGGTGGGCAAACCCAACTTCCTTTGCATGCAATGGATGGAAAATTTCAAAGAATAACAAATGCGAAACTAGCCACACAACTCTCTTCCTAAAGAAGAGACGGGGCAAACAATTAAAAGTAAATAATGGAAAATAACAAGCCCTAGCCCCTCTTCACTTTGCAACACAAGGGTGGGCAAGCCCAACTTCCTTTGCATGCAAGGGACGACCAAAATATAAACCTCAAATATAACTTTGAAAATCAAACAAAGAAATAAGTCCAAGAGACTCTCTTGGGCTTGTTACAATGACAGAAAATTCAGCACCTTTAGATAAGGAAAAATGAGAAAAAGAATGAGAATTTGACCACTTTGAGGCAATGGGTTTTGAAGTGGTGACCCTTAGGGATTCTTTGCACTATTTTCAGCCCAAATTTGACATAGTTTCCCCTTGCAAAACCCTAAACCTGAAAAAATTCAGCAAGTACAATGTGGTAAAAGATGTCCAAAATTACTTTGGGACACCTTGCATACAAGTGTAAAAAATTTGCTCATCATAAGTAATAAAAATTGTAGAATCAATGGCTTCAAATAACTTGTAAAATGAAGATTTAAACTAGACTTGAAGATGTAAATAAAAATAAAGAAAAATGCAGAATTTCTTTTAAGGAGTTAGTGTGATCTTTTCTCTTCAAATGGTTGAAGAAGTGGGGCATCTAACCAAAGAATCTCACTCTTCAATCCAGATAACCTGCAACTTGAAAGATAAGTTAAACAAACACAAAGAGAGGTGAGATTCCCACAATGATTAAAGAAATCAAACTATTCAACCAAGAAATGCTTGAAGTTCTTGAATGTGAGAGAGAAAAACTCATAAGATCTACATAAACTAAGAAGATCTTACCAAGAAAAATCAGTTTGCCTCTTTGGCCTCACTTGTACTTGAAAGAACTTGAGAAAACGAGAGCAAGTCACCACCCAACAACACAAGATCTCCTCTTAAGATTTTTATTAAAAATGCCGAATGGCTGGAAGTTACAGTAATCTCAAAGAATGAGAGCAAAATGCAAGCAAGAGAAGAGAGAACAAGAGAGTGAGAGCATGAGAGATTGTAACCCAAATGAGGAGGGGAAGCCTCCTTATATAGGAAAAATGAAAGAGAGAGGCTCTCTGCTTGCTGGACAAGTGTCACAAGGGAGAGAGGGGGGCCCAAGAGAGGGGGAAAATTTGCTCAAGGAGGGCCAAACCATGGTTTGGGATCTCAAATATGGGGAGAGAAACCCCCAATTTAATGCTTTTAACCTTATTGTTATGTCAAATGGGGAGGAAACCACCATAGTGGGGCCCTTCCCATTGACTTTAGCTCACCCAACCAATCAAAGAGAGAAGGGGGCACCCCCTAGTGTCAGCAACTCAAAACTTGTTATATGCTTGCATGGGGGGTCTCCTTTGGGTCTTAAATTTATCTTAGGGACCTACTATAAACATTAGAACCTTTACTTAGCCACCCAAAGTGACTATAGTCCCTTTTCCAAAACTTGGCTCTCTAATTAATTGCCAATTTTCCTGATTTCCTTGACTGATTTTGGCAAATGTGACCAAAAATTTATCAAGACTTGTCCGAATGACTTCAAACTTTTCCCAAGGGTGTAGAGGTACTTATGCCATTGATTTTGAGTACCCACATCCATATTCATGGGCATTAGATGCCATTTAACCCTATTTTAAATACAACTTTTTTTTATGCTGAGGGACAATTTTTAATCACCAAAAATTAAAAAATCCTTGGTAAAAGCTAATGAAATTCCGCAAGACTCTGGATAGTGTCTAGCATGGTTACATAGAACATTCCTAGGCCTTAGTCACCCCGTGGACTCGATCACTGGAACACCTTTTACCACTTTGGAGGTAATTTTGAGTGAAAAACTCAAATAATTAAAATCTCTAAAAATAAATTTTAATTATCCAAGTGAAAAAACACTCAATGAAAGGACTTCCCTAATGACTAAGTCTTAGGTGATTAAGTTACAAAACACTAGACCTTCATGCTGACATATCCTTGCAAAATCCCCCGCAGGGGTGCGGAAATTTCATAGAGAGAAGAAGAGAAGAAGAGTTGTCTCGTTTAATATAATGATTAAGTACTTCATTCTTATCTTCAAGGCACATCCAACATGTGCATGGTACATCATTGTACACCTAGTTGGTTTTGGTGGTCAACAAACTGTCTTACGCCAACTAGAGGGTGTAAATGTATCATCCTATGTAGAAGGTGGCACTGGTGTTGATGTTGGCACATCAGTCTCATTGATGTCAAGGTCCTCATCACCCGACTCTACCTGCACCTCTCGTTCCTCCTCTTCCCATTGCTGCTCCTCCTCCAACCATGCAGGTGACTCGGCATAATAAGGGCCTCAGACTCGACCTTCCACTCAAACAATATGTTAATATTGTCCAAAGAAATGGCTTCCACATCAGGCACCGTATCCAACTACTTCATCTGTAGTCGAATATTGTAGTGGACATACACCAAACCATTGAGGCATGGAAATTCCAACCTGTAAAAAGGCCATAAATAAATTTAATGAGTCTTGATTCTTGAGGGTCATAAACATATGAAAGGGCAATAAGAACAAATTTAAAATTTTATTACTTGTAATCAGTTACTTGAAGGTCTAAGTCTTACCTATTGTGCTTTTTCGAGTGTATCTTCTCAAACACACTCCAATTGCGCTCACATTCGGAAGCGCTACATGTTTGGCAAAGGACATGAATGGAAAAAATTCTGTAAACTCGATGCTCTTGCACCATAATTTCACCACCAAACATCTATAACAATTACAAATAAGAAAAAAAAAGATGTAAATTTCTTTTCATCAAAAACATAATCCATCTTTCAAATAAAGTATAAAACACATAATTAACAATTTAACTTTAAATTCTAGTGGCTTACGTGGCATCAAAACGCTCCTGTTGGAAATAGCATCGGCAAAGCCAAATAGTCCCCTAGCTTCTCGATACATCTCCATATCCACACTAATAGTCCTGCGAGTCTCAACATCAGGTACCATCCTCTCAAGACATGTCAAGAGCCCTTCCATCACCTCACCATCAAAATCAAAGTCAGATGAGTAACCATAAGAGGGGTTGAGGAAAAGAGCCACTGCATGAATGGGTAGATGAAGCATCCTTGTCCATCGACTATCTATCAAATCCCAAATCATCATGTATCGATTATGTTCATGTGTGCCCTTTCCCGCATAATAAAATCGAATAGTCTCTTTGGCCCTATCCATGGCCTCATACAAGTAGCCCATTGTGGGCTTCTCTCCATCTTCCAAGCGAAGAACCTTTACCAAAGGTTCACTAATTGTGTACACTTCTAGCATTCCATCCCAAAAGGAATTGGTGTACACTAGTTTAGCAATGGCTATCCCATCTTATCTTCTGATGAATGTGCAATCACGCCACTCATCACAAACAAACATCTACTTCAACTCAAACTTACATTGGAGAATAGACTGAAGAGAGATGAAGCTACTAGCAAAATGTGTGATTGTAGGACGCAAGAACTCCCTGTTTTTTATGTATGTCCTCGTGAGGCTAAGGACAAATGCATGGTTATATATGAATTTTGTGATGCTCTTAGCGTGATCAACGACCTCCTTGATGAAGGGTATTTTTCCCATATCCTCGAGCATCAAATCGATGCAATAAGCCACACATGGTGTCCAAAACAAAGAGGGATGCCTCTCCATTAGCATTCTGTCGGCATCCACATAGTTAGCTGCATTATCTGTTATGATTTGGACAACATGTTCCAAACCAATCTCTTGGATGAAGGCATCCAACAACTCACACAATAATGTTGCATCTTTAAAATGGGCTGAGGCATCAACTGATTTAATAAACATGATGTCCCTAGGGAAATGTACCAAGAAGTTTATAAGGGTCCTACCCTTTGTATCTGTCCAACCATCGGACATCACTGTGCATCCAGTAGACTCCCATGACTTCTTTAGCACATCCAATCTAACATTGATGTCATTCTTTTCTTCTTGCAAAATTGGCCCCCCGCAACTCCTCATAATGCAGCCGTACAGCACCTCGATTTTTGTGCCAGACTGTGCACAAATTTAATGCAGCCGTACAACAATTAATGCAGTCGTACCCTCCTCGATTTCTGTGCAAAAATTAATGTAGCCGTACAGCAATAAATGCAGTCGTACTTCTCCTCGATTTCTGTGCAAATAAATGCAGCCGTACAGCATTAAATGCTCCTGTACAGCATTTACCTCTCCTCGATTTCTGTGCAGCAATACACCTCCTCGATTTCTGTGCCAGCATTTAATGCTCCTGTACTCCTCGATTTCTGTTCAAACTGTGAATCTCTCTCTCAGCTGTCCTGAAAATCGAGCCCTCCTCTCAACCTCTTCAGCAATCTCCTGCAAAAGAATGTGCTTCTCACACTTCTCTCCAAGCTCCTCTCTTGAAAATCGAGCCACTCAAGAAATCTCTATTGAATAATGTGCCAAATGAAGTCTCATGCACTTTATTTACCCTATTAGGGTTATTCTCATGACTTTTCACCTTCAACGGACGAGATTAGATCTTGGCCAAGAGATCTATGGCTGGGATCTAATCTTTCACTCACTTAAATCTCCTAAGTGAACTTTACAACAAATTTTTCTTTTTGAAAAGTCACATCACCCTAAATATTTAAAAGTACACTTTATGACTTAAAGTCACTTTAAAAACATAATAAAGTGAAACTCACTTTTAAATCATAAAGTCACATCAAAAAGGTACTTTAATAAAAACACAATACTAAAGTCACTTTAAGAATATAAATGAGACCCCAAGTTAATGACCCCTGCACCTAGGCACCTGATGCAGGAGTGCCACCGAGCTATCAAAAACTAACAATAATGTTGCATCTTTAAAATGGGCTGAGACATCAACTGATTTAATAAACATGATGTCCCTGGGGAAATGTACCAAGAAGTTTATAAGGGTCCTACCCTTTGTATCTGTCCAACCATCGAACATAACTATGCATCCAGTAGACTCCCATGACTTCTTTAGCACATCCAATCTAACATTGATGTCATTCTTTTCTTCTTGCAAAATTGGCCCCCGCAACTCCTCATAAGTAGGGGCCTTGTAACCTGGGGCAACAACAACGATGGCATCACACATAGGCTGGAAAAATGGATTGGTCTTTGTGATGCTCAAAGGTAAATCACTCCAAAAAATCATTCTACTCATATTCCTATTTGCATCTTTCTTCTCCTTTTTTTTAATCATTGATCGGATGGGTCCTTGGAACAAGCTGAAGGAAAGGTGAAGCCCTTGTGGAAGGTGAATCTACATTTGTGAAGTCCCTCTCACTGCCCTTTGTCCCACTCACAAATCTGCTAGTGTCGATGGTTCTTAAGGTTCTAGTCACTCCACCCGAAGCAATTTTAGCTCTATTAGCAGCTGCCACCTCCTTTCTATCCTTCTCATAAATGGCATCATGGGCCATCTGCATAATATTCGGGGTTGATTTAGTGCAAATTAGAACATCATGCCCTAGAATTTTAGCCAATTGGTATTTCAATCGGCTAATCCCCATGTCATACCTTGGCCACATAGTTTACAAGACAACCTTTGACGGTTTGTCCCATCCTCGAGCTCACCATACTACCACATTGGATCCAAGACCTTAGGCATTTTGGAAATGCAATATCAAACCTTCAACTTGAACCTGGGGCCAAAGAATGGAACAAAACTAACATTAAAAATTATTTTAAAAAAAGCAGAGTCTGTTGTTAAAGGAAAAACAACCATCTAAATTTTTTTCTATCCGTGGAAATTCATTGGAAAATTATGACGAGGAAAGAAAAAAATATTTTCAAAACCCTTGCAAAATCTAACAAAAAATGAAGTTAAGAGGGTTGTTACAGGAAAAACAGTCCCTCAATCTAATCTTTTAGCCACAAAAATGATGAAAAGAGGCAAAAAATCATGGGCTTTGGAAGTAAAATGGAAGCCTTAAAACAATCTATGAAAAACAATGCATACAAATAGGATTTGACTACATACCTAGGATTTGAGATGGCCAACACCGTAGATAGCTTGCAAGTTGATTTTTCCTCCAATTAAAAATCTCTTGATGGTGATGAAATCAGTGATTTGGTCCTCAAGATCTCTATGTTGAAGTTTGCTAGCACTCTCCCTTTCATTCCCCCATTGCTGCAAAGTGAAATGAGCCAAAAAAACCAAAAACGCCACTTAAAGGCGGCTTCCGGGCACCTGGGCGACTTCTCAGGTTGTGGCACGATTTGTTGAGGAAAAATCGTGATTTTTGGATGACACCACGATTTCCATTTTTTGACAAAAAAATCGCGATTTTTTGCATGGTGTCGATTTTTTCGGCGAAATTTTCAACAATGATCTTAATCATTGAAAGAGAATTTGAATTAAAGGAGCTTAGAAGAGATTAGAACATAAGGGCCTTTGGATTATATATATATATATATATTCTATGATTTTCAAAAGAAAATAGAATCTTTTAAGTCAAAATTTGACCAATGCATAATCATAAGGATTTTATTTTTCTCATCCACTCTACGACTCTAAGATCATGATCCTGCAAAGAATATATATGTTTAGTATGCATCTTATAAATATGATTGGTATATGTCTTCACAAATGACTTTGAATCATACCATATGCTATCATAGAGTATCATAGATGGAAAACTCCGTAATCTCAATATTTACGTTGAAGAATATAAGGATGAGCCTAGTGTTAAGATATAAGGTTACACATGTAAAAAAGTCACTTAAGTGACTTAGGTTAAAAGTTAGGCTTTTAAGGATGTTATGGTTTTAAACATCTTAGGGTTTTGGTCACTCAGACTCTTTAAAAGAGCGAGGACCCTCATTGTAATGCTATATGTGTACCATACCATAAAAATATTGTTCTATGTTATTTAGATCATGAGTTCGATAATGTAACCTAATCTAGCGTTTCTTCTTTATTGGTTCTCGGAATATGGTATCAAAGCAGAAGCAAGACTAGGTCGTCTCTATATAGTAAGTTTCCATCTGCCGCCAAGGACGTCGCTAGTTGCCAAAGGATCAAATGGGATAGAAGATGTAGATTCTTATGCAATCGTCACATAACGAATAACAAGCTGCCCACGTTTTTTTTAATGTAGCTGCTAGTAGTTCTGCCAAAGAACGTCAAAGCCACGACAGTCAAAGCTGTAATGGGAGTCAAAAGTGAAGATTGTCGCTGCCTTAGAAGACTACTGCTACAGGCTGTTGCAGTTGTAGGAGCCGCCACGTAATAGAAGTTGTTGCCATGAATTTTCGTGTGTTGTTCATCATGAAGCATCTAAACATGACTTAGAGGGAGATGCAAGCTAAAGGACACCGCCATTGATTGTTAGAAGCAACTATAATGAAACAAGTTGTCATTTGTTATGTTTAAAGTTGCCATATCTATTCGAGCTAGTCATTATTTAATAAAATAAAGGGCAATTGAGCTACCAAGAAAATACAGATATTAAACCAGCCACCTTCCCATTTTTGAGCCATCACAGCCGCAATTTTTATTAAAGCCCTCCTTGCATGAATCAATCCGTAGTGTTGAGCAATCACATTTTATTCTCAAAGAGCCTAGACAAAATAAGAAATCGAGCATGCACCTACCAAACGAATTGGAGCCATGGAGCCAAAATAAGAAATCAAGCATGCACCTACCAACCTTTGTACACAAGAGCAGTGGTCACCTTCCATGATCTTTTGCTTTTCAGTTTCGGAAAGTTTATTTCTAGTGATAATTATTTTTTAGTAGCGAAAGAGATCTAATTTGTTAAAGCCATGAAGATGTGGGAAATAACAGAACCTTACAAAAATGGCATTCCCAATGCACTAGATTATCTTCCTAGAGTTTCTAATGGCAAAGGAATTTTTAGTCGAACGATTGGTCACACAACCCATGATGTCAAGGTTAGCAAAGAAGAACCACCAAACATTCCTGTGTTGTTGCTGTCTTTACTGAAGAAAATAAGATGTATGCATTTTAGGAAGCCAATGCTTTGAAGACACAGAGGGGAGCAGTTAGACAACTCAGTATGCATGGTTGTTGTTGTCTTTACTGAAGAAAATAAGATGTATGCATTTTAGGAAGCCAATGCTTTGAAGACACAGAGGGGAGCAGTTAGACAACTCAGTATGCATGG
This sequence comes from Pseudotsuga menziesii, assembly GCA_001517045.1. Taxonomy (NCBI): domain Eukaryota; kingdom Viridiplantae; phylum Streptophyta; class Pinopsida; order Pinales; family Pinaceae; genus Pseudotsuga; species Pseudotsuga menziesii. Next base: position 109,748 of record LPNX010659559.1, on the reverse strand, counting down.
TTGTCTAAATAGTTCGGGAGTTGTGGATCTCAATAATGATCCCTCGTTAGTTTTTGAGACATGCATGTGGATTACAGTCTACCAGTGAGGTTATGCAACCTGCATGTGGATTGCTGTCTAGTAATTGACTTTGGGAGATTCATGATTTGCAGTTTGAGGAGGTGGGATCTAAGAACTTGAGAATTCAACTTAGGAGCTACACCTTTATGAGGCAACATGATGGAGCTCAACTTGGTAACTTGGTCCAGGAAATGTGTTCATAGAAGCTTCCAACAGATGTTTTATGGTGTTTAATTTTCAATTTATTTGTTTTCATTCAAGTACATGTACTTGATTTCAGTTTGTTAGCTTTCTGTGATGTACGCCTTATGGGGGGGGGTGTTAAGATATAAGGCTACACATGTAATAAAGTTACTTAAGTGACTTAGGTTAAAAGTTAGGGTTTTAGGCATCTTAGGGTTTTAGACATCTTAGGGTTTTCATCACTCAGTCTTTATAAAAATGAGGACCCTCATTGTAATATTGTACCGTACCATCTCATAATAATATTGTTCCGTGTTATTGAGAATTATGTGTTCGATAACATAAACCACTTGAAGGTTTCTCGTTTATTGGTCCTTGAAATACCTAGAAGGAAAGATTCCAATAATCTAACAGAACTTTAGAAGGAATTAAAAGATGAAACCGCTCACTTTCAAAAGAAAAGTATTCTTCAAATAGTTTTGCACTAATTTTCAAGACATGAAAGAGAGAAGGCTAAAACAAATGGAATCCCAAGAAGAACATCCAGAGTGGAGTGAAGGAAAACCTCTAGAAGAAAATGATCACATATTTCATCAGTAAATTAAATAGAAAGAAACAAATATCGCCAATTCCTACATAACATTAGAGGCATGGGAGTTATGAATAACTATAGCCCAAAAAGACCCAGTTAGATGGTGGAGCATGCACGCAATTAAGCTCTAAAGCTCCCAAAATTTGCTATTTGTCTAGTATAACAGATCTTGCTAATTCCTCTGTTACTAAAACAAACTGGTCCATCCACCTATAGCTTGATCAAATCTATCAAGAGAAATAAGTTTTCCTCTAGGGAGGGAGAAAAACTAGATTCAGTGCACAATTTCTTACATATTTTAGTATTGAAAGAAACTGAGAATCTAAATAGACCAAAAACACAATGAGAAGTCAATCAAGAAAGAGGCTACAGAGATAGATGGTGAGAAGGGTGCATAGTTGCAGCAGGGTTTGTTGAGGTGCTGTTGGTTGGGATGCTATCTGGCTTCTTTGATGAATCATAAGGAGTTTGAAGTGAGGAAGGCATTGGCACCAAGGCTATTTAAGTATGCCCAATGGCTTATTCCTTTTAATCATATATACTATAAAGTGTAGCTATCTTTTAATATCACGATGATGTATGGACTAAAGATATATCATTGTAATTCTACTTTGATTTAGTATGAATAAAAGCAATGAATCACCTATTTCAAACTATTGATTAGATATTGCATTGTTTACGTCTGGGGAAACTTTTAACCTTTTTGTTTTTTCTATATCATGGAGGGTTCCCCTATTCCATCCCCTGAATTTTCTGGGATCTCACCAGCCATCCCTGAAACATTTCCTCCCATCCCTGAACCTTGGTGTAGCATAAGATTTAAACTAAACTAATTGGGCAGCATCACAAGTTTTCAAAGGTGATTTGAAAGAATACCTCTAATTCTGATTTTTCCTTCATTGCAAGCTGTAGCTCTCGTTTGAGCTCTGGTTGAGATTTCCTCAAGATCTTCAACTCTTTTGCTAGCACTTTCATGTCTGCCTTTTTCTTAGCTTCTGTGTTATCGCGATCCATCTGCAGATTCTGAAGTTTTTCCCTCAGTTCAAGCACCTCATGTTCTAATATCTCCTTGTCTGACTCTGCTTGTTGCATCCTTGCCTCAGCATGGACCTTGGCAGACTGAAAATTCATTAAGTTCAGTATCATTCGCAGATCACACACAAACAAGGATAAGCATACATTTCCAACTGACAGACTAATATACCCTTGTATGAATTATTTCTCAGTATACGTAACAGATAAAAGACATCAAAGAAATAACTGACATGTGAAAGTTCAATATCATGATAACAGAAACCAATAATCTAATTCCATTGTTAACCATACTTAAAAATCACAATTTGATTCTTAAGAACCATTCCAAAGCAAGAACTATACCTGCTCTAATTTGTAATTTTTCTCTGTCTCAAAGACCTTCCTACGGAACTCTTCCAGGTCCCATTGAAGCTGGGTAACGTGTTCTCGTTCCAGTAAGACAGCTTGCTGTAGTGTTTCCCTGCTTTTAAGCCGAGCATTTTCAAGCTCACCCTCAAGGTCTTTAACCTACAAAAACAAAAAACACAGCATTATTTCCTTCCCAATGAGATTCTTAACTCAGACCATAAATTTTCGAGAGACTGTATAAAACATAGGTAAGAAAATTTTAGACACTACATCTTCATCAAGTATAGGGAAGATCAGCAAATAAACTAGAGGGTGAATATTAATAACCATATAGAGTTGGGCATGTCTTACATAAACATCACTTGTTTGATAGGATAATATAAGATAATTTTATTAATGTCCAACAAATGACCAGAAATGAGATATAAGTTGCACTGAAACAGATACGAGAATGGATACAGATACGGGGGGAAATAGATACAACAAACTTTCAAAATTGTCAGTTACAATACACTGGGGAAACGACAGATATATATATATATCTGTATATATATATATATATATATATATATATATGAGAAACTCAAATATAAATAAGTGATCTCATGTGTTGAGCGATATGATGAAAAGTATGATGACATAACACCATAACTTATTTTGGATATGTTGTTTACATTTTATTGTTTAAATTGGTGAAGATGCATGAACAAATATTAAAATATCACATGTATAATATATAGAATTTGCCCAACATCGCGTCGTCATAATTTTCTTCACAACATAATGACAGGGGCATGAGATCATTTTTGGAAAAATACTATGAGAGAAACCCATGACATAAAAATGCAGAATACCATTCGTCAATATAGGGCTAGGGTTTCAATCTTGATTTATAAGGTTTGAGGTTTTAGTTCTAAGTTTTGAGACTCAATTTAGGGCTAGGGTATCTTGTTTGGACTTCGGGGTCTTTTTTGTATTTCATCATGTCAAAAAATCACTTTTGTGGTTGGAAACTTTCCCTGTAGCAACTGGAACATTTCGGAAAATTAGGAAAATTCTCAGGAAACAACTAAAAACGGCTTGGAAACATTTCACTTTTTTTTATACGGCTTGCTAACATTTCAAGAAACGCATGGAAATGGCTTGGAAATGTTTCAGTTTTTTGGATATGAATTGGATACATTTAAATTCCGTTTCCAAGGCATATCCCCTCTGTTTCATCTTCCAAAACAAGGAACGACGTATCCTCAGTTTTCTTGAGCGTTTCCAATAACTTAGATGCAGGTCAATGGGACTAAAAGGTATGCCCAGTGCAAATACAGTGTGGGAGTACAAAAGCAACTCCTATATCAATGCTTAAAGCAAAAAAAAAGCAAAAATAAGCAAGCATAAGTTATAACTAAGTTTCTAGAGGATGTCAAGGCTTGTTGATCCTAATGGTCGAGGGTGGGGTGGAACAAGGTACTTGTTCACTGTCAAAGTCATACATCACTATGAAAAGGTGGGTGCAATCGCTGATAATTTCCTCCAAGCAGTGAACAATGTTGAGGGGACCCGACTAACCAACCTAGGGGAAGCATAGCAATGAGGACACCCCACTCTCCGACCATCCAACATTGAAGGAGAGAAACATTGGATAGGTAGTCCAATGGCATGAAGCCCCTCTAGATCTGTGTAGAGCTAGTTCATTTGTACAAACGCTAGTGCATGGCAAATGGTATTGCACAATGCCTCACAATTCTGTAGGATGTTGGTTTATCACTCTAGGGGTATTAAAGAAGAAAACCAAACCTTCACCAATCTATGATCTGCAATATCCTTATACTCTATGTTGAATTTTCAGCATTAGCATAAACTTTAAAAAATTGCATATAAACATAAATAGATCAGCAGTGCAGTAAAAAGTTAAAACACATTCATCACATCAGCACACATGGACACAATATTTTTCACTAGGGAAACCTTCAAAGGACAAAAACCCCAAAAGCATTAATAGCTCATCTCGTAAATGAGATGGCTTAAGAAATTCTTCAAAAAGTTCCTCAAATCCAGATCTGGATTTTGACCACAGTAACTGTAAAATTCATCAGTAAAAATCAGACTGATAATTTTACCCACAATTTCCAGAATTACAAAAAATTACCAATTTAGGGCTTTCTCAGAAAAACTGAGATTTTTTATCTCCTGCCCGAAAATATCAGATAGCTGAAAACTGCCGAAAAATATCAGACTATTGAAAACTGCCCGAAAATATCAGACAGCTGAAAACTGCCCGAAAATATCAGAGTACTGAAAACTGCCTGAAAATATCAGACTGTTTGAAAACTGCCCGAAAATATCAGCCTATTGAAAACTGCCCGAAAATATCAGCCTGTTGAAAACTGCTTGAAAATATCAGACTGCTAAAAACTGCCCAAAAAAGGAATGCTGAAGATAGCTGTGCAAAAATGTTGAAGATGGACTTCGTTGATAAAACCCTAGCTGAGGGTTTGAACATAAGATAGTCTTATTCACCCGTGAGAGCAAAATTGTGTAAAAAATGAGAAGGCTTGATCTTCTTTTATAGCCTTTGTTCACCTGTAAGTGGACAAGATTAGGAAAAATAAAAATAATAATATTTTTACTCTTTTCCTAATTTCACTTTCACTTTTACCAAAAAATGTGCTTTTATTTTTTCCTTTGACTTTTATAAGTCCTTTAATTAGGAAAAATAAAAATAATAATATTTTTATTCTTTTCCTAATTTCACTTTCACTTTTACCAAAAAGGTACTTTTAATTTTTTCCTTTGACTTTTATAAGAAGTCCTTTAATTTTGTTTTCCACCTGTGGTCCTTTTAGGTGGACAAGATTAAGAAAGATAAAAATAATAATATTTTTATTCTTTTCCTAATTTCACTTTCACTTTTACCAAAAATGTACTTTTATTTTTTTCTTTGACTTTTGACTTTGGCCCTTTACCAAGTGACCCTGTGGTCATTACCGGTGGTACTTTTTTATTTCAAAAGTACATCATCATAAACCAAGAGTTATTAATGCTTTTATCTCACACACTATGTGACACCTAGATCTGGTACTAGGGTAACTTAACCAAGGGTAGCTAATCCTTGGAGAAGCACACCAAGCCCATAGATCACGGGTCAAAGTGCCACACACATGCCCAGACCCAGTCTAGGGCTAACAGTGTCTTCATTCTCCCAGAGAATGACTACTCAGAACTAAGCTGAGTCTACCATTCCCAGACCGGTCTACATCGTGGTCTCGAACCAGATGTTTACTCAACACAAGGTTGAGTCTAGCCAGGGCAGATGTGGGTTTATATCATGGTCCCGAACCAGATATCTACCATTCAACAGAATGGTCACTCAACACTGGGTTGAGTCTTCACCGTGTTTTTGGACCAGGTGATGCCATTCTCCGAAGAGAAGGGCTCTCGATGCTGCTCAGAAAATCAACACTCCCTCTCAGCGAGAGAGGCATTCTCTGCCATACCAAGCTTGTCACGAAAGTACACGAACTTTGATGCTGTCAGAGGCTTGGTCAAGATATCTGCAATCTGTTCATCTATATGATTGTACTGCAACTTCAGAGCACCTCTTTGCACTAGGTCTCTGATGAAATGATACCTCATTTCAATGTGTTTCGATCTGTCATGAAACACTGGATTCTCTGAAAGCTTTATGCAACTTTGATTATCACAATGGATGATCGTTGGGTCAAGCTTTCCCTCGAACAGATCAGATAACAACTTTCTGAGCCAAACTGCTTCCTTGCAGGCATCGCTTGCAGCAATATACTCTGCCTCAACTGTAATCTGAGCTATGGAGCCCTGCTTCCTGCTGGACCAAGAGATCATTGTTGATCCCATACTGAAGCAATAACCAGAGGTACTTTTCCGGTCGACTGCACTGCCAGCCCAATCTGAATCTGAATATCCAGATAACAATACTCCACTACTGGAAGTATACCTGAGCCCATAAGTGATAGTCCCTCGCACATATCTGAGTACATGTTTGGCGGCTACCAAGTGTATGTGCTTCGGATCTTACATGAACTGACTCAGTGCATTCACTGTGTAGCAGATGTCTGGTCTCGTATGCACGAGATACATCAGGGAACCAATGAGCTGTTTGTATAGAGTAGAGTCCACATTCTATGAACTAGAGGCCGAGTCCCGCAACTTTGTCAAGTTGGTAGTCATTGGTACGCTCATGGACTTGCAGTCCTGCATCCCAAATCTCTACAAGATATCCACTGCATACTTTCCTTGTGTCAGGAAGATCTCACCTAAATTTTGCCAGACTTCTAAGCCAAGGAAGTAATGCATCAATCCGAGATCTTTCATCTCGAATTCAGAGATAAGCTCCCTCTTACATTGGTCTATCAACTGTTCATCACCTGTAAGAAACAAGTCATCTACATATAGAACAAGTATCAAGACATGATTATGAACAACTTTAAAGTACAAGTTAGAATCAGCTGTACTTTTGGAGAACCCCAAGCTATGGAGAAATCCATCCATCCTGGCATACCAGACTCTCGGAGCTTGTTTTAGTCCATACAAGGCTTTGTTCAGTTTACATACATGGGTCTTCTTCCCATAAGTAACAAAGCCTTCAGGTTGCTCAATATAAACCTCTTCCTCAATCTTACCATTGAGAAAGGCTGTGTTTACATCCATCTGATGTAACTTCCATCCGAATATGGCAGCAAGTGAGATGATGGTTCTGATGGTAGTGTACCTAGCAACAGGTGCAAATGTTTCGTCATAGTCAATGCCTTCTTTCTAAGTGAAGCCACGCGCATGAATCTGGCTTTATACTTCTCCACACTGCCATCTACAGCATGCTTGATCTTATAAAGCCATCTAGAAGTCACTACTGCCTTTCCTGTAGCTCTGGGAACAACTTTCCAAACATCATTCTTCATGATTGACTTATACTCTTCAATCATGGCATCAACCCATACCTGTTTACTTGCTGCTTCTTCGTACGATGAAGGTTCTGAATTGATAAGCTGACTCATAAGACCGGAGTACTTCTGTGGTCTTATGCTTTCTCTGAAAGTCCCTAGAGGAGCTTTATGTTTCTCAGCTTCTTGTACCGTTTCTTGGTACCAAGCAAGTCTCCTTTTGGAAGGAGGAACTTCAAGTAGTTCTTTTAGTGGACTTTCAATGTTCTCAGGATCATCAAACTCTTCCTCCCTATGAATTTCTAAAACTGGAAACTCAAGTGGAGCATCTGCATCTTCCGGTGAAAGCTCTAGTGTTTTATGAAACATGGCTTCCTCATGGAAGATCACATCTCTGTTGACTTCAATGTACCTCTATCCAGGTATATATATACTCGATAAGCCTTCGAGCAATCACTGTACCCAACAAATAAGCCTTTCTTACCGGAAGGCTCTAGCTTGGCCCTTTTTTCTTTTGGCACATGAACATACACAGGAGTGCCAAATATCCTCATGTGATCAACTGCAGGTTTCTTCTTGGTGAAGAATTCTTCTGGAGTCTTCTCACCCAAGATAGCATGAGGGCTTCTGTTCTGGATGTACATTGCAATTCCGGTAGCTTCAGCCCATAAAGACAAAGGAAGATCTAGATCAGTGATCATGGCTTTAGCAGCCTCACAGATCGTTCTATTCTTCCTTTCTGCAACCCCATTCTGCTGGGGGTTGTAAGGCACTGTCAGCTCTTTCTTGATTCTTGCTTCTTGACAAAAATCATCCAACTCATTAGATTCATATTCACCTCCGTTATCTGATCTCAAGATACGGATGTGCCTACCAGTCTGATCTTCAATCAGTGTTTTGAACTCTTTGAACTTGTCAAAGGTTTCACTCTTGGCCTTGAGGAAGTAAATCCAAGACTTTCGAGAGTAGTCATCAATAAACAAGACATAATATAAACACCCACTCAAGGAGGGTGAAGACATGGGCCCACAAATGTTAGAATGGATCAAATCCAAAATGCATTTAGATCTACTCTTGCTTTTGGGAAAGGATTTCTTAGTGTTCTTACCTAGAGCACATCCTTTACAAATTCCTTCATGCTTTGGAGAAACTTCTGACATACCTGTGACCATCTTCTGCAATCCTGGGAGAGCCGTGTAGTGAAGGTGTCCAAACCTTCTATGCCAAAGTTCACAAGGATCAACTGTGTGATGTACCAAAGCATGATTGGAAACTTTGGAGGCCTTGTAGAGGTCTCCCTCTCGAACCCCAATCCGAACTGCTGAGTCTAGATCTGTGTCTTTTTCCCATAAAGAGGACTCTGTGGCCCTTGTCTTCTAAACCAGCAACAGATAAAAGATTCTTCTTTAACCCAGGAACATAAAGAATATCATCAATATGAAGAACCGTACCTAAGTCAAGTTGAAGTGAAGTTGAGCCAACTCCTTCAATCTTGTAAGTGGAGTCATCTCCAAGTTCTACGTAAGTGGTGAATTTCTTCTTTCTGTAACTGGTAAGGGTACCACGGTTACCTGTCATGTGCCTGGAGGCACCACTGTCCACAAACCAAGAAGTGGAGAAAGCTGAGAAAGAACCAGTTAGATCAGAAATCAAATAGTACTCTCTTCTAGGCTCATCAATTTTATTAGCCTTGGTTTTCTTCTTCTTCTTTGGTTCTTCATCTTCTTCTTCCTCTGCTTCTGCAGTAGATGCTTGAAACCTTCCCTTGGGTTTCTTCTTGTTCTGCCTGCAGTCTCTAGCATAATGTCCAAACTTGTGACAAGTATAACATTCAATCTTGGACATGTCAGAAAACTTACCCTGAGGTTTCTTACCCTTCTTCTGTTGAGGGAAAGGCTTCTTGAACTTCTTGGTCTTTGCTGCAAGTGCAAGGTTATCCTGCTTGATTACCTTGTCAGTGTTCCTTGCTTCTTCTTGTATGCAATCATGCCAAAACCTTTCAAAGGTTACCTGATTTTCTCGTCCACAGACGGATGCCATGAAGGCTTCCCAAGAGCTTGGGAGACCATCAACCACTGTTTGTACAAGATCATCATCATCAACAGTAACACCAATAGCAAGGAGTTGATCTCTTACCTGTTTGATCTTGGTGAAGAAGGAACCAACACTTTCATCTTTGTTCAGCTTCAAAGTTCGTAGCCTCTTCTTCAAGACTCTCTTTTGACTGAGAGCCTTCTTTTCATAGAGGTTTACCAATGTATCATAGCATTCTTTAGCAGTCTTCAAGGATGTGATGTTAGGCATCAATTCTTCTTTGATAGAATCATAAATAACTCTTCTAGCCTTACCTTGCTTTCTCTTGTAGGAAAGCCTACCAGCATTTGTAGTTGGCTCTTCTGTGACATTAAGAACAATGTCATCCAAGTCATTCTCATCAAGAAGGGCTGTCAACCTGGCCTTCCAGGAATTGAAGTTTGCTGAACCAGAGAGCTTCTCTTCTGGTTTGAAACCCACGATAGTCATCTCTGTCACTTATCCAAATGTTAGATCTACAAATCTTATTCGAAGATCTAGTCAGAAACAACAGCAGTATCCCTTTACTGTGTTTTCACATGCTAAGCTCTGATACCATGTTGAATTTTCAGCATTGGCATAAACTTTAAAATTTTGCATATAAACATAAATAGATCAGCAGTGCAGTAAAAACACATTCATCACATCAACGCACATGGACACAATATTTTTTACTGGGGAAACCTTCAAAGGACAAAAACCCCAAAAGCATTCATAGCTCATCTCGTAAATGAGATGGCTTAAGAAATTCTTCAAAATGTTTCTCAAATCCAGATCTGGATTTTGACCACAGTAACTGTAAAATTCATTAGTAAAAATCAGACTAATAATTTTACCCACAATTTCCAAAATTACAGAAAATTACCAATTTAGGGCTTTCTCAGAAAAACTGAGATTTTCTCTCTCCTGCCTGAAAATATCAGACTGCTGAAAACTGCCTGAAAATATCAAACTGCTGAAAACTGCCTGAAAATATCAGACTGCTGAAAACTGCCCAAAAAATGGAATGTTGAAACTGATATAACTCTAGCTGAGGGTTTGAACATAAGATAGTCTTCTTCACCTGTAACAGCAAAACTGTGTAAAAAACGAGAAGGCTTGATCTTCTTTTATAGCCTTTGTTCACCTATAAGTGGACAAGATTAGGAAAAATAAAAATAATAATATTTTTATTCTTTTCCTAATTTCACTTTCACTTTTACAAAAAAATGTACTTTTATTTTTTCCTTTGACTTTTATAAGAAGTCCTTTAATTAGGAAATAAAAAAATAATAACATTTTTATTATTTTCCTAATTTCACTTTCACTTTTACCAAAAAGGTACTTTTATTTTTTTCCTTTGACTTTTATAAGTCGTCTTTTAATTTTGTTTTCCAGCTGTGGTCGTTTTAGGTGGACAAAATTAGGAAAGATAAAAATAATAATATTTTTATTATTTTCTTAATTTCACTTTCACTTTTACCAAAAAGGTACTTTTATTTTTTTCTTTGACTTTTGACTTTGGCCTTTTACCAAGTGCCCCTGTGGTACTTTTTTATTTCAAAAGTGACATCATCATAAACCAAGAGAGTTATTAATGCTTTTATCTCACACACTATGTGACACCTAAATCTGGTACTAGGGTAACTTAACCAAGGGTAGCTAATCCTTGGAGAAGCACACCAAGCCCATAGATCAAGGGTCAAAGTGCCACACACATGCCCAGACCCAGTCTAGGGCTTACGTTGTCTTCATTCTCCCAGAGAATGACTACTCAGAACTGAGCTGAGTCTACCAGTCCAGACTAGTCTACATCGTGGTCCCGGACTAGATGTCTACTCAACACAAGGTTGAGTCTACCCAGGGCAGATCTGGGTTTATATCATGGTCCCAGACCAGATATCTACCATTCAATAGAATGGTCACTCAACACTGGGTTGAGTCTTCACCGTGGTCCCAGACCAGGTGGTTTCATTCTCCGAAGAGAAGGGCTCTCGATGCTGCTCAGAAAATCAACACTCTACCTGTCACATGTTGCTCCAAATGGAGGCAGTGTTATCCACTAATTTTGCAGTTAGTGGATTTTCAGTGAGCCGACGAAGTCATGAACAAGCCAGTTGTTCATCCTCAGTGCTCAGAAGTCTGTAGTTACATCAGGACCAAGTGTGGTCCCATATTTTATAATAAATGCATGTTCATACCCCTTCAGGACGTTGTAATAAATGTTCTAACACGACAAATTTTTTGTAAAGGAATTGGCCATCAACCCGAACATTACAAGGTGTTTTTTCCCTTGTCAATTATGCAATGCTAAATAAGCAATGTATAATTTTCGAGTTTTTCACCGCTCCTACAAAACTGGAATTTTCGTCTTGGTGGTTAAACCCTGGGAGGCAATTAAAGTTGATGTGTCGATGCATATAAGCGTGTTAGACATGGTTTTGAGTCATTATGAACATGTACTAGGTCCCCCTTTGGTTTTTTTAATTCCGAAAAAAATAAAATTTCCTGCAATTTTAGGTCATTTTTTAATGGTTTAAATGCAAAAAATTCAAAATGTAATAAAAGCATGATCAAAAGTCAAAAGCCATTAAAATATTAATAGAATGACATGGAGGAAGTGTCCTTAGTGTTTTATGTGGTAGATGACATCATCAAAATTTAAAAGCATCACTTTTATGGTGGATATTGAAACTAACGAATGAAAACAAGTTTTGTTATTCGCCCCTCTTCTAGCTCGTGAAGTGATTAAAATGTGGGCCCTCACGTTGGACTGGGCAACCTCATCCTATTGGCATGGAGTGACGTGGAGTAATATGGCGTCACCTTCCTAAATCAAGGCGAGTTCAACCCATAATTCAAGCATGTGATTAAATGGTAATCTGCATGTGTAAATTCGTGGGAGATTGGTGAGGCGTACGGATGGGATCACATCTCTCTTATGAGAGGTGGCGCATCCCTTGGAGTTATACTCCACTTAAACTCCAACGTTTCCACAATTATCTCACCTTCACTCAAGTTCACGCTCTGTCATCTTCAGTGGTGGTTGTGCCCCCTTGGGGCTTGGTTACTCTATAAAAGCGAGGACTTCTTCCTCATTCAGGGGAAGGCACGGAACCTCTACTCATTGCAACACTGTGATTGTTTTGATTAATAAAAGTTGAAGGCTTTAGAGGTCCACATTGTGCCATTGGATGAATGTTGTTTCTATGACGTGATATTCTATTTCTTTGATTTACTTCGCCAAAGTTGTTAATAGATCTAGCTTAGAAGGTTTTTCTGTAACACATAGAGTAAGCATTTATAGTTGTTAACTTGCTTGCTTGCGCTTTAGAGCTTAATTAAATTATATATATATTTAATATTTTATGTATTTTTTAATTTTGATAGAAGTTTTACTTTGAAAAATATGAAAATATTTTTATATTGTTTAGACAGGTTCTTAAACATGATGTCCAAGCAGATTCTACAAGATGAGACAAAGACTTCTTGGTATGGGACCAAGCAGTTCCTGCAGGAGCATCCCTGGTCAATTAACGAGGTGAATCTTGGTCAAGTTGACCAAGATGATGTCCTCTCTCCTAATCGGTTATTGCTAGGTTGTTTCTCAAGGGACTGGCCACCCCTTGATGATGTCCCTAACACCTAACCCTTAGGAGCAGTATTAAGGACCAAAGGATCATACCATCCGGTTTGGATCTTCCCCTTATACAGTGATGATAAAATATATGAAACAATGTACCTTGAGAGAGAGAAAAGATTAAAGCCCTTCGTCTTGTTGGTCCTTTAGGTAAAAGGAGTTGTTTGTCCACCTCTATGTTTCACCTTGAACTTGCAGGTATGTGAGTTGTCTTATTGTGACCCCCTTTGGTTGAATCTTGGTCCTTTATCTTACTTGGTCCTAACACTCTTATTGCGAGTACCTTTGTTATGATGACTCTTACCTTGTGGGTTTGATTTTTGGTACAATATCCTAAGTGCATTTACTTTATGGTTTTATTAAAGGATCATTGGACCATTTATTGCTTATGGTTTTAACTTTTATCATAAAACCCTTGTACTAGTTACTTTATGGTTTTATTATAAAACCATTGGACCTTTTATTGTTTTACCATGCGAAACACTTTATTTTCCTAAGTCAACCTAATTGTTTTATTTACATTGTTTTATTCATCACCCTAACCTTTATAAAAAAAAAGGGTTATCCCTCAAGTTAATTCAAGGGAAATATCGTATCTCATTGTTTGGGTGTTGTTGCCCGTAACCGTGTTTTCTCCGCTAGCGTGACTAAGCATTGGTTCTACCCTAGCGTGATTGGGTCCTTCATGTGTCACCTCTCTACCTCCACATGAGTTCTGCGTGTGATTGCACCTTCGCGTGATGCTGACTATTTCTCCACGTGTTGACACCTCCACGTGATGCTTTGCGTGACTGCACCCTCCCGGCGTGACTGCTCTCATTCACATGTTTCCTCATTTGCGTGACTGTGTAAACTCCTGCCGAGGGACTATATCTCCCCACCCTCAGTGTGATTGTCTCAGCGTGACTCGTGACTGGTGTTTGTGCACTAGTGTGACCACTTCTTTACTTTCAGGTGACTATATTCTTCCTTCACAGTATGATTGTCACTGCTCAACATGACTAGACTCTCTTGCTAGCATGTCCAGGTCTCACTCTGCCTTCAACATGACTATTGTTCCTTTTCAGCGTGACTACGTGCCATTGCTCAGTGGGGTTGTGTGTCCCTACCATAGTAGAAAAAATCGGCATCGGCAAAAAATAGGCGAGGGTCCAGAAAACATCTTCTCAGCAACATCAGCGAAAAAATTGGCAAAAATCGACAAACCGCGGCAAGCATTAAAAAATGCAAATTTTGTACTTCAATAGGGTCAAAATTTCCTCACTGATTTTTTCCCCTATTTGCCAATTTTTCCCGATCTTTCCCGATTTTTCCCGATGTTTGCCGATTTTTCGCGATGTCCGATTTTTTGAAAAAATCGCGATTTTTCGGGACATCGCCGAAAAATCGGCGATTTTTTCTACTAGGGTCCCTACTATGCATGACTGCGTTCTCTTCACAAGTGTGATTGTGCATCCCTCCCAGTGTGACTGTGTGTCACTTGCAGCATGAATGTGTGTCACTGGCAGCATGACCGTGTCTCTCTCCCTGCTTGACCATGTGCCTCTTCTCTGTTGAACTTGACTGTGTGTCTCTGCTAAGCCTGACCATGTGTTGAGCTTGACTTCTTTGCTAGAGATGATTGTGTAAAAGCATGACTGTGTCTCTGCACAACGTGACTGTATTCTTACCAGGGTGATTGTGTGTCCTTTGTCAGTGTGAATGCACTGGGTATGATTGTGCATTAAAGCCTGAGTAATTTGACTGAAGTTTCTCTTCCTGTTGACTAAGGATCTGAGGTCTATATCCTTCTGCTTTAATTCTCTCGCTCAAGGTATGTCATTTGTTTACCCAGTTGACTTGTCCCTTCGGTGACAAGATCAAACCTACAAGTATTTGAGTATAAGGTTGATTCAAATAATGGTTATGATTCTTTACTATCGATTTCTCATGTACATTATTTTATTATTTTACTGTACATGGCATTTGATGAATCATCTCGAGGACCAACTTTAACGCAATGATCAATGGAGTGTTAAAGTTGAAAGAGATGAAAATTATGTGTGATTAATGATTGGAGCAGTACTATTCTGAATCGTGTTTTATATTTTTGTCCATGCAATAAAGTATATTATTAACTTTTAAAGAAAATCTGAACTAACCCTAAATCTTTAACATGCTGTTAGAGCTTACGCTGTAGCTAACTCTGTTTTGAGGGTAATAGAGTCTACAATGATCCTAATATAAGGGTTGCCAAAGTAACAATAAGGATTTGAACTGCAGGGTTTGAACTTTATAGATGTTGGTTGTAGGATTTCGGTGGCCATCAAAGTGATAAAGATGGTAAGAGATTTGTTGGTTAATTGACAAGATCAATGACAGTGGAACAAAAAAAATTATCAGTAGTACCGACAAGTGTTATATCAGAAAATGGATTTTGAAGAGTTATGTTAATAAATGATAAGTAAGAAAGCTTACTTATTTATGATACCTTATAGTTGATCATTGTTTTGTGCAAAAGAGTTTATGACTCATTGATGGATGTGATCAAGAATTAATAGTACAAGGAAGTTAGAGTTCATGATCATGATCATATCTTGGACTATGTTGTACTAACAAGTGTGTTGATGCACGAGAATGATATTTAAGAGGAGCATGCTCAGGTTTAAAGGACATTGATGTAGAATGGCTGATTGTGAAGCATCGATCAATGTAATATGAAGTGCAAAGAAGCTTAGAGCTTATATCATGGCTAGGATTATAATTTAACCTAAATTGTGTCAATACATTTGCATGAAGATGATATGATGTTGACACCTTTAAGGGTACTTGTTCAATAAGATGCACAATGTAATTTCTGCATAAGGGAAGTAATAAAAAGGGAAGACTTTCTATCCCAACTTATGTTGATTCTTTGTATTGTCATGACATGTGGATGTACTCTTGATGACATTGAGATAGTTTCCTTGTACATAAGATCATGTTATTATTGATATGGACTATTGATAGAGGAGGAAGATGTGACAAGTAATGAATGCTTGCAGATCTTGTTTATGCTTAGAATTAAATGCACAACTCAAGAGGGAGTTGAGTGCTCAGGTACAAAGGGAGCAAGAGGCTCCACAAGATACAGGATCAGTTATGTTGGATGTTCATCCTCCCAGAGAAGCTGCTAGGATTTCATTATTAATAGAATGGAACAACTGGTAAGTTTAGAGATCAACAGGGAGCCAACTGTGCTCTTCAGTCCCCAACAGAGCGAGGTTGCAGATGTGATCTTCCATCAGTCCTTCAGTGACTCGGAGATGGAAGTCTATAAGATTTCTCAATTAAAGAAGTGGAGGGAGAAGGCCAAGCAACCTTCATTTGATATATTTAAAAAGATTATTGAAAGGCTTCAAGCTTGCTCCAATGGGATCCATGTCACTAACTACTCTCATTATGGGGAGTCTGCCAAACAACAGGTTTGGAAAGATTACATGTGGAAAGTGATTCTCAGCTATCAAAGGAAGTCAGCTACAACTTCCAAGAGGACCTATGAGATCATGCTTCGTGCTGAGATGGAGAGTTGTTTGAAGTTCTCAAAAAATCCTGTACTCTATGATAGGTAGGAACATATCAAGAGGAAGTTTCACCATGTTTGGGACATGGTCCAATCTACTTTGTGAAGATGATAAGTTTACTAATGTGTTGACTGTGTCTCTGTCAAAGTAAGTACTTATGAGAAAATCTTAGTGTTGCTAAGAATGCCTCTCTTACAGAGAGGGAGTATTAATTTCATAGCAGTATCTAAAGACATTCTATGAAGAGAATGGAGGCACCTGGTCTGTTACCAGGAGTTGATCAACGTAATTCAGTCAAGGACTGAAGCTCAGCATGGGGCTGAGAGCCATTCTTTAAGAATGGAGGGACTTGGTCAATTACCAAGATGTTTGGGGTTGCGAGACCCATTCTCATCGAGAATGGTACCCTAGTCAGTTAACTAGGGCAGAGTAAGACCCTCGAAGGTACCCTAGGGCCCCAGTAGTCTCCTGGGGTTCTTGGTCTAGGACCAAGCAGGTTGATGCCATGGCAAAGTCCCTAAAATATGGCTAGGGTCACTATTTGTCTCTAGGGTATCATGGTCTGGGACCAGACAGGTTCTTGGACACGATGTCCAAGCAGATTCTGCGGGATGAGACAGAGACTTCCTGGTCTGGGACCAAGCAGATTCTTGGTCTGGGACAAAGCAGTTCCTGTAGGAGTAGCCATGGTCAGTGAACCAGGGGAATCTTGGTCAAGTCGACCAAGATGATGTCCTCTCTCCTAATCGGTTATTGCTAGGTTGTTTCTCAATGGACTGGCCACCCCTTGATGATGTCCTTAGCACCTAACCCCTCGGAGCAGTATTGAGGACCAAAGCATCGTACCATTCGGTTTGGATTTTCCCCTTATACAATGATGATAAAATATATGAAACAATGTACCTAGAGAGAAGGAAAGGATTAATGCCCTTCGTCTTGTTGGTCCTTTAGGTAAAAGAAGTTTTTGTCCACCTTTATGTTTCAACTTGATCTTGAAGGTATGTGGGTTGTCTTATTGTGACCCCCTTTGGTTGACTCTTAGTCCTTTATCTTACTTGGTTCTAGCACTCTTATTGTGTGTACCTTGGTTAATGAATGAAACCCTTGTTTTAGGGCCTTGACTCATTATATATTAGTATAGTAGCTTAAATATATTGTTTTTACATCATTTAGGTGGCTGGAAATTGCATTTTCAGCCCTCTAAACTTTTTGTTTTCAATCATTTTCAAATCTGAAATTTTCTGTAAATATTTGTATTTTTATATTAACTTTAATAACATTGTTTTTTCTGAGTTTATTGTAAATTCCAGCAAGCTTGTTGGTTTTTGACAGGTTTTAACAAGTATTAAGGAGAGGTGCTGTCAAAAATTATCAAAACACACCCCTCTTGTACCCGCTTCAAAGAGGGTCAATTTCTAACCTTTCTCCCTCATTTTTCATAGTGTTTTGAGGCTTGAAAAGTCTATTTTCTGTAGGTGTTTAGTTGCTGGTTTTTATTTCATTGTAAATCATAACATAGCATAACATAACGTAACAATCTAATCTAGATTAGCTTTTACTTTTCAAGTTCACCCACCTTCCCCTTTGGGGATTGTTGTGAGGTTAGAGTAGTACTTGCTTATTAGCTTGCTTTACTTTATCAAAGTTTTATCTATTTCAAACATAAGCATTTGTTTTAATTGTATAAGAGTAATCATACAACTCAAGTCTTTCGGTGTATCCTCTGCCCTCCGTTATCTCCTTTCGAGGAACTTGGACCAAAGGGTAAGAAAAACAGAAAGATTTGGGGGCTTAGTTTAACTAAATAACTTACTTTCTGCTACAAATCTTTCACACATTTACTTTTTTCAGTCCGGGGTTCAAGTACCAGCATCTCCCATAAGGGATACCGCTTGGTTGACCCTGTTGATCGTTCTAAAATAAACCTTGCATGCTCAACAGTAACAAGATCTAAAAGCAACCCTCTAAAATAAACCAACAACTTCTCTGGTCCCTGATCCTCTACTCGGTTATCACTCTGCGGAGTACTCACGAGATATGACAGGGAGTGGAAGAGGTTTTAGTAATTGGCATCCACCATAATATTGTCTGAACCAATTAAAAACCGGTGACCGTTGGAAGCTACGGGGGGTGAGAGACCGAGGGGGGGTCTCACGGCGTTCGCGTCCCACCTGATGAGCGCCTCGGCACTAGGGGTTTGATCTACGAGCTACAGGTGGACTGGTTTCCATTGTTTTGAGCACAGCAACACTCCATCTTTGGTTTAAGAGGATATGTGGTCGCGGTAGACATATCCCTTGGTTCCAAGACATTAATCGAATATTTAAGGCACCCCTTAAAATCTATTAAAATCAACCAAGAGACATTGCAAAACGTTTCACCAACAGGATACTCCAGCAGGGTTTGTTTCACTCCAGCATTTCACTTTGATTTCAAGTATTTATTTCCAGCTCTTGCAATCTCATGTGTTGAATGTTTAAGTAATTGTAAATCTTGCATATCTGAATATCTCATCTTGGCATTTACATGGTGGTTTGTATTAAGGCATTAAGTGAATATCTTGTGGTGTGGTGTATACATTTCCCTTTGCTTTATACGTGTATATTGTATATCTTTCTTTAGCAATTGTATATCTTTTGTAAGTAATTATAATCTTGTGGATCTTGCTTAGATAACTGTGACTAATCTTAGCTTGTGATATATTGACTCCATTCTTTATCTAAGGCACTGGTCTAATAAATTAATAAACCTTAATAATTAATCCCTTTAACTAATTTGTTAATAAATCTAGGAACTTAGCATTCCTTAGGGACTACCCCCCTTGGCTCTGTTGGGATTAAGCCTAAACGGAGGAGTTGTGGACTATGGTGACAGTGGTCCCCAGCTCTCACTTGCTCCCAAGGACGCACACAAGATGATTATGAAGATGATCTAGGTTCGTTTATTTTGTGTCTAATCATAATGGTTTGGATTTACATTGTACACAAATATATACATCTTTTTATCAAAATTTGAATATCTTTTGGATTTACATTGATGTACACCAATATATATTTTTATCAAAGTTTGAATATTTTATTTATTTTTGGGTTGATTGATTCTTTCCTGGTCTTATCCCAGTTCCATTCACGTTCATGATTCTAGGGTAGACCAGTTCAGATCCGATTCCAGTTCTCATAATTATGCTCAAGCCTTGGATGATAATACGATAATATGATATATGTTCTTATATCATGTGATTTCAGGTTTGACATTGGATAGTTTGTTCATTTTTGTTCATAAATTCATGCCATGGTACATGGTGATTTTGATGTATGATTATATGATATACTTAGTTATACAATTACAATTTTGGAATTCTAAAATACAAATGTCTTATCTTTGCATTATATTCAATAGTCTTTCAAGATTAACATAATTTCAATGCGAAAAAATATATTTTTCTGGATATTTTAAATTCTTTCGATTTTTCTATATGCAGAATTTTGATGTGTTGAAAGGAGAGTTTTACCCAATCATGAGTCAAGTTTGACTGCTGGGCTAAATTGAGTCTTGTATCAAGTCGAGTCTGGTGCCTGAGTGCAACTAATACCCAAAGGCCAGTTAACATATGTGCTATGGAGGTTAAGATGGTTGTGGTACAGCTAAAGTTGAGGACTGTTCTAGTAACACTAAACACAAATATTCAGAAGAAAGTCTACATTATAATAATAATAAGGATCCATTCTTTTGAATACTTTTAATCCTCTTATCCATATCTCCAGGAAATTATCAGTGATTTAAAATTATGAACTGTTCCTTAAACTAAGTTGACAATCTAACTCAATTTGTAAATCAAAGATCAAAAACTTTCTCCTTGTGTTAAAGAAAAGATAGTATAATTTGAAAAAGTAAATAATGCATGGATATGCACCTTAGTCATGAGAAATTCTTTTGCAGCTATTTCCTGATTCAACCTTGCAATAAGATCTTCCATATCTGTTTTGGCTGTGATCAAACGTCGCTGGAAAGTAATAAGCACTCTCTTCATTTTCCCACGTTCATGCAAAGGCAAAACTGCCTGAACGTCCTTTGGAAAATGTGAATCAATGCTACCTAAGTCATCTGTACCATGTTCCAAGCCTCCATGAAATGAAACAAGACCATCAATAAAAGAAGTAACTGTTCCCACATTTGATATTTCACTTCCTCTGATAGAACTAGTCTCACTTCCAATGCTATCATGTGATGGTTTACGACCATGCCAAGATAGAATTTCACTCTCTGTTTCAATTGGAAACTCGGACCTGTTTCCAGAGGGAACATTGGATTTAGATATTTCGCCACTTCTTGACTCTCCATCTCCAGAAGTCATTTCTTTTTTGGTGGACAGTGACTTTCTCCCTGCAGCTCCTCTCTGACGACCTTCATTAGACATATCCAAAAAACCTCGTTCATC
This sequence comes from Pseudotsuga menziesii, assembly GCA_001517045.1. Lineage (NCBI taxonomy): Eukaryota > Viridiplantae > Streptophyta > Pinopsida > Pinales > Pinaceae > Pseudotsuga > Pseudotsuga menziesii. Next base: position 88,948 of record LPNX010659559.1, on the reverse strand, counting down.
TTCAGATATCCCATTTTTCATCGGTAACTCTCTATTACAAATTACCTCTTGATCTATTGTTGTATCTTCCATCTCACTTTCATATTCATGATATCTTCCCTGTCTCGGAGTTCCCAAGTCAGAAGCTTCATAGGCAGTATCACTTCCATAGTCTACAACAGAAGATGATGCTCCAGATGTAACTAACAAGCTACCAGCAAGATGTGAAGCACCAAAGCCAAGGTTGAGATCTAATGATGGCTTGACACTGTTGATAGATAAACTTGTACTAGAAGACTGTTCTGCATCATTGATTTCTGTAATGGCTGCACAGAGAAAGCCAGGTAAAAGATGAAGTGCCAAAGATGACCATTTAATGCTTATTACTTTTTCATGTCATTACTTTAAAACCAGGCAATCAACCATCTAAGAGAAACATCAAAAATCACAAGTGAACTATAACTTCAGGATTAACATTGAAATCAAACACTCTACTGTTTTCTCAAAGAATAATGCCGAATAATAGTTTAATAACTACTATTATAAAACAAACTTCTTACACTGTCAACCTAAGAGACTTCAATACATTCAAAAATACTTCCCATATGCTACCATACCTCTTTACAGACCTGCCAAATCTAAAGTTAGAATCTGGTACCTTGAGGCACAGAGCCCTGAGTTCAGAACCACTTATCTTCAGCCAGAAAGTAACAAATGGCTTTAAAAGAAGCAACAAAAGGGTTTCCTTCTATGTAATTGCACCAATAGTAGCGAGGTGCTGCTCTACAGCCCAGTATGGCATAGATGTTGTCACATACGTACATGACTAGCATTTAAAATAAATTAAGCCAGCATAGATCCATCTTATACCCAGATCCAGTGTAGGAATTTGACGGGCAAAATGACTGAAAATGTCATTATATTACTACTATTTTTGAAGGGCAACAAAATTACTAAAACTTCATTATAAATTACTACTAGTAAATTAGTAATATCTATACTTTTATCTTATTATTATATAAAATTATACTTTCCAAATTCCAACCATACTTTCAGTTTCAAGTTTCACTAAAAAGAAAAATATTAAGTTAGTATTATTTCCATCATCCATGCTTTTCTATTTTGTAGGTTTTTTTTATTTTTTCTGAAAAAAGTCATTTAACAATGATTTTTCTATTTTTTTTAAATTTTTTTTACTATTGTAATTAGCATCTACATAGTAGAAACTTCAGTGCTCAATGCTCAATGCTCAACGAAATGATTTGAAAGTTGGAACTTGGTAGTAAAGTTGGAAGTGGAACTTGGAAGGGTGGAGCTGGAGCCTAGAAGCCCTTGGAATTGGAGAGTGGACAGCTGAGTCTGGACTTTGGACACACACAGTCTTGGAAAGCACTATCAAGATTCAAAGGTACTGCTTGTAGCATTTTTTTTAATTTAGATTTAAAGATTTGTTTAAAAATCTATTGATTTGCTTAAAAGCTACTATGATTTTCTGTAATGTATATATATCTTCTGTATATTTTCTGTAATGTACATGGTTCAGAATTGAGATACATACAATAACAACGTACATCACTTAACCGGAAAATAATATTTCTAGATAGTTGAGGTGAGAGATTAAGTGTGTCTTGGCTAATTTTAGCATAGTATTATCTCTAAATCAAATTTCTTTACGAACTACGGAGTGCAAAATGAAAATAACATAATATATCCAAGAGAAGGAGAAGGCTGTGAGGGCTGTGAGATTGATCCCAGTCTCGCTCCTATGCGAACTCGGTCATTTACTTCTGCAAATATTTTAGCGTAATGTTGCTTCCGCCAAACTCCTTCCGTAATGTTGCGTAATTTTAGCGTAATGTTGCTTCCTTGTGCCCGTTATCCATTTTTATTTTCCACTAATGGACTGATGATACAGAGTCCCAAGTCTACATTTCTTGGCCTCTAACCATCGACTGGTATTGAGGACTCTGGAAATTTAATCTTCCATGGGTATACATTATGTAGCCTACCATTGACGACCATCCAAAAAATTTGACCTACAATGGCTCTTTACCATCCAGAAAATTTGACCTGCAATGGCTCTTTATCCCTCTGCTCATTATTAATGATTATTCGGTTACGGGTTTATAACATCCTGCAGTAGCCAGCTACCATGGATGACCATCCAAAAAATTTGACCACCGTCGGGTCTATAATATACCTTTGCCTGCTTTGTTGACTAGCCAAAATTTGACCTTTCTCAGACCTTGGTCTACTTCAGCTGGCCAAATGATTATACTATTTCACCTTTCTCAGACTTTGGCCTGCTTCTGTTTTCGTTTCACAGTAACGCTCATCTTCCTTCTGTTTGTTTTGTTATCAATTTGGTCTGATGAATACTAAAGTGTTTGTTTTGGTATTCTGCACTGTTGGGCATCACTGTTGGCAACTACTTGTTTTTGGTTGTGTAGAGGAGGAAATACTACAGGCTTCCTCCAGGTCCTGTAGGATGGCCGATTGTACCATGATAGATATTAATAATGACTATTTTTTATTTTGATATAAAAATGTCAAAAAAAAAATTATTTTGAAAAAATTTAACAAAAATTAATTGAGGGGTGAATTTTTTGACTATTTTTTATTTTGATATAAAAATGTCAAAAAAAAAATTATTTTGAAAAAAAATTAACAAAAATTAATTGAGGGGTAAATTTTTTAGCAAACCTTTACTATTGAAGGATAAAATTTTTAGCAAACCTTCATTCTTGAAGGGTAAAATTTTAAACAAAACGTTTCATGACAGGCAATATAAAATGTCAAAACATTAAAAAAATATATTTTGACGGGTAGAATAAAAACCAAATTCCAGCACTGCCCAGATCTATCAACACCAAAAGGGGTCAAGTTTCTTGATGTGTAGATTTCATTATCATTTAATATGAAGGAATTACTACATGACATGGACTTCCATGATAAAAAAAATTTACACCTCAAGACATTTGATCCCTCTCGGTGCTTGATAAATCTGGGTATAAGATGGATCTATGCTGGTTAATACAAGTTCATGTCAACAATCTGTTTTATCAAAGTTTGACCTAAGGACTACTACTTATCAAAGTTTGACCTAAGGACTACTACAGCAGGTACTCAAACAAAAAGGCCAGAGTCAAAGCACACCAACTCCTTTAATCTTTTGCAGAAGTATGGAATCAGTGCCATATTTTCATAACTTACAAGTTTACAATAAATTAATTAGATTATTAAAAGTAAAGATAGGGAGAGAATAAGCACATTGTTGACTCTGTGATGTCAGAACTATAATGCTTTGAACATGCAACATCAGACTAACGTCTTCCAAGGATCAAATCAGAAATGATTCAAGAGAATATAACTTGGAAAATAATACCGCCAATTACCTTTTCCTCTGCAATTCCTGAACAAGCATACCACTAATTAGGATTCCCTTTGCAAAGGTGGTTGAGTAGCAGGATTTCTATATTGTAACTTCATAATGTGTGATAATAATGGGAAGACTAGAAAATCTTATCCAATATTAAAACAAATAACAAAACAAGCCAAAAGGCCTTGGTTCACAGGTGAGACCAATAGAATATTAAGCCATCCAAAAAGGTTACATTTTTTATGTGGTCTGGCCTCCCGAATGGCATGTCAAAACAGGATGAGGCCAGAAGCAAGTCCCATGCAAATTTGGCAGAATAGAAGCAACGTGTATCTCCTTTGTTTATTGAGATGTGTTGAGCTTTACTTGATCAAGCTCCAACCAGGTATGTGCCTCCAGATTTAGAGGAGCTTAGAACCACATTGTTGTTTATCGCAAAGAAGGAGGTGGATAAAATCGTAGCACCTATTAAAGCATCACGACCCTGATCCGATGTTTGTATTGTTTCCGATGGATAGATGGATGCAACACACCATACACTCATCAATTTCATGGTGACATCCCAAAATCGAAAAGTCTTCTTGAAAGTGGTGAATGCTCTTTGACAATATAAGGATGTGCAATATATGGGTGAGTTGTTTATTAAAGTCACTAAATATGTAGGTGTTGATTCTTGTGTGTAAATTATTACAAACAATGCACCATTACAAGGATGATGGCATGATTGTGGAAGCTAAATATCCACAAATATTTTAGACACCTTGCATTGTTCATTCATTGAATTTAGCTCTTAAATATTTTGCTTCGGATGTGGCATGGATGGGAACTCTCATTGATGATGCACGCCATATCTACAAAATTGTACAAAACTATACCAATGCCCTCACAATCTATTAAGAGTATACAAATGTACCATTGTTGATGATTATAGATACTCAGTTTGCCTCTGCATTCATGACGCTTAAGAGGTTGAGAGAGGCCAAGACCACTCTCGAGGCCATGGTTATTTTAGAGTTATGCTCTTTTCAGAGAAAGACAAATCAAATTGCTTCAAAAGAGGTCAAGGATACGGTGCTAGATGATGTTTAGTGGCAGACGATAGATCTTACCATTAAAATCATGGACCCTATCATCTCTTTGTTGGGGTTTGTAGACATGAACCAGCTCATCTTAGGAGAGGTTTATGAGGGGTGGAACTCCATGATTGAGTTCATGAAGAATGTTGTACAAAATGAGGGTCTCAAGTATGGGACATTAACAGAGATCCTTTTCACCACCATCTCGCTAGGTGGGATAAGAATTGCACACCATTGCATTGCTTGGCTCACTCATTGAATAACAAAAGTACCATAATCTTGAGTGGTTAAGTGGTGGGCCTTCACCCAAATATCCTCCTCAAAAAGACAAACATATTTTAGAGGAGAGGAAGAGAGCATTTAACAGGATACATTAGAATAGCACATCCCTTGATGAGGTTGTTGTCGTAATTGTAACTTCGGAAGATATTCTATTGTATATTGTTCTACCCCCGTCAGAGATCTTTTTCCTCCATTCGAGATGTCGTTATTGTGTATGATCATTGAGGTAAAACCCCTCGTCCCCAAGATAAATAAAGTAAAATTTATTTTTGAGTCTTCCTAGGTAGGTTGGCCCCAAAGAGATAACCTGGCCGACCTAGTTTGTCAAGTAAGTCACACAACTGAAGAATATAAATAGGGAAGCGCCCTCCCTATTTGAACACACACTCACTCACTCTCAAGTGCGCATTAGGAGAGAGAGAGAGAGGACAAGTTCGCTAGAGAAGAAAGAGAGAGAGTTGTAGAAGACTTCTTATTCTTGGGTTTTTCCATCTTGTGATATTGTATTAGTGACAGAACTATTCCGAGGAAGTTTGTGGGGTTTTCTCCTTTATGGTTTCCCCGAGAAAAATCTTTGTGTCATGTGTATCTTGTGTATCGTGTTGTGCTTGTTATTCTTTCAGATAAGATCCTAATCAATTTGAATTAAAGTAGAAAAACTAACATGGTATAAGAGCTTCTCTGAAAGAAGGCATTGCCCAGCAACATGAAACTAGGGCTTCCTAGTCCAAGGTCTTCTCTCCACAAATCATCAAGAAAAGAGGGCTAGGCTACTTGTCCTGGGAGGGTGCATCTTTTGGAGGAAGCATAATAAAATTTGGAGAATTTCCATTATTGACCCAGACACTAGTGCCGGGAGAAAACTAGGGCATCAAGCTTTAGCAGTTTCCCTCCACTAAATTGGGCAAAGGACCTCACTGAGCAACTCACCTCAAGAAAGCGCATCTTTCTATCCAAACATAATTCCAAGTTTGCAAAATTAGGGTTTCTCTGTGGAACCCTAGGTCATCCAACTCCAGAACTAGGTTAGGCATCTCAAATTGGTAAGATCTAAATCTCTGTTATTTCCATTTGAGGTTCTCATTTCAAAATGACTCATCACACCCAGCTTGATGATAAGCTTAAGGGAGCTGACAACTTCTGAGCATGGAAGTATAGGATCTCCCTAATCCTTGAAGAAAATGATTTGGACAAGTATATCAGTGGGGAAGTTCTTGCTCCAGAGGGAGATGAAGCTAAAGCTATCCATAAGAAGAACTTGGTCAAGCCCAAGAGAATCATTGCAGATACGATTAAGGATCATCTCATCCCTCATGTGTCATCCTTGAAGACATCTAAGGAAATGTTCGATGCGTTGACGAAACTGTTAGAAGGAAAGAACATCAATCGGAAGATGACATTAAGGAACCAGCTAAATAATGTGAAGATACTATTGGAGTTTGTGCAACTTCAGAAGCTATTCTTATTGTCCTCCTTTGGGAGTTGAACTTGTTGTAATCATTCATACAAACCCTAGAAAGAACAATGTAAGCCTTGGGGTGAAAAGCCAGCAATAAAAGAATAAAATATAAATTATGAAATATAAAATTATATTGCTCCCACAAGTGAAGTTGGCCCTAGTTAATTTCTGGTTGGGAAAACAATATAAATAGGAGGCGCCCCTCCTAATTATTACATACTACAACAACGCAACAGCACAAGTGAAGTGCGCAGTTTCTGGCAGAGTGCAGCTACACAACAGCTCAGAGAAGTTCACATACACTGCAGAATAAGACTGTTTTCAGGGTTTCAATCTTTTGAAAGCATTTCCATATTTTTCTTTTCTTTCGTCATTGTACTCTGATCTCAGAATTATTATCTCTAGACGAAGGTTGCTAGGTTTTTTCCCAATTGGGTTTCCGAGGTGAAAAATACATGTGTTATTGTTCTGTGCTTTGTCTATCTTCTAGTGATCCTATTGATAAATGCAATTAAGATATACTGATATAATTTTAAGAAAATTTCACATGGTATCAGAGCAGTACTAGAAGAAGCCATTGTCGGAACTGTATTGGCAACCTGTCGAAACTAGGGTTTCATCTTTCAAAGTCTTCACTCAACCTTTTGGCAAAAAAAGAGCCTTGGGAATTTCGCTCTAAGGAGGGCGCATCTTTTGATGAACACAAAATTCAATTCTGAGAATTTTCAATTTTGACCTAATTCCGCAACTGCATCATAAATTAGGGTTTCCAGTTTTGACCTACTTTCTCCACGGTTTTGGCTCGACTCTACCTCTACTCAACTCGCCTCCCTAGGGCGCATTTATCTTTGTAGTCAGTTTTCCAAAACTCCAACTTTCATTTTAGACCTACCCTCGACAGGGGTCTCAAATCCAAATCTACACTCAAGATGATCAACATGAAGGATGAAGATCGTTTGGAAGGGGCTTCCAATTTCATCCCCTAGAAGTCTAGGGTTCTACTAAAAAAAAATGACCTATTATAGTTTGTAAAGGAAAAGGTCCCAGAACCAAAAGCCGAAGAAGACAAACCTCACTGGAGAAAGGATGATGCCAAAGCAAGGAGGATTTTAGTGGACTCAGTTAGAGATCACTTGGTTCCTCAGATCTCAGAAAAGTTGACGGCGAGAAAGATGTTCAAAACCCTAGAGAAGCTATTTGAACATAGTAGCATCAATGTGACTCTCACATTGAGGAATCAACTGTCGAATATGAAGATGACGAAGTCCAGGAATATTGCCACATATTTCATGAGGATCACCGAGCTCTCGGACAAGTTAAAGTCCAGTGGAGAAAATATTGAAGAAAAGGATCTTGTCATGACCACCTTAAATGGTCTCCCACCATCTTGGGAGTCTTTCATCCAAACTATAAGTGGTCAAACCAAGTTGCCCAAATTTGATAAACTATGGGCAGAATGCACTCAGGAAGAAACCAGAATTGCAGCACGCCAAAGACTTCATGGTACTCAACCTGAGGAAAATCAAGCGTTAGTATCTCATGCCAAGAGAGGCAAGGGAAGGCGAAGGCAACCGTACATTCACAAGAATCAAGATAAGAGATCAAGTCCTCCCCCAGATCAGAAGAAACAAAAGAAGGATCTATCTCAGATCCAATGCTACAAGTGCAAGAAATACGGCCATTATACTAGTAGTTGTCGAAGTTCTCACAAAAGGAAGCATGAAGCTTCAACTGCTGATGTAGAGGAAGATCATCATCACAAGAAACAAAAGAATGAAGATCGTACAAAATTCTTCTTCATACCAGCTTTATCAGGTACGATTCCCACCACTAGTGATACTTGGCTCATAGATAGTGGTGCATATAGACACATGACGCGATATAAAGAAAATCTCTCAGAAGTAGTTGAGAAAGATTCTCATCTCCGTGTTGTACTTGGAGATGATGCCAACTACACTATGAAGGGATCTGGGGCTACCTCCCTTCAGCTAGAGTCTAATGATACACTACACTTAAGTGATGTGCTCTATGTACCTGGTATGAAAAGAAATCTTGTTTCCATCTCAACCTTAGAAGACAAAGGATATAAAGTAGCATTTTCAGATGGAAAAGTACTTGCTTGGCGAGAGAACTCAAGCATGGATATAGCCAAAGTAATTGGTATGAGAGAGGAGAGCTTATATCGACTGAACACTCTACGAATCCAAGCCCTAGTCCATGGCTCTACAAGTATGGGTGAGCTATGGCACACAAGACTAGCTCATCTAAATTACAGAGCTCTCCCAGCAATGAAGAACATAGTTACAGGTACACCAGTGCTACAGGTAGACCATGATGGAACATGTAGAGAATGTGCACTTAGCAACAATGCCAAGAAATCCTTCCCTAATAGTAAGAGCAGATCCAAAGAAATCTTGGATCTAGTGCATTCCGACTTGTGTGGCCCAATGACAATTGCCTCATTGGGAGGATATCATTACTATGTGACCTTCATTGATGACTACTCACGGAAGACTTAGGGCTACTTTCTTAAGACCAAGGAATCCGAGGAAGTACTCGGTAAATTCAAGGAGTTCAAAGCACAAGTCGAGAATTTGTCAGGGAAGAGGATCAAGATCCTAAGATCAGATAATGGTGGCGAATATACCTCTACGGAATTCAATGATATCTGCAAAGAGGCAGGAATTAAGAGAGAGCTTACAGTTCCCTACAATCCCCAGCAAAATGAGGTTGCTGAAAGAAAGAACAAAACAATCGTGAAGGCAGCCAAAGCCATGATTCATGACAAAAGTCTACCAATGTTCTTATGGGCAGAAGCATCCAGAACAGTTGTATTTGTAAAGAACAGATGCCCACATAAGATAGTGAAGAACATGACTCGTGAAGAAGCCTTTACAGGAGTAAAACCAGAAGTGGGTCACCTTCGAATCTTTGGTTGTCCAGTCTACATACAAGTGCCCAAAGAGAAAAGGATGAAGTTAGAACCTTCAGGCAAGAAGGGAACTTTCGTGGGATACACTGAATCTTCAAAGGCCTACAGAATCTATATCCCAGGATCCAGACAGATCGAAGTTGGCAGGGATGTGACCTTTGAAGAAGAAATGGTTGTTAGGAAAGGAAGAGGATCAAACATGGAGATCGATGATGAGGAATTGGAGATGAAATCATCACCCTCTCCAGTTCACAACGAGTTAGCAGGAAAAGATGAACCCATCGATCCCATTGATCCAGTCCCGACAGTTGATATTCCCGAAGATATGACAGTAAGTTAGAAAAGACCTAGATGGGCACAACAGACCTTACAGGATGCAGAGGAGCATGAAGCTCCGCATGGCACTTTCCGAGAAAGTAAAAGACCTCAAAGGTTCTCCAGTTATTTTTGCATTAATGAGTCATATCATTGACTCAGAACCCACCACTTATGAAGATGCATCCAGACACCAAGTTTGGAAGGATGCCATTGTGGAAAAATATCAATCCATCATGAAGGATGATGTGTGGGAGATTGTACCGAGACCTGAGGGGAAGTCAGTTGTAACTTCCAGATGGCTATACAAAATCAAACATGGAGCAAATGGGAGTATTGAAAAAATACAAGGCCAGATTTGTTGCCAGAGGGTTCTCTTAGAAAGAGGGAATCGATTATGATGAGACATTTGCTCATGTGGCTCGATACACTTCTGTCAGATCGATCATTGCTATTGCTTCAGCTATGGGATGGAAGTTCCATCAGATGGATGTCAAGACTTCCTTTCTCAATGGTATTATTGAGGAAGAAGTATATATTGAACAACCAGAAGGGTTTGTTGTCGACGGAAAGGAGTCTCACGTATGCATGCTGAAAAAGGCGTTATATGGACTCAAGCAAGCACTCCGTGCTTGGTATGGACGGATAGATGGATTCCTAGTGAGTTTGGGATTCACCAAGAGTGATGCAAACCCCAACCTTTACTACAAGGTTGCGAATTATGAGCCACTGATTTTGGTACTATATGTTGATGACTAGTTTCTTACCGGAAATGAGAAACTTATCTTATGGTGTAAGAAGAAACTCGCCTTTGAGTTCGAAATGAAGGATCTTAAATTGATGCACTACTTCTTGGGATTAGAAGTATGGCAGAGGCAGAAAGAGATTTTCCTAGGATAAGAAAAATACGCCATAGATATATTGAAGAGATTCAGAATGTTGGACTGCAAGTCCATAGCTACTCCGATAGATACAAACTTGAAGAAGCTGAGGGATTCTGCTTCAGATTCAAATTTGATTGATCCCACCATGTATTGCCAGTTGATTGGGTCCTTGATGTATCTGACGAACACCAGACCTGATATTTGTTTTGTTGTGAATGCTCTCAGTTAGTTCATGTGCGAACCGAGGCAGATTCACTGGATTGTTGCAAAACATGTGCTCAAATACTTACGTGGCACCGAAGGACATGGTCTACGATATGATTCACAATGTGACTTGAAATTGCAAGGGGTTACAGACTCTAATTGGGCCAGATTCTCTACTGATAGGAAGAGCACTTCAGGATGTTGTTTCTGTCTGGGTTCTCTTGTTATTTCCTAGTGCAGTAGGAAGCAGAACTTAGTAGCTCTCAGTACTGTAGAGGCCGAGTATATGGCTGCTAGTTCAGTAACCTGAGAAGCAGTTTGGCTTCGTAAACTTCTTGCAGGATTGTCTGGCTAGATTTCAAAGCCAACCGTGATCATAGGGATAACCAAAGTTGTGTGCAGATGTCAGTGAATCCTGTATTTCATGACAAGTCAAAGCACATAGAGATTCGATATCACTTCATACGTGATATATGGTGCAAAAAGGTGCAGTCGAGCTACAGTATATTCCAACAGATGACCAGACTGCAGATGTTCTCACCAACCCTCTTTCTAGGTTGAAATTTAAATACTTTCACGGAAGACTTGGAGTAGAAGAGAATGTATCCCTCCTTGAGAGGGAGAGACCACTGAGAGACACTCACTATACCCTTTCCCAAGTACCTCTGCTTGTCCAAGTTCTCAGCCAGGTATGGGAGAAATCCCATCGGCTAATGAGACAGATAGGTAGTAGATGGTCAGGTTCACATAGGTGCCTCTGCTCGTCCAAGAGCTCAGCCAGGTATGGGAGAAATCCCATCGGCAGATGAGTCGGACATGTAGTAGATGGTCGTGTGATTGCACAAGTACCTCTACTAGTTCAAGTTCTCAGCCAGGTATGGGAGTACCCCATCAACAGATGAGACGAACAAGTAGTAGACGGTTGTGCACATGTGCTCATCCAGGATCTCTAGCCAGGCATGGAAGTATTTCATCGACAGTAGAGACAGATAGGTAGCAGAATATTCTCTCTCAGACATTTGGATAGAACAAATTCATAAAGACAACCTTCAATACGTTTAGAGATGATGGAGACAGTATAGATGTACAGATGAAACCTTCCTTATTAAGAGGGAGTGTTGGAGTTTGTGCAACTTCAAAAGCTATTCTTATTGTCCTCCTTCAGGAGTTGAACTTGTTGTAATCATTCAAACAATTCCTAGAAAGAACAATGTAAGCCTTGGGGTGAAAAGCCAGCAATAAAAGAATAAAATATAAATTATGAAATATAAAATTATATTGCTCCCCCAAGTGAAGTCGGCCCAAGTTAATTTTTGGGTGGGAAAATAGTATAAATAGTAGGCACCCCTCCTCATTATTACACACAACAACAACGCAGCAGCACAAGTGAAGTGCGTAGTTTCTGGCAGAGTGCAGCTACAGAACAGCTCAAAGAAGTTTACATACACTGTAGAAGAAGATTGTTTTCAGGGTTCCAATCTTTGGAAAACATTTCCATATTTTTCTTTTCTTTCTTCATTGTACTTTGTTCTCAGAATTATTATCTCTAGACAAAGGTTGTTGAGTTTTCTCCCAATTGGGTTGCCCAGGTGAAAAATACTTGTGTTATTGTTCTGTGCTTTGTCTATCTTCTAGTGATCCTATTGATAAATGCAATTAAGATACACTGCTATAGTTTTAAGAAAATCTAACAGATACAAAATTTAGAGACCATGCAATCCTACTTCACAAGGGTTGCTCAAATCAAGGAACAACTCGAAGTAGTCGAAGAAAAGGTAGAAGGAGAGATTGTTATGACCACCTTGAATGGTCTCCCAAGATCATGGGATTCATTCATTCAAGGAATATGTGCCAAAAAGAAGTTGATCACTTTCAGTAGACTTTGGGAAGAATGCACCCAAGAAGAAGCTCAACTCATAACAAGAAAGAGAAGGTGGGAGCAACTGATGGTCAAGCTCTCACAATCCACACCAGAAGAAATTACAACAAGAGGGAGGACCATCGCCACAACAAGAGGAAAGACCATCATCACAAAAATCAAAGGAAACTCAAAAGAGATCTATCAAGTATTAGATGTTACACATGTGATGAGAAGGGACACTACTCCAGAAATTGTCCCAGAGCAAAGGCTCCTCCAACAAGAAAAGACATTATGCTCACACCACTGAAGATGATGAACCAACAACGAAAAGAACCAGAGAAGAATATATTGATTCCTCAAGTGATGAGAAATATGTACTTTAATCTAGAAGGATTCAACCCATGATAAAGAAGAACATCTAATCCATCTCAGTATTTGGATAAGAAGGGATGTAGTTGTGAATGATGAAGTGACACTCAGATTTAGAACCAGTATAAAGTCCCATGTGATCTATGTTGATGAAATTGTCATTGATGCCAGGACTTGCAGTGGCCACTCTTTTAGGGGTGATGTAAAAGCCCTATCAAGATCAAGCTGTGTGTTCCAGTCTCCTTCATTCATGGAAGATATTTGCTGCCTGAAATTGCAAAATGGCTGCTCAAGTTGTGGACAAATGGACATTAACTGAAGAATATTTTTTTAGTATGTCGGCCCAGAAATAGAATGTCGGCCCAGAAATCAAAATATTTTTTATGTCGGCCCAAAAATAGAATGTCGGCCCAGAAATCAAAATATTTTTTATGTCGGCCCAGAAATAAAATATTTTTTAAGTCGGCTCAGTCAAAGTTTTATTAAAAAAATAAAATATTTTTTGTATGTCGGCCCCATTAAAAATTAAAATATATTATATGTCGGCTCAGCAAAATATGGGTGAAAATTTAGTATTTATACCCCATCAAATCCTCATTTTTGAGGTGGAAAATTTTTGGTGGAGCTCTGAGGAAATTTTCGCTGGACTGAGGCAGCCACAAAACAGCAAAGGAGATTTTTGGGAAACACGTGGGCTATTGTCTGAGATTTTTCTTTTCACACTCCTTTCATTTTCAGATCTGAGTTATGTTAGAAATTGAAGAGGATTTGAATGTGAGCATATCGATCTTCCTTTACCAAGCAAAGAAGTGAGAGGGAAACGATTAGATCTTTTCAGGCTGAGATAAAATAATAAAGGCAGAGATTTAGTGTATTTGGCAACGTCCCACTCCATTTAGCAGCGATTTCACTTGTTGGGGAGGGATCTATCTTTTCTAGCTCGATCTGTTGATTGGGAATTGTGATTTACACTTGGGAAGGTCGTGGACATTTGCTGGCCATTATTGCTATCATTTGAGAAGAGATTTCCTAGTGGAGAGGGTGTGAGACACCATGGCAGTGTATATTCTATTGCTGGGCAGCGTGAAATTGTTGGGACAGTAATATATCCATTGTGGGCAGCTAAGAATCCATCGGTGGGTCGTCATCTTCATTATTGGGCATTCTTTGGCTAGTGGAAAGCAAGTTAACCATCACTGAAAGAGGTAATACCTTTCTGTGGACTGCGTACTTCATCCGTGGGCTTGCTACTGCTGTAGGATATTCCTCTTTATTGTGGACTGAGTTTATACTGTGAGAAGCAAGGAAGGGCACATATTCAAGGAGTACTTATCACAGATCTGTTCTTGATCTGAATCCAAGTTTCCGTCATTTCTGGTGCATGTCCTCTATCTGAGATCTAGACGTCATATTGTGGACTTGAAGTATTTATTGAGTAACTCTACCAGGGATTAGTAGTGGAAGGAGCAGTGTATTTGAAGATTTCGTGGGAGTACAGGAGTGCTCTGAATTGAGATTTGTCTGAGGAACTTCGCTGACTAAGCAGATCCGAATCTTTTCCACAGACCTATTCTCTTGGGTTAAAACAGTGTTGCCGTTCCCTTTGATGTCTCTTGGGTCACTTCTGCAACCTAGTATCCTCTGCGAGTTTTTGTTGGTGTGCACTGTTCAAAAACAGAGAGAGATTGCAGACCTGAGTTCTTCATGAAGGAGCAGCAAATTGACTGAGTTTTCAGACAGCAGTAACAGCCTTCCTTGTCATCTTTGTGACAGTCCAGAAATTCAAGCAGATTGACTGAGTTTTCAGACAGCAGTAACAGCCTTCCTTGTCATCTTTGTGACAGTCCAGCATGAAAGCTTGAAGGCAGCAGCAATGGTTTCCTTTTTCGGGAGTCTGAGGAGATAATGACAGGTTGATTGTGAACAGCATGATGAAATGTGTTGAGTGGATTGAAGAAGACTTGGTGCTTAGTTGATGACATCACAGCAGCATGATGAAGACCTTTTATATCTGATTTCTGAGCAGCAGTATGAGTAATTTGATGGAAAGAATGAGAAAAATGTTGGGCATAATGAAGCTTGGACAGACTGGTTGATTTGATGTGCATATGGACAATGTAGAGTTTATGGACAGAATGGAAATAGGGCAGTGGCAATGACATGTTGTGTTGTGGACAGAATTAATATGAATGTACAGGCAGAATGATGACAAAAGGATGATGCAATTGTGGACAAAGTTGTAATGATGTAATGGATGAGTGAAATTGACTGCTGACTAGTCTGAGATTGGAAATCATCTACAGTTTTACTGCTGCCTTCTTTTGACAGACCCAAGTCTTTTACAAGTGTGCAAACAGTCCCAAAATTGTTTCAGCAGTCCAAAGGTTTGTGTTAAGGTCTTCTACGGCATACATGCAGAAATCATCCACTACAACAGTTTGATATGCTCAGATAAAGGTATGTTTTCTTTCCAATGACAAGTGACATATGTATGACTGTAAAATGAGCGAGTAGTGTGGTATGAGTATATGTACAGTGATAAACAATGATGCACAAGTTTATGAACAGTAGTATGTGTAAGTGATATGCAGTGGGTGTATAATAAGTGATCAATGAAGTGTGTAAAAGTATACAAGTGTGGTTTATGAAGTGGGATGTGATATACA
>LPNX010659559.1:0-73325 GCA_001517045.1 Pseudotsuga menziesii | reverse complement strand
ATGATGCTAGCATTAATGGTTTTTGATGACTGATATATATACTTGAAATCTGGGAACAGCTGAGGATGTTAACCTTCAGCAGATTGAAGATAAGACATTTGACAGATACAAGTGAATGGCTTCAAGCAGAAGCTAATGACAGAGAACAATTTCTGCGTTGACAGATAGTGTTGAAGGCAAGGTTGAGGACAGATTGATATGACAGTTATTTGACAAATGACATGATGACATGATTATGGACAAGTTGATGACATGATAGTGACAACAGTGACATGACAAGTGAACCAGCATTGCAAAGTTTAGAGCAGAGTTGTTAGAGAAACTCAAAGCAGGCTTATTTGAGAAGTCCAGAGCAGATTTGAAGAGTTCAAGACAGAGGTAGCTTGAGTAAGTATAAGCAGCAAGAAGGTGACAGTGGTAAAGTGTGAGACCAGTAAATGTGTGGCAGAGATCGAGTAAGACTGTTGAAATACTTTGAAGAACATATTGCAGGGTCTTGGAGCACCCTTGAAGCTGACAGAAACAAGGAGGTTTGAAGAAGTGACAGTGAGCAGCATTGATGATGAGCAGATGAGTATGATCAGATTGAAGAAACAGATGATGTTGATATGACAATAAGCTTTAATGTAAATGCAAGCTTGACTTGCTTCTTGAGGTTAGGATACCTCAAACCCTTCTTAGCAGGGTCTAAGAAAACCAGGCAGGGTCCTGGATGCAGAGTAGGTGCTCTATGTATCAGTAGGTGTTGATTTTGCCTGACGGTTGTAGCCGAACCAAACTAATATAAAAAGATTACAAATTTATATGGTGTGGTGTTCTTCTGTGTTATAGATCTTGATGAGTTAAATGCTATGATATGTGAAATGATTATGAGATTGGTAGAATAATGAAATGATGAATTAGTAGTTAAGTGTGACAAGTCAAGAAAAGTTGAAAAATTGCTTTACACTGATTCACCCCCCTCTCAGTGTCTACAATCTATGGTATAGAAGACTTGCTCAAAGGTGAGCAAGACAGACATAGGTCCTTAGAATCAAATGATGAAGTACAACACACTGTCAAAGAATCCAGTAATTCCTGCAAGAAGACAAGGATCAAGAGGGAGTCCACCAACCAATCAAACAAAGATAAGTGCTTAAATTGTCATTTTCTATATATCTAGTTACTTAAATGATATTGTTTAGTTGTGTACATATTTATATTTAGTTGATGTATATTATGCATGATTGGGTGTTCGCATTTATGAACAGTGTACTACTGGGGCTTGCATGTGATGGGTAAGTAGCTTATGGTGTTGTACAACATTCCATTCCTACTTATCTAAAATGAAACCTCTTTGCTGGCATATTGGGAGTAGTGCCCACTCGTAATAATGTTCCGGTAGAGATGGAAGGCATCTAGAAAGTTACCATATGTATACAGTATATGGACAAATGTTGCACAAGCTAAGATAGTTGCATGACAGTGTGACATATACATAATAATTTGTTGTTAAATTATGTTTTGAAAATTATGAAATGTTCCGAATCATGCAAATGATTTTGACTTGTAGGAAAGATCGTGTACAATCACTACAAGAAAAGAAGGATGAGACTTGTTCCGAATAACAAGTGATGATGGTTCAGCTAGAAGATTCACTCCAACAACGTACATGAAGAGGAACCTGAAGCTCCTAGGGACAAGGACACCTTGACGGAAGAAAGAGCTTTAGAAGAATCATGATATGACCAACGTTGTCAAAACCGGACCGGAACCAACAAAACCGGTCAGTCAGCCTAGTTCTAGTGGGTTTTCGGTCCGAGTTGGAGGACCTAACCGTTTTGGGCTGGTTCGATACCGAACCGGCCGGGTTGGTCCACAAACCGCCCAGTTCGGTATCGAACCAATCCAAAACCGGTTTTCCCAAAAAACCGATCGGTCTATACAAGGTCATAAGAGGGCCAAAAAAAAGTTTTTTTTTAGTTTTTTCTTTATTTTTGGAAAGTGGGCTGGGGGGATGCATCTGGACACCCTTAAGACACTTAATGGATCTATAAAAAGACCCCCACCCACTCTCTTTCACTCACACTATTCATCCAAGTGTTTTCGAGTTTGTGCTTGAGTGTCTTCAGATCTTTGAGTTTGAAAGTGATGATTGTTAAGGAAGGGTCTTAGAGCTAGTTCCTAGGCTGATTGGAAGAGGAGATTGAAGGAGTCTTTTGGAGAATTTGTGGGTTGAATCTCTTTGGAGACATTTGCAACAGATTTGGAGCATATTTGGAGATCTTTCAAGGTAGATTGAAGGGTGACTTCATGGCCATTCAAGGCTGAATATTTTGGACAGATTGTACTTGATGTTAAGCTCTATTTTGGTTCTATGAACTCTTATATGCTATATACATGAGAAACTTTGCATATTTTGGGTGTAATGGTTTGAACTCACATGGATGCACATGAATATTTAAAAAATAAATAAAATTTGAATATTTTATGTATTTTTGGTGGACCGGTTTTATGATCCGGTTTTTCACCGGTTCCGATTCTAAGGATCGACTGGTTCGTCCACTGGTTCGGTTTTTGTAACTTTGGATATGACCAAGCCACAGAAAGCAGTAGATCCACCTTGAGAGATGAAGACCATCTTGGGCACGAAAGATCATCCAAGATGAAGAAAAGTATGATGAGACTTCCAAAGAAAGTAAGATTCCTCGGACACACTCCAGCTATGTGGCACTTTTGTGTGACATCATTGTTGCAGATCCTTCCAGCTATGAAGAAGCAGCCAAGAAGAAAGAATGGAAGTAGGCTATGATCGAAGAGTACCAGTTGATCATGGAGAATGATGTTCAGGATGCGGTTTCGAGACCTGAAGGGAAGTCCATAGTGTCTTCCAAGTGGATCTACAAGATCAAGCATGCAGCAAATGGAAACATCAAGAAGTACAAAGCAAGGTTCATGGTTTCTCTCATAAAGAGGGAGTAGATTATGGCAAGGCATACTCAATTAACCAGAAACACTTCTCCAATGAAGTTGAAGTGCATATCAAGCAGAGAACCACATGTGCGCAGAAGGCTTTGTACAAACTCATAAAGCACCCATGGGATAGCACATACAATTAAATGACGGGCTTGAAGATCACCTAGAGTGATGGAGATCTCAACCTTTACTACAAGGTTGACGATAGAAGCCTACAGAGGACTAGAAGCTCATAGATCGATGCAAGGGGAACTTTCAATAAAGTTCAAGATAGAGGATCTTGGTATCCAGCGACCTTGAGAGATGACATGGATGGATACATAGAAGATCAGTAGCAAAGCAGGCTACTTGTCACTCTAGTACAAAATGTTCAGATACATAGAGTACAAAATGCAGAGGGAGGTGCTCCGCTTTAGAGGGAGTGAATACAAAAGATCTCAAAATCTTGACATGGTACGAAAAGATGGACAACTTCTTGATGAGCATAGGCTTTACCAAGAGTTAAGCAGATTCCAACCCTTACTACAAGGTTGAAGGTAGAAGACAAGTGATACTCCTGCTATATGTCGTTGACCTATTTCTTACAAGTGAGAATGAACTCATTTAGATGCAAAGAGGAGGCTTGCCACTGAGTTCGAGATGAAAGACCTAAGGATGATGCATTACTTCTTTAGCATGGAGGAGTGGCAGATGCGGATGGAATCTTCCTTGGTCAAAGAAAGTATGCCGTGGAGATTCTGAAGAGATTCGGAATGTTGGACTGCAAGGCAATGGCCACACCTATGGCATCGAACTTGAAGCTATTGTGTTATGCTTCATCAAAGTTAGTTGATGCCACAAAGTATCGTCAGATGATTGGTTCATTGATGTACCTGACGAACACAAGGCTAGACATATGCTTTACTATGAACACCCTGAGCCAGTTCTTGATGGATACGAGACATGATTCACCTGATTGTTGCAAAGCATTTATTGAGTTACTTGAAAGGTACAATTGAGTATGGGCTCAAGTATGACGTGAAGCAGAAGATTAACCTGCACGGTTATGTTGATTTAGGATTGGGCAGGCAGCGCCACTGATAGAAATAACACTTCGGGATGCTGCTTTAGTTTGGGATCCAGCATGATCTCGTGGTTTAGCAAAAAGCGATCATGCGTGGCGCTGATTACAGCCGAAGCAAAGTATGTTGCAGCATGTTCGACCAGTTGTGAGGAAGTATGGCTTCAAAAGCTATTGTCTAATTAGTTTGAGCTCGAGTTAGAGGCGAGTTGCATCTTTTGCGACAACCAGAGCTGCGTGAAGTTGTCAGAGAACCCAGTGTTCCATGACAAGTCGAAGCACATTGAGATCAAGTATCACTATATCCGAGATATGGTGTAGAGAGTAGTGAAGCTCCAGTACATGGCGACGGGCGATCAGATAGTCAATGTGTTGAACAAGCCATTAGCCAAAGTGAAGTTTGAGTATTTCAGAGAGAGACCTGGTGTCATCCAAATCGAGGTCCCTAGAAAGAGGAAGTGATGAGCTCTCCCTAAACGTAATCAGTCCTGGTGTATTTCCATGCTAAAGATGACAAGAGACCAAAAGACGCAAATGCACTAGAGTGACATATCGCATGGTAGGAGATGCGGGTTGTCCGTGGACGTAATCACTCTTGGCGTGCTCCCATGCTAAAAATGGTTCTCGCATGGTGATAGACACAGGTTGTCCCTGGATGTAATTAGTCCTGGCATGCTCCCATGCTGGAGATGGTTCTCACATAGTGGTAGACGCAGGTTGTCCCTAGACGTAATCAATCCTAGCGTGCTCCCATGCTAGAGATGGTTCTCGCATGGTGGTAGATGCAGGTTGTCCTTGGACGAATCAGTCTTGGCGTGCTCCCATGTTGTTGAAGAGGAGATGTCCACCGGTCACAAGACACTTGGTGTGTGCCTAAGCGATTCTTGCACAATGGTAGACCCAGGTTTCCCTTGAGATGTAATGAGTCCTGGTGTGCTCCTATGCTAGTAGAACGTGGGTTGGCCGTGGAGAGACGTACTAAACTTGGTGCGCTCCTAGGCGATTCTCGCATACTGGTAGACGCAAGTCGTCCTTGAGACGTAATGAGTCCTATCTTGTTCCTATGCTAGTAGAACACAGGTGGTCTTTTTGACATGTGGTGTGCATCTGAGTTGTTCTCCGTGTGCGGTGATGAGATGTTGCGGATGCGACGAGACGACGCAGGTGATTGCAGTGGCAATGTAATGTATGGTCTTGGGTTGTACTTACGCAATGGTTTGCTCGTGGATATGATGAAGACTTAGATGAGGGCTAGGCCTACATCCATCATGAAACAGGGTTGGCTCTATCGAAACTTCCTATGATGGATAGATTCGACAGACGTCACTAATCAATGATCGACAAGATGAGGACTACAATAGCAACGACAATGTCGATCTAGTGATGATGACGTGACTAGAAGTGTTGATGACTGTGGCGAGAGAATACCTTCCCAGTTAAGAGGGAGTGTTGTTGTAATTGTAACCTCGAAAGATATTTTGTTGTATATTATCATTGTATATTATTGTACCCTCATTGAAGATGTTTTTCTCCGTTCAGGATGTCATTATTTTGTATGGCCATTGAGGTAGTAAAATGTTCGTTGTAAGTCGAGGCAATAGTCCCCAAGATAAATAAAGTAAAATGTATTTTTGAGTCTTCCTAGGTAGGTCGGCCCCAAGGAGATAACCCGACTAACCTAGTTAGTTAAGTAAGTCGCACAACCGAAGAATATAAATACGGAGGCACCCTACCTATTTGAACACACACTCACTCACTCTCAAGTGCACATTAGGAGAGAGGACAAGTTCGCTAGAGGAGAAAGAGAGAGAGTTGCAGAAGACTTCTTATTCTTAGGTTTTTCCATCTTGTGATATAGCATTAGTGACGAAACTATTCTGAGGAAGTTTGCAGGGTTTTCTCCTTTATGGTTCCCCGAAATCTTTGTGTCTTGTGTATCTTGTGTATCCTGTTGTGCTTGTTCTTGTTTTAGATAATGATCCTAATCAATTTGAATTGAAGTAGAAAAATTAACAAAGGTGGCGGAGGGTTTCGTAGAGTTTTCCATTGGCACTGGGAGATTTCTAGCGTATAATGTACTCAAACAAAAGGGGCTTAGGAAGCCATATGCTTGATGGGGAACTCATGGGGTAGCATGTCCTATTCTACAATATTTATCCATGAGGTTTCTCTCTCTGGTTACTTCGTCCTCTTGTTGCGAGAGGAATTGGAGCACATATAGGAACTTGCACACTTTGAAGAAGAGAACACTAGAGAATTCAAGAGTAGAGGCAATAGTCTTTTTGTCTTATTTATAGGTAGTGAGATAAGCAATAGAAGGGAAAGACAAAGATGTGAGATGTATTTCTTGATGATATGGGTTTGGACAGCAACGTTGAGTTGGCAATAGACAATTTGGATCTTAATGACCTAGTGCTAGAGCCGTTACTTTTGATGATGGTGATCCTCTTGAGGGGGTCATCCTCCACACCAGCAAGATGTGGATTTTGGATTGGAAATAAAGGAAGCGGAGGAGGATGGCAAGGACAGCAATGGCATTGGTAGTGATCTTGATGATGATGATGATTTCATGGAGTACCACTGATGACTCATTAGTCATAAGCTATGAGATCTTTCCATCGAGGATTCTAGTATCTATCCTATGTTATTTTGTATTTTCCATTGGCATTTCCACCTACAGTATCAAACTTCAATTATTCTGATTCAGTATCTATAATCTACGTAATACATTTTGATTTAGTGTCAATGAGAAAACTGCAGTTTATCGTTCTAACTTATAACTTTTAAACATCTATTTTATGTGTCTTCATTGTTCAATACTTTGTTAATGTTCTAATCTCCTTTGTATATATTTCATTTTTGTATTTCTAGTTTCAAAATTTGTAGATTGTTATAATATTTGTAATTCTTTTTAAATAGATATATTTTTTTAATATATACAAAACCTGTCCTGCATGTCCTAATTCCAAGATCAACGTGCTTTGTGTCGAATACTCATATTTGTGTTTTGCGTGTCTTGTGTCCTCGTGTCAGGTTGTTGAATTTTTAGCATTAGCATAAATACTTAAAAAAAATTGCAGATCAACTTAAATAACAAATGACAAGTGCAGTAAAAAACACATTCATCACATCAGCACAATAGACACAAGAGTTTTTCACTAGGGAAACCTTCAAAGGACAAAAACCCCAAAAAGCATTAGTAGCTCATCTCATAAATTAGATGACTTAGAAATTCTTCAAAAAGTTCCTCAAACCCCAATCTGGGTTTAACCATAGTTTACAGTAAATTTTCTCAGTAAACACATAACAAGGGTTTCAAACCCTAGATCCTGAATTTCTAGATCTGCAAAGAATCACCCAGACTGTCCAAAAAAACAGTCTACCTGAACTTATGACAGGCTGCCCAGAAAATATCAAATCTGCCCGGAAACAATTAGGGCTTGCCCAGAAATAGAAAGTTTCTTGAATTTCCAAATCTACAAAGAATCAACCAGACTGTCCGAAAAAAACAATTTGCCTGAATTTATGATAGGCTACCCAAAAAATATCAGATCTGCCCAGAAACAATTAGGGCCTGCCCAAAAATAGAAAATCCACTGCCCAGAAATATGACAGATGCCCGAAAATTAATTTCAGGCTGCCCGAAAACTTCCTGTGACTATTTTTCTGTCTTGCCCAAATTTCACAGGCTGCTCGAAATTTTCTGCTTGCTCGGATCTCTATTTTGGGTTGCCCGATCTACCTATCTGTTGTCTAGTCTTATCTTGCCCATACCCATCTGTCTGTCAGCTACCCAGCAGCATCTGGTTTCCCTGCTGCAGGATGCCTTGAGGGTCTATGCAGTCTCGGGCTGCTACAACACCCTCATGGGTATGCCTACAGGCTGCCCAGAGGTGCTGTAGGCTACGGCAGCCGTGAGCCACATCCTCACGGGTATGCCTATAGCAGGCTACCCATGGGTGTCGATAGGGCAGTGCCCTAAAGTCGCCTACCCAATCTAAAAATTGACAGCCCGTGGAGAAGAAAAAATGGTTGCCCAACTGCCCAAAATAGACTGCCCAAAAATCTTTATGGCTGCCCGAATTTTGGAGAGAGAAGAAGATGGTTGTTGAAGAGAATGGTTTATTGAGAAAACCCTTAAGACAGAAAACCCTAGCTTAGTGATGATGCCCTAGCTAGACTCATCCATGCTAGGGCACAATCACAGAATCTTCTTTCTTCAACCTTGAGCAGTTATACCTATGAGGGCAAGTGTGTGTAATAATGAAAAGACTTGATCTTCTTTTATGGCCTTTTAGTCACCTGTAAGTGGACGAAAATTAGATAAGATAAAATAATAATATTTTATTATTTTCCTAATTTCACTTTTACCTTCTTACCAAAAAGGTCTTTTGTGTATTTTTTACTTTTACCAAAAGTCCTTATTTATCTTTGACTTTCACCTGTTGTCCAAAAGTCCTTATGTATTTTTGACATTTGACTTTAGCATTTTTCCAAGTGCCCCTATGGTCATTACCTGTAGTCCTTTTGATTCCAAAAGTACATCATCATAAACCAAGAGAGTTACTAATGCTTTTATCTCACACTGTGTGCCACCTAGATCTAGTACTAGGGTAACTTAACCAAGGGTGGCTAATCCTTGCAGAAGTACACAAAGCCCAAAGATCAAGGGTCAGAGTGTCACGCATGCCTAGACCCAGTCTAGGGCTTACAGTGCCTTCCTGGTAATAGACCAGGTGCCTCCATTCTCCAAGAGAATAGCTACTCAGAACTAAGCTGAGTCTACCAGTACTGGACTGGTCCACATCGTGGTCACAGACTAGATGTCTACCATTCAACAGAATGGTCACTCAACACTGGGTTGAGTCTACCCAGGGCAGAGCTGGGTCTATATCATGGTCCCAAACCAGATATCTACCATTCAACAGAATGGTCACTCAACACTAGGTTGAGTCTACCCAGGGTAGAGTTGGGTCTATATCATGGTCCTAGACCAAATATCTACCATTCAACAGAATGGTCACTCAACACTGTGTTGAGTCTTCACCGTGGTCCCGGACCAGGTGGCCCCATTCTCCTAAGAGAATGGCTCTCGATGCTGCTCAGAAAAATCAACACAGGTGACTTAGGTTCCGAGGCATGTGATGCAATAAGAGCAAACAGGTTTTGTGGAAGGGTGACTTATCCTTGGCATTGAGGTTTCAGCAAGTGAGGCTATGGAGTGGACCAAAGAGAATGAATAGCAGTCCATTGTCCTCATAATTGACATTGATAATGCTTATGATCAAGTGGACTAGTTGTTCATTTCAAAGATGACTTGTTTGGGTTTTTTCCCACATTGTGAGGCTATGGTGAATACCTTTTTCACCAAAGCATTTTCCTTTGTCTCAGTGAATGATGTGTAGTCTCCTCGGATTCTGTTGCATTAATCCATTTCCCAGAACTAGGTCACGGCCCCTTATCTATGTATTGACAACAAATGCTTTGGGCTATTTGTTGGAGTCTACTCATCTTGTAGGGAAAACTTGAGGCATTTGTCTCTGAGATGGTTAATAACTACTTCAATGATTCTCTTCTCTATGACTGTTTATTGAAGCTCAGTTGATGGAGGCCCTACTTGGACACGTTTTGTGCTCCTTTAGACATTGTGGTCAATGACTACAATATTGACTATTGGCTGGTTATGTTGGTCGTATTGTCAGATTAGATTCCTCCACCTTGGACCCATATCAGGCCTAGGGTTGTTGTGAAATCTCTGAGCATCCCCTTTGATGTTGGTCTATCACTTATAGCCATGTGGAGTTGGTGCCTTCATAGGCTTCACAGCAAACTTACAATTTTGCATCATAAGAATCTCCCTTTTGCTAGGAAGCTAATTGTTGTTGGATGCATTCTTTAAGCTTCACTTGTCTATTATGCCTCTTGTCGGTTCCGTTGTAGGACCCACTTTTAATGCTTAAAACCTATGTTGCAGGAAACGTGCCTTCATAGGCTTCACAGCAAACTTACAATTTTGCATCATAAGAATCTCCCTTTTGCTAGGAAGCTAATTGTTGTTGGATGCATTCTTTAAGCTTCACTTGTCTATTATGCCTCTTGTCGGTTCCATTGTAGGACCCACTGTTAATGCTTAAAACCTATGTTGCAGGAAACGTGCCCCCCCCCCAACGTCCCCATCTCGTTTCTGTAAGGAAACTTGGAAACCCGTACCGTACAGCAAGGAAACCCATTTCCGAGAGTGAGGGGACGGTTCCCGTTAACGAAACGCGTTTCCTTCGGAAAGAAACCTGTTTCCAAATCATTTTTGCCCAAAAAGTGGCATTTCCTCTATCAGTCCGCTAAAACACGTCTTTCTTTTGGGGGGGTTCTTTCACCGACTAGGGGTTTAGAGGCTTCCGAAAAGTTCTTCAAGGCTTGGGTTTGTTATAAAATAACACCCACTGCCCATTTTTCCCACACGGCTCAACATTTCTCTTATGGATTTCTTCATTGGATCACGGTGGCTTCTTGTTCTATTTTTGAGGAGTATGAAGATGAGCCCGAGCATGATGACTATTAGTCTTTGAGCTTCAGCTTGTATTTTCTTTATAATTTCTCATTGTTCATGTTGATGTAGTATTGTGCTTGTAGCCTCGTATATAAAGGTTGATTTTGGAATCTGGATATATATGTATTAGCGGATTAGCCTCATTTTGAAGGTTGTTTTTTTGGCTATTTCCACTTGCATTATGGAATCGTTTATGGGTAAAATTATTGTGTTGTTTTGGATATTACTACTTAGTACTTGCATTATGGAAACACTAATGAAATTATGAGTAAAAATGTTAAATGTGATGTTGAATTTAATCTGTAAATAATTATAATATATATATATATATATATATTGCGTTTCCCCGTTTCCTAAATTTTGGGGGGTCACGTTTCCAAAGCGTCCTTGTTTCGCAAACTCGTCCCCGTTTCCCCGTTTCGTGCAACTTAGCTTAAAACAGATTTTGAAGTCATACTTGTGGACCAAGTACAGTGGCTAGAGTGGTCTTCCAGTGGTGCCTTGGGATGTCTGCACTATGTCCAAAGACGAGGGGGATTTTGGTTTGATTGATGTCACAACTTGAGGTAGTATACTTGTGGCCAAGTGGGTGGTGCCATGTTAAGGGCTCTGCTCAGCCAACCCTGTTTCACATCAAATGATGTTTGCTCATCATTCTGGTTAGGACAGAGGAGCTTTCGGTTTATGTGACATTATATCTACTCCCCACTTGCTTCAAGTTTGCAGCACCCTCATTTGTCAAAGTATATTTGGTCATCCTGGAGGGTTGTTGTAGGCTTCACCCGTTGGCATTGGGAAGGCAATCAAGTAGAGCGAGATCTAACAAGTTGGTCCATTTGGAGTTGGCATATTCAAGGGCCATGTGTTTTAGAGATGCCACATTTTCAGGCGGACAAATTGAGCAAGAAAGACATTTTCATTTAGAGAGTTGTGAGGGATTCTTCTCTTTGCTCAAGAGTATGAGTTGATCACCCTTGACTGTCTTTAAATTATGAAGTTGAGGAGTCTTATTTTGGAGTTGTTAAAAAAGAGTGGCATCCACTGATGCAGAAAACAAATGGGTTCGTCAACATCACAATATATGGTATGCTCATCTTTCTTATAAGTTGAGGGTCTTTGCTTGGTTGGTGATTTATCAAGGGATTCCATCTAAAGATCAGCTGGCCAAGAGTGTAATTTCAGATGAACTATGTCTGATCTGTCACCTCTTAAAGACGGTGAAGAAAAAAAATGGAGCGTGCATTTACTAAATGGTGCCAGATTTATGTTGAGGATCAATATTCATCTTTTTTCAGGACATCTTGCATTGGCACACTGTAGTGTTTGGAGATGGTTGTGTTACCAACTTTTTTGTTCCATAGTTGGGTTACCTAAGGAGCTGCCGGTTGACAGACTTGTTCGAAGTCTGATTCTAGTGTATCAGTTGATCCGTCTACATGTCTAGCCAATATTGGCTAGTCACTTTTTTATTTTAATAATTTTGACCATGGCCCCGCGGGGTTTGTAATAAAATGTGCTAGTAGGAGATTTTTGACTGGTTCGGTCTCCTGAGACGTAGAATCTCAAATAGGGTATTCCGGGGAGTTTTTTGCCCCTAACAATTATGTTTTGCCTTCAGCCAAGTATAATTGACGAGGTTTTCTCCCGCTTCCTCCAAAGCTGGAATGTCCGATGTTGAATTTTGGGCCTTGGGGGGCTATTAGAGCCCAACTGAGTGTTATAAGCCTACTAGACATTATTAAGATAGATCATGGTCATGTCCTAAGTCATCTGGACACATCAAAAAATTTCGAAAAAATCTTTTTCGAACGGGGAAAAAATTATTTTTTAATTTTTTGATTTTTAATTACTTTTCCTAAGTTTTTTGGATTAATTTTTCCATAAATTAAATGGAAAAAATTTCTGCTGCTGGTGTGCAATCGGCGGACAACAGGTTGTTTTCTTGTTTGTTCTGCTTTCTGGAATATTTGGCAGTGCTTACATTTCAGCTTTATTCATCCTATTCAAAGTGGATTGTAAGTTTGTCTTCGATAGTGAGCCCAACTCATTATCTGAGTTTTTCTCTCTATGGCAATTGAGATACACCAACTCCTGGCCAAGACCACTCTGTTGATCAAGCATGCCTATTCTCTTTATCCCACAGACTATTTTGATTTTATTTCAGCTTTAGCTACGGAATAGGTTATGATATCCACTGTGTATACCCTTCCACTTTTTTTCCAAATAAAATAAAATAAAAAGAATTTAAACAATAAAGAAAAAAATATTCCATAACAATTTATACTTGTGAATATAAAAGGCCTAATTCTGTGTTTATTTTTTGGAAATAAAGCAGAGAAAAACATTTCCACCATAGGCTCAACTTCATGAAAAATTAGCTACTTCAAAGAAATTATATTAATACTGAGCTGGGGTTTTGAGGTTTTTCAATATAAATTAATTGATCAAAGGGAAATGCAACTATTCTTCTCACAAGAGTCATAATTACATTAAGTATGTAGAGAAGAAAATCAAAGCATACCTGATCTTGCAGCAGCCTCTAATTCAATGAAGGATGCTACTGGGGCACTTCGTGATATGTCAACATCTGAGAGAAGCTTCCACATCCATTCTTCTATTGCTCGCCGCCTCTGCAGTAATTTCAAGCAACTACAATCAAATGTTGCTGGCTTTGTATCATAAGCTATCAGCTTCATCAGATGCAATATCTCATTTAAATGTTAATGTACAATCTAAAACATTCACGCAAATATGACCCAAGGGTAGTAGTGAATCAAATATTAACTTTCCACGATATAATGTAGTAATCTTTATTCGTGTTTCAGGCACAGCGAGGATTGCTTTTCTAACATTCAACAGAGTAAACAAACTGTCAGCGCATGTGCAAACAATCCTGCCTTGATCAATTGCAAAAAATAGCTATTTAAAGCATTAAATACAGCAACTCCCAGCATCAAAAGACATCAATAAATAGCTCTCAAATTCAAACTATTTGGATGACATTCAAACAAGTATTTAACAATATTAGTTGATGCAAATGATTTCTTATGATCTGAATCAAGTAGAAGGAGAATATCAGCGACAGATACAGAAATATTGGCAGCAGATTCCCAAAAAACAGAGAAAATTAATATTGAAGCTCTTGCTTGACAGTTTATCTACCATCACCGACAATATGGATTGAACCCAATTTATTTCAGAGAATTATTTGCATGGTGTCTAGTAATAAAGCTTGCAATTCAAAGAAAATAAAAGCTTAAATAAATACTTTTTTACCAAAGAAATAGCTTCATGGAGAAGCTCCCCAATCTTCCCTGGAATAGCTGAAAGAACTACTTTTGCCCGAAGAAATAGCTTCAAAGAGAAACTCCCCCATCTTCCCTGGACTAGATGAAAGAAATACTCACCCGTGGACAAAAAGATCCAAGTAGTTTTGAAAAAGGATGAAATAAAATTGTTTGATAGTAGTGTTGTTTATGTGATTAGACTATGGTAAGTTGCATTTGAAACCTATAAATGAAGAACAAGACATTTGTGCAGAGAGATAATCATGCACCAATAAACTTTTATACTCCAGCATCTCTTACTTTGCCTCTGGAACATCCAAAAACCAAATACAATGTGTGCCTTCAAAGAGAACACTTGCAGAATACTATAAATTGTAGAGAGAGAGCAAGGGCGCCAAGTTTAGGGATGTAGATTGCTAATGGAATTTTGTAAAATATCATGTAAGGCAAGCACGAGATACTTGGAGTACACATTAATAATCTTCATACTCACATAGAAAGTCTAATTACTAATATAATACAATCATTATGAGTATACCCTCTATTTAAAATCAAATAACCTCAACTTTAGTATTCATACCCCCAAGATCATGCAGCCAGAACTCTCAGTCACAGCCACTCCTGGTGAATATCATCCGCCAATATCTTGGCCCTTTCACAGCAATTAATGGCCTCAATGGGGAACCTACCTCTTGGTCGCCTCACTCGCCTCAGCAACCCACTGAAATTATTGGTGTAATATGTACATGGCCACAGCCCATTCATATATCTCATTAAGTACTTGTAATTCTAGTTAAGGTCATATTTTAAATCAGTTATTGTATACTAGGTTTGTGGCTAAGGCCAACCTAGTCAGCGTTGATATATAGGCTCAATAACCCTCGTGCCTTTGTTATCTGAACCCATGACCCCTCTTGGGAGGACACCTTGCTTGATATACACAACTCAAGCTCTTATTTGCTTTCGTCTCATCTTGTGATCTTCTAGATCAATTATAGGAAGTGTGATAAACCTTAAGACAAATTATATTCAGCATTTTTTCTCTTGTGACTGGCTTTTCCCTTGAGCACTTCTATTTCTAGCACACTTTGTTAGCTTTCGGGGTTACTCTAAAAGTGTCCACACCATGCTTGAGGTGCTTCAAGTGATGTGGGGTGCATGGTGTGTTGATGACCCTTGGTTGTTCTATAGTGGGTATACAGCGTACGCATTGGAGATAGTGCTATGTACCTAGGGAGGATAACATGGGGTACCTAGGTAGATAACCAAGGGGATATTGTATGTAATGTGGCCATAATCATAGAACATGCCCACTAGGTACTTAAAGGAAATAATATAA
This sequence comes from Pseudotsuga menziesii, assembly GCA_001517045.1. NCBI lineage: Eukaryota > Viridiplantae > Streptophyta > Pinopsida > Pinales > Pinaceae > Pseudotsuga > Pseudotsuga menziesii. Next base: position 58,137 of record LPNX010659559.1, on the reverse strand, counting down.
TAATAAGGGGTAGTTGACATTGGCCCCGAAATACTCATGAGAAAGTATAACTATACATATAGATGTGTGATGAATTGTATTGTAGCAAGCATGGCTTGTGGAGTTATTCCTTAACAAAATGCATTAACAAGATTCAAGGCAAGACTAGAACAAGGCATCAGTAAATTGCAGGTAGAGCAAAGGAAGACGCAAGAAACTCTCAACACTATCTTGGTCAGACTACCATCACACACTTCAATTCCCCCACCTAGTTATAACCTAGACCCTATCAATACACCTAAATCGTCGAGCCAAACCAACACGACGCCAACACACGCAGTTCCCCTCTTTAACATTCTGTCGATATCAGTTCCCAAAGCACACAAATACCAAATAAGGATAAAACTAGAGTTACCCAAATTTGATGGTGACGAGAAGCAATGCATCGCATGGATCAATAAAGCCAAGGAATACTTTGATATCCCTAGCATACCCTACGACAACAAGAAGATTAAGTATGTCGCCATGCAGTTAGAGGGAAATGCGTACAATTGGTACATGTGGTGGAAGATGACAACTCGAGTTTGTTCCTTTAATTGGAACATCTTTAAAAATGATCTTCTTAAAAGATTTCAAGGCGTAACCGAGAAAAACTTATTTGCCAAGATCACCAGGTTGCAACAAAAAGGCAGTGTAGATGAGTACACATGTGAATGGGAAGCTTTGGCAACTCAAGTTCCAAAACTAACCGATGACCAACGTCTGCAAACATACATACATGGACTAAAACCGCACACTCTACTATGGAGAAGACAAGACGTAAGGCCAAGATCATCGAGAACAAGTTCAAATGATCTACTCAAGGTAGCTTCGACAAAAACTACTCCAAGAGGAATACTCCCCAATCAGCGAATGCAGGAACTTTAAGGTATACGCCACCACATCTAAGGCAAGGGGAAAAACCCAGTTTAGAAGCCCAGAGGATGAGGGAAAGAAAGTGCAAATCTTGTGGAGAAAAATAGGATCCTAAGCACAGATGTTTGCAAAGGAGCAACCCCCAAAAACTATATGCTTGCGAAGCCAAAGAAGAAGAAAAAATCTCAGAATATGAAGAGCCAAGCAAGGAAGTTATAGTAACCCAGCATGATTGCCACTCAAAGCTAGAAGATGATACACCAAAAATCTTATTGGCCGCCATTACAAGGATATCTCAACCACAAACACTGAAGCTAAAAGGACATATCAAAAACAACAATGTTTCGATTCTCATAGATACCAGCAATAAACAACTTTATTAATGTTAATCTCGCTAAAATATTCGTTTATTCGTTTTTCCAATGCCTAACATGAAGGATGGTAGCAGATGGCAAGAAGATTGAAAATGTGGAAAAATGTCACAAGGTTAAATTACAAATGTAAGAGTACAATCTAGAATCTGATTTCTTTGTCGTACCTCTTGGAGGAGTAGACATTGTGTTGGGAATCCAATGGTTGCAAACATTGGGTACTTACTCCGCATACAAGTTGTACGGTTTCCAACAACCCCAAACTCAATTGGTTACATCACATCAGATGGAAAGGCTAATTCAAAAAGGAGCACTTGCTTACGTAATTCACTGTCAAGAGATGGAGCTGCTAACATGTGAAGGAGTTGACTACAACCCTCTGGAGATACAAGAGCTAATCCAAAAACATCACAAGGTGTTCCAAGAGCCTCCGATGGAGCTCCCACCAAACAAGAAAACAGAGCACTTAATTGAGCTGGAGCAAAGGGCAAAGCCTGTAAACATCAGACCATACAGATATCCCCATCATCACAAAACAAAGATCGAAAGATTGACCCAAGACTTGTTAAAATGTGGAGTTATTTCAAAAAGCAGAAGCCCTTATGCCGCTCCAGTAGTGCTAGTTCGAAAGAAGGATGGGTCCTACAGGTTGTGCATTGATTATAGAGGACTCATCAAGGTCGCAATTAAGAATAAATTCCCTATTTCATTCATCGATGAAATGATGGATGAACTTCATGGAGCCAAGTACTTCTCGATATTAGACCTGAGATCAGGATATTACTAAATTAGGGTTAGATTACGAGTTCAAAGTAATTCCCTTCGGGCTAACTAATGCTCCAACCACCTTCCAAGCCGCAATAAACAAATTGTTCCAGCCATATTTACAAAAGTTAATATTAGTATTTTGTTGTTGATACCCTCGTATATAGCAAAACATGGAGAGAGCATGTTCGACACTTAGATCAATTACTAACCATCTTGGAAGAGCATCAGTTTTTGGCAAAAATGTCAAAATGCACTTTCGGGAAAGAAGAAGTGGACTATCTTGGCCATATAATATCAAAAGGAGTCAAAGTCGATCCCAGTAAGATCAAGGCAATCACTAAGTGGCCCCAACTAGATAATATCTCGAAATTACGAGGGTTTCTAGGCTTCACGGGGTACTATTGAAGATATGTGAAAAATTACACCAATAAGACAGCCCCCCTAACAAACTTATTGAAGAAAAATTCATTTCAATGGAATGATGAGGCCAAAAAATGCTTTGAAGCATTAAAGAACATTATGTCATCAACACCAGTATTAGCAACCCCAGATTTCACAAAACCTTTTATTGTTGAATGTGATCCTTCAGGACTCGGGATAGGAGCAGTCTTGATGCAAGAAGGTCATCCGATAGCTTTTGAAAGCAGGAAGCTCAATAAGAGAGAGAGTTTGAAATCCACGTATGATAAGGAAATGCTTGCCATTATACATGCTCTAACAAAATGGCGACAATACCTCCTAGGAAGAAAAATCTTGATAAGAACAGACACCAATAGTCTTCAATATCTCCTTCAGCAACAAACATTGTCGATTGAACAACAAAAATGGATAGGACAAATTGCTACATTTGACATGGAGATACTACATAAGCAAGGAAAGGACAATGTAGTTGTTGATGCCCTTTCCCGAAAAGATGAAGGAGTCGAGGCTTACACTATCTTAGTTGCAGTACCAGATTGGTTAGATGAAAACCGAGGTGAATATGCCAAGGACCCAGACGCTTGTGCCCTAATTAATGACCCTAATCAAGCTTCGAGGTTTGAATGGAGTAATGACATCCTCTGGTATAAAGGAAGGATCTACTTAAGCCCTACATCTCGGTTTAAAACCAAGGTGTTGATAGAATCCCATGACATCCCAGCTGCAGGCCATGTAGGTTTTTTCAAAACTTACTACAATGCCAAGCAATCCTTCTACTGGAAGGGGATGTATAAGGACATTCAAAAGTATGTAGCCGAGTGTGATACCTGTCAAAGAAACAAAAGCAAAAATGTCACGACTCCAATGCTACTCCACCTGCTTCACATGCCAACCCAACAGTTGGAGGAAGACAAAACCTTCGTGGTGGTGGATTGCTTAACAAAATATGCACATTTTATGGGTATTAAGAAAACTGACTTCGTTAAACAAATCGTTGAAATATTGTGTAAATATATTTACAAATTACATGGATTCTCGTAAAACATCGTTAGTGACAGAGATGCCAAATTCTCAAGCAATTTTTGGAAGGAATAATGCAAACAAATTGGGACTACTCTTAACATGAGCTCAATCTATCATCCCCAAACAGATCGACAGACAAAAGTTGTTAACAACTGTGTGGAAGCCTATCTTCGTAGTTTTGTGACTAACAAGCAAAACAGATGGATACAATGGTTACATCTTGTAGAATGGTGGGTATAACTCCACCTATCATACGTCAGCCAAAATGACATCTTTTCAAATATTGTAACGTTATGCACCTCCCAGATGGAAGGAACTCGTTCAAGGTTATGCAAAAGTACCTCCAATAAAAAGTCAACTTGAAGAAAATCAGAAAGTAATGCAAGTACTCAAGGATAATTTAACAAAATCATATGAAACAACAACTAGATCAACATAGAACGGAAAGAGAGGTTGAAATAGCAGATTGGGTATTTGTAATACTTCAACCATACAAGCAATTGTCACTTAGGAAACAAGGAAAGAATAAATTATCTCCCAAGTTTTATGGGCCATACCAAATTATCCAAAAGATTAGCCGAGTAGCATACAAATTGAAGTTACCAGATAAGAGTCGAATTCATAATGTTTTTCATGTCTCAAATCTTAACAAATTATTAGGTCAACATCAAACCGCTCAGACCACACTTCCTACCTTAGACTAAGAAGGGAAACTTGTATTAGAACCAGAAGCCATCATCAACACCAGAGAAAGATGACTATGTTCTCACATCATCAAAGAATACCTTATTAAGTGGAAGAATTGTCCAAAAGAAGACGCTTCTTGGGAAACAGAGAAGTTCATTCAGCAATACCCGTCATTACCTTGCTTTGAGGACAAAGCATCTTAAAAGAAGAGAGCAATGTTATATATATAAATAATTAGATATATATAAAGAAAAGTAAATAATAAATAAAAACACAATAATGCCTAAAACTAAAAATCGTATAATAAATTGTAATTAGTAATGAAAAAACATGACTTTATGAAAAGTCATATTCATACACCGTAAAACATATATATGCAGGATTTCTATTGTAAATTGATTATCATCGGGAATTTTATTAATAAATATTTATTTTTACTCGGTCAAATTGTTTCACCCGTGAATTTATCAATTCACACTCAACTTGCCTTGATAGGGTGCATCTATCTATGAGGTTAGTTTCTTTACATTCAAAAGTTCATTTTTGACCCAACTCCTAATAGGGTTTCTAGTTCAAATCTGCAAACAAGATGATTGGAATGAAGGTTGAAGATTGTCTTGATGGGGCTCCAAACATCATATCCTGGAAGGCTAGATTTCTTCTCATCCTGCAAGAAAATGATCTCTTGAAGTTTGTCAATGAGAAGGTTCCAGAACCATAAGTGGAAGAAGACAAGTCCTAGTGGAGGAAGAGTGATGCTAAAGCAAGAAGGATTCTGGTGGACTCGATCAAAGATCACTTGGTTCTGCAACTCTCAAAAAAGAAAACAACTAGGAAAATGTTCAAGACCTTGAAGAAGTTAATCGAACACAGTAGCATCAATGTGACTCTCACATTGAGGAACCAACTGTCAAAGATGAAGATGTTTAAGTCTGAATCAATTGCCTCGTAGTTCATGAGGATCACTGAACTTTGGGACAAGCTAAGAAATAGTGGAGATAACATTGAATATAAGGAGCTTGTCATGACCACTCTAAATGGTCTTCCACCATCTTGGGAGTCCTTCATCCAAACCATAAGTGGTCAAACCAAGCTGCCAAAATTTGATAGGTTATGGGCAAACTCCACTCAAGAAGAGACGAGGATTGCAGCAAGACAAAGACATTGTGGTCCTCAAGTTGAGGAGTATCAAGCCTTCATCACTCATGCCAAGAAAGGAGAAAGAAAAGGATGGAAGTTTCACAACCATAAGCACCATGCTAGGAGACCAAGTTCTTCTCCAAATTAGAGGGAAAAGAAGAAGGATTTAAAACACATACAATGGCATAAGTGCAAGACATATGGTCACTATGCAAACAAGTGCTTTAGTGCAAACAACAGGAAGCATGAAGCTTCAACAGCTGATGTGGAAGAAGGTCATCATTACAAGAAACAAAGAAATGAAGATCATACAAAATTCTTCTTCATGTCAGCATTATCAGATACTGTTCCCGCCACTAGTAAGTAATACATGGCTTATAGATAGTGGTGCTTCTAAACATATGACTGGTTATAAAGAGAATCTCTCAAAAGTTGTTGAGAAAGAATCTCATCTTCGTGTTGTACTTGGAATGATGCCAACTACACTGTGAAAGCATTTGGATCTACCTCTCTTCAGTTAGAATCCAATGACTTACTACACCTGAATGATGTGCTTTATGTACCTAGTATGAAAAGAAACCTTGTCTCCATCTCCGCCTTAGAAGACAAGGGATATAGAGTTACATTTGTAGATGGAAATGTGCTTGCATGGCACAAGAATTCTAGCACGAACACAGCAAAAGTGATTGGTGTAAGAGAGGAGCGCTTGTATCGATTGAGCACTCTACCAACTCAATCTTTAGTCCATGATTCCACCAACATAAGTGAGCTAGTGAGCTATGGCACAGAAGACTAGCTCATCTAAACTATAAAGCTCTCCTAGCATTAAGGAACATGGTGACAGGTCTACTAGTGCTTCATGTAGACCATGATGGCATATGTAGAGGATGTGCACTTGGTAAGAATACCAAGGGTTCCTTTCCGAAAAGTGAAAGCAAATCCAAGGGAATATTGGATCTAGTCCACTCTAACTTGTGCGAACCCATGATTGTTACTTCATTTCGGTGGTTACAACTACTATGTAACATTTATTGATGACCACTCACGAAAGACATGGATATACTTTCTCAAGACCAAGCAAGTTCAAAGAATTTAAAGCACAAGTCGAGAATCTGTCAAGGAGAAAAATTAAGATCCTGAGATCAGACAATGGTAGAGAATATACCTATACATAAACAATGATTTATGCAAAGAAGCAGGAATTAAGAGGCAGCTCACAGTTCCATACAACCCTCAACAAAATGGGGTTGTGGAAAGAAAGAACAGAATAGTTGTGGAGGCAGCCAAAGCCATGATACATGATCAAAGTCTACCATTGTTCTTATGGGAAAGAGCATCCAAAACAGTTGTTTATCTACAAAACAAATGCCCTGATAAAATCTTGAAGAACATAACTCTGGAAGAAGCCTTCACAGGAGTGAAGCTAGAAGTGGGCCACCTTCGTATCTTTCGCTGCCCAGTTGAAACAGTCAAATCTATTTCTTATAAAATTAACTAGCATAAATAAGCTAAAAGCTCTATGAATGGATAATAATAATATAATTGATAAATATTCAATGATGATTTACATTTACAAGGGTTGGACTTATATAAGTTCATTCATGACTTTCCAACGCAAAATCGTGACTCTTTAATAATTATTAATCATTAATTATTAATTATCTATTAATATTAATATTAATATTAATATTAAGTTATATTCTTAGTATATATATATATATATAACATTGCCTTCCCCTTAAAGGCAGCTTTGTCCTCAAAGCTTATTGAAGACAAGGCTTCCGTTTGATTTCTTGTTTGTAATGTCATTTCTTCGTCTGTGATGTGGTCCATCCGAGGAAGTCTTGCAAAGGTTTCAAGAGTTCAAAGCTCTTGTGGAGAACCAAACAAGGAGGAAGATACGAGTCTTGAGATCGGATAACGGGGGTGAGTATACCTCCAAGGAGTTTGATGGATTTTGCAGACAAGAGGGTATCAGGAGATAGTTGACATTTCCGTATACTCCAGAACATAATGGAGTAGCAGAGAGGAAGAACCTGTCCATTGTTAGAGCAACCCGAGCTATGCTACATGACCAATCACTTCCTTTCTTTCTCCGGGCTGAGGCTTGCAGCACCGCTGTATATCTTCAGAATAGGAGTCCCCATCGGGCAGTGCAGAACATGACACCTAAGGAGTGCTTCTCAGGCAAGAGGCCTAAAGTTGGCCATTTTCATATATTTGGTAGTCTGACTTACTCTCATGTCCCTTCAGAGAAGTGGACAAAGTTGGAGCCCACTGCAGAGAAGGGCATCTTTGTGGGTTATGATGAGACTGTGAAGGCCTTCTGTATTTACCTTCCCTCCCAGAGGAAAGTGGTGGTGAGAAGGGATGTGAAGTTTGAGGAGGAGCAGGCCTTTAGGAAGTCGAGAGCATCAGAGCAAGGAGAGCAGTAGGTCCGTGCACCTCAAGTTGTGGCATAGGTTCCATCTACGAAGCAATCAGGATCACAGGTTTCCAGGGTTACATGACCGCAGAGTGTTGGCACAGGTTCACCAGGTTCAGTAGTTAGGCCAACAGGGTCTTCGCGGAAAGGTGGTGGGTATACTATTACAGGTACACCTTACAGGGGATCGGGATCAAGATTACGCGGTACACCTGGTGTTGGCACACCAGCTTCAGGTTCACAAGTGACTGGGGTTTCTAGCTCTGGCAGTTCTTCAGATGAGGGCAGGCCAGTGTGGGAAGAACCTTCAGGGAAGAAGAAGCCTAAGTGACTTCTAGAGACCTTGAAGGATGCCTTAAAGGCTAGGATACCTAGGGATGAGGTGAGAGCCATCAAGATGCCTGACAGATTGGGCATGTTGTTGGTGGCTAGTACACAAGATTCTAAGCCTTCTACTTTTGAGGAGGCCTCCCAGCATTCGGTATGGAGAGATGCCATGATGGATGAGTACCATTCCATCATGAAGAATGATGTATGGAAGATTGTTCTGAGACCTGAAGGGAAGTCAGTGGTGACTTCTCGTTGGCTTTACAAGTTGAAGCATGCGGCAAATGGGAGTGTGGAGAAGTACAAAACCAGGTTTGTAGCGAGGGGGTTTTCACAGGTTGAGGGCATTGATTATGATGAGACTTTTGCTCCAGTTGCTCGATATACTTCTATCAGGAGCTTGATCTCCATTGCAGCGGAAATGGGTTGGATGATCCATCAGATGGATGTGAAGACCACATTTCTCAATGGGATCATACAGGAGGAGATTTACATTGAGCAGCCTCGAGGCTTAGAGATACATGACAGAGAGACATGTATGCAGGCTGACGAAGGCTCTTTATGGGTTGAAGCAAGCTACTAGAGCTTGGTACTCTAGGATCGATTCTTACTTGCTGAATATGGGGTTTCAGAAGAGTGAAGCAGATCCGAATCTCTACTTCATCATGGTTGGAGATGATCCGCTTGTTCTTCTGCTATATGTTGATGACTTGTTTATCACAGGGAGAGAGAGACTTATTGCAGCTTGCAAGAAGGATCTTGCGACAAAGTACGAGATGACTAATATTGGGCTGATGCATTATTTCCTGGGATTGGAGGTTTGGCAGGAGCCTGGACATATTTTCCTGAGGCAGGGAAAATATGCAGTTGACATTTTAAAGAGATTCAAGATGGAGGATTGCAGGCCTATGTCTGCACCTGTGATCACCAATTGGAAGAAGCGTCATGCTTCTGAGAGAGAGTTGGTGGATCCTACTTTGTACTGTCAGCTTATTGGGTCATTGATGTATCTGGTCAACACTCGGCCAGATTTGTGTTTTGCAGTGAACACTCTTACCCAGTTCATGGTTGAGCCTAGGAGTGTGCATTGGGTCGCTGCAAAACATGTGTTGCGCTATCTTTAAGGGACAATGGATTTTGGGTTGGACTACAAGAGGTCAGAGGGGATCAAACTGGTTGGTTATACAGACTCAGATTGGGCAGGCAGTGTGGCAGACCAAAAGAGCACTTCTGGATGTCGTTTCAGCTTGGGCTCGGCAGCAGTGGCGTGGTTCAGTCGGAAGCAGAAGTCCGTTACATTGAGTACTGCAAAGGCTGAGTATATGGCAGCTAGTTTGGCCAGCTGCAAGGCCTTGTGGCTTCGAGGGTTGCTGGTGAATTTATTTGGTCAGGAGCTTAGGCCTACGATGATTTACTGTGACAATCAAAGTTCTATCCAGCTCTCTGAAAATCCAGTCAGTCATGACCGATCAAAGCACATAGAGATCATATATCATTTCATCCGAGACTATGTTCAAAGAGGAGCAGTCACGCTTCAGTACATTCCACTGATGAGCAGGTAGCAAACATACTGACGAAGTCTTTAGGGAGGGGCAAGTTTGTCTTCTTCAGAGACAACTTGGGAGTGGTGCAGAACACCTTCCTCGGTAAGAGGGAGTGTTAGTGTTGTACCTAGGGAAGTGTTCCCCTAGTGACTTTTGCCTTAGTCACTTAGAGAGGGGACATAAAGTGACCCTTGCATTAAATGACTTAAGTAAAAGCATTTAATTTGACTTTAGAGCATTAAAGTCACTTTTTGATAAATTTAAGTGGGTGAGTGAAATTAATATTTTAGAAATAAAATATGAGCATTTAATTTCAGCCCCTGATCTAATATAATCTCCACCGTTAGATTAGAGTCACCCTAAGGTTTTCTCAAAAAGGCATGGGAAAGGCATTTTGCCTCACTTTTTGCAGATTGAAGTGAGAAGAGAGAGCTGAGAAGAGAAGTTTCTTTTCTGAGATAGAAAGGAAAAATTTGTAGCACGCAAATCGAGGAGGACAACAGCAAAGAGGGCACGAAAATCGAGAAGAGAGGAGAGCAACATTTATTGCTGGTCCGTACAGTCTGTGCGATACGATTTTCGAAGTAGCTGGCATGTTTTTCGAGGCAGATTTTTGGGCACGATTTTCAAGAAGAAACAAAATTCAAGCACGAATTTTGTGGTCCGTATGGTACAGTCCATAAAGTTCGTCTGTACAGCGGCATGGAAATCGAGGCAAAAAACAGAGAAAAAATCTGAGTTTGATTTTTTTTGTTTAGCGCAAAAAACAAGGCAGAAATTTTCTCTTCCGAGTTGAGATAAGTTGGTCTGAAAAAATTTTAGTTTTGCTGTAAATTTCCCTATAATAAAATCTCTCTCTCTTTGACTGGTTTTCCCCTAGTGGGTTTTTCTAGGGTCATTGGCCAAAAATACTAGTGTTCTGTGTGTTGAATGGCGTGCTGATATTTTATTTACTGTCACTAAAAAAGATTAGTTACAGCAGTGTTTTAAGTCTGAAAAAATTTTGTTTATTTCCAGCACTTTATTTTTCTGAGAATGTCATAAACAGAGATATAATTTTTACTTAAAACCGATGGCTGAAAACTTGTGAAAAATCTACATGAGTTACCTTGATCGTCTTTCATAATAAAATATTTACTACATATTGGACAAGAGCAATTCGCATTCCTAAAAAATATCGGATATTAGAATTCCATTTCGCAATAAGGACACTAACGGATTTATATATGGAATCCATAATTTCTTCAACAAATCCACAATGGGCTTCAATGACCTCTTCAATATCTTCTGAGACTTGATTTCTGCTTTTTTTAATATCTTCTTGGTCTTCTTTATTTTTTGTATTAAATAATAATTGTGATGACAATTATTAATTAATAATTATATTATTCTTTAAAATAATAATATTTGTTTTTCTAATGGGAAACTTAGAACTTCAAAAATAATAAATATTATTATTAATATAATAATAATATTATATATATATAAGTTTTTTTTAAATGTATTAAGATAATAATAATAATATTATATATATAAGTTTTTTTGAAATGTATTAAGATGGGATATTCTAGTATTAATTATTCGTTTTAAAATATTGATATAATTTTTTTGTTTTGAAATTGAATTAGGGTTTAAACCCTGGCTATGGTTGTCGCATGGAAGATTGTTGTACAAAGAGTGCAGGTGAGGGTTGAATCTCTTTTGGTGGACGCGAAGTGAACGAGTTAGGGATGCCCGACGAGAGGAAATTCGGGATGCCGAGTTGGGAGGCTGGCATTCAACGATTGGAGGAGCAGCGTAGTGGAGATGGGAATGGATAGTGCGTGGGCAGCGAGAAGATATGAGAGTGTGTTGTAGGCAGGCAAGAGGGAGTATGGAAGAAAAATGGAAGGAGTCGGGGCTAAGGAGAGCGAAGGGTGGAGCAGTCGTCTGCGAAGAGAAGAAGGGTGGCCATGTGGTAGACAGTAGGCGGATGGAGTTGGAGGGCGGGCCAGTGCATGTAACGAGGGCCTGCAAGGAGGAGAACATACGAGGCATGAAGCTGGTCGAGGAGCAAACCAAAAGAACGTTGACGAGTGTGTGCAATTTATGGTCAAAGACCTTTGAGCTCAGAGAATTTCTGAAAATTACCAAACAAAATCTGAAACTTTGCCAAACCCCGAAATGAGCACAACCCCGAGGAAGGGTTGGCTCTGATACCAATGAAATAGTAAAATCTATTTCTTATAAAAATAACCAACTTAAATAAGCTAAAAACTCCATGAATGGATAATAATAATATAATTGATAAATATTCGATGATGATTTACATTTACAAGAGTTGGACTTATATAAGTCCATTCGTGACTTTCCAACGTAAAGTCATGACTCTTTAATAATTATTAACCATTAATTATTAATTATCAAGTAATATTAATATTAATATTAATGTTAAGATATATTATTAATATATATATATATATAACACCAGTCTACATCAATGTGCCCAAGGATAAGTACGAAACTAGAACCTTCAGGAAAGAAGGGAACATTCGTGGGATACATTGAGTCTTCAAGGCTTACAAAATATACATCCCAGAATCAAGGCAGATCGAAGTCAGCACGGATGTGACCTTTGAAGAAGAGATGGCCATCCAAAAAGGAGATCTAATATGGAGATCGATGATGATGAAGAGATGAGATCATCTCCCCCTCCAAAAGTTAAGGGGGAATCTGAAGAAAAGAATGAACCGATCGATCCCATTGATCCAATTGAGCCAGTTGATGCTCCCACTGATATGGCAGTAAGCCAAAATAGACCTAGATGGGCACAATAGACATTGCGGGATGCAAAGGGGCATGAAGCTCCACATGGAACCTATCAGGAAAGCAAAAGACCGCATAGGTTCTCGAGTTATGTAGCATTAAAGAGTCACATCATTGCCTCAAAACCTACCACGTATGAAGAAGCATCCAGACACCAAGTTTGGAAGGATGCCACAACGGAGGAATTCCAATCCATCATGAAGAATGACATATGGGAGGTTGTTCCAAGACCTGAAGGGAAGTCTGTAGTGACTTCCAAATGGCTTTTCAAGATTATACACGGAGCTGATGGTAGTGTGGAAAAACATCGGCCCAAATTTGTTGCCAGAGAATTCTCTCTGAAAGAGGGAATTGACTATAATCAACATTTGCTCATGTGGCTCGATATACTTCCATCAGAACCATCATTGCTATTGCTTTAGCTATGAGATAGAAACTGCATCAGATGGATGTAAAGACCGCTTTCCTCAATGGTATTATCAAGGAAGAAGTTTACACTGAAAAACCAGAAGGGTTTGGTATCCATGGAAAGGAATCTCATGTATGTAAACTAAAAAAGGCATTATATGGACTAAAGCAAGCACCTCGTGCTTGGTATGGACGGATAGACGAATACCTAGTAAACTTGGGATTCACCAAGAGTGATGCAAATCCCAATCTTTACTATAAGATTGTAGATAATGAGCCACTGATTTTGGTTCAATATGTGGACAACTTGTTCCTCACAGGTAATGAGAAACTTATTGAATGGTGTAAGAAGAAGCTTGCCTCTAAGTTTGAAATGAAGGACCTTGGATTGATGCACTACTTCTTGGGACTAGAAGTATGGTAGAGGTAGAAGGAAATTTTCCTAAGCAAAGGAAAATACAGCATTGATACTTTGAAGAGATTTGGGATGTTGGACTGCAAGTCCATGGCTACTCCGATGGATGCAAACTTGAAGACGATGAGGGACTCTGCTTCAGATTCTGATTTGATTGATCCCACCATGTATCGCCAGTTGATTGGATATCTAATGTATCTAACAAACACTAGACCAGATTAATGTTTTGTTGTGAACACTCTCACCCAGTTTATGAGTGATCCAAGGCAAATTCATTAGGTTACTGCAAAACATGTTCTCAGAAACTTACGTGACACTGTAGGATATGGACTAAGATATGCTTCAGGATGTGATTTGACATTGCAAGGATTTTCTGATTCAAATTGGGACGGATGTGCACCAGATAGGAAGAGTACTTTCGGATGTTGCTTCAGTTTGGGTTCAGCAGTAATTTCCTAGTGGTTATGGCTTCGAAAACTCCTTGCAGGATTATTTGATCAGATTCCAGGACCAACTATGATTCACTGTGATAATCAAAGTTGTATACAGATGTCAGTGAATCTCATATTTCACGACAAGATGAAGCATATAGATATTTGATATCACTACATTCGTGATATGGTGCAGAAAGGTGTGGTCGAGTTACAGTATGTTCCGACACATGACTAGACTGCAGACATTTTTACCAAGCCTTTTCTCATGACAAAGTTTGATTACTTTCATAGAAGACTTGGTGTAGAAGAAAATGCATCCCTCATGGAGAGGGAAAGTTGACATAGATATCTACATTGCTTTCACACCGGTGCCTCTACTCATTCCAGATCTTAGCCTAGTGTGGGAGAAATCCCATCAACACTTGAGAGGAACTGGTAGCAGATGGTCGTGCGAAGCTTGTCCTAGTTCTCGGTTAGAGACGGACTCATAGTAGATGAAATGTTGATTGTTGTACTCTCAGATGCACTATGCAGAGTTAAAGAACTGAAGGATCTATCGATGGACTAAGTGGATAGATACATGATGACACCTCTCGACCGACGAAGATTGTGTTGACAACCTTCAGCATGTATAGAGATGATCGAGACAAATATGTTCGTGATGTTGATGATGACCATATCTAAAGAATACCTTCCTTTTTGAGAGGGAGTGTTGGATTTGTGCAACTTCAAAAGTTATTCTTATTGTACTTGTATTGTATTTCCTTGTACTTCCTACGAGAGATTATACTGATGTAATTAATCATATAAACTCTAAAAAGAATCAATGTAAAGCTTGGGGAAAGATTACACAAGAAAAGAATAAAATAACTATTATTTTTGTATTTCCCCAAGGTAGGTCGGCCCAGTCAGTTAGACAAGTCGGCCCAGTTAGGGTAAAAGTCAATTTTGTAAAGAGTATAAACAAAGAGGCCGGGCACCTCATTTACTCACTCGTTCACTCAAGTTCACTCAAGCAAAAAAAGGTGTGCTACCGCAGCCAAAAGGAGTATTTTTCTGGGGTTGTATCTTATAGAGACTTCCCTCTCTCTCTTTCTTCTTCCCTTTGCTCTCAAAAGTTATCATCTCTATACGAAGGTTTGCTGGGATTTCCCGGTTGAATTTCCAAGGATAAATTCTTGTGTTCTTTGTTTCTGTGCTTTGTCTTTCTTTTAGAGATCCTATTATTTATTTGCAATTAAGTTATACTGCTATAATATTGTAAATACTAAAAACTAACAAGTAGTACCCACAAAAGTATTATTAAAATGTATTTTTGAGTCTTCCAAGGCAATTCAACCCTGCCAGCAAGGAGAAGTCAGCACTGTTGAGTTATTAGGCCTCTCAATTGATTAGTCTAAAAAGGAGAGGCGCCTCCCTCTCAATTGGTTAGTCTAAAGTGTACAAGAAGAAGAAAGGATAGCAAATAGAGAAGAGAAGCTAAATGATAATAAAGATCAAGCTCTATCTGCTCATGCAAAGTTAAGGATCACCTTCAAGAAGACCACCAGAGTTCAAAAGAGGTAAGAGACCTAGAAAGGATTACTCGTCCTTTGAATGCTATTCATGTCACCAGATGGGACATGTTGCTAGAATATTGTCCTCTTAAGAAAGATCAGTTCAGGAAGAACCAAAAGTACCATGCCCATGCAGCTGAAGAAAATGAATTAGATAAGGAGAGGGCTTGAGAAAATGAAGACTCTAGTGAAGAGTATGTCCTAATTTCAGCTCTCACAGGATCAGTCTCTCATGAAAATGACACTTGGCTTATAGATAGTGGTGCTTCCAAACATATGAAAGGTCACAAAGATTATCTCTCGTGTCTTACCCAAAAACACTATTCACACAAGGTAGAACTTGGAGCTGATAATCAGTACCCCATCAAAGCAATGGGAGAAGCCTCTTACAAATTAAAATCTAGAAAGTCCATGAAGATGAAAGAAGTCTTATATGTTCCAGGTTTAAAGAAGAATGTTCTTTCTATTTCAGCTCTAGATAAGAAAGGTTTTAGAGTTGCCTTTGTAGATGGTGAAGTTCTTATGTGGCCAAACGGAGACAGCAGATGATGCTACTGTAATTGGTGTAGAAGGACTCTACAAATTGAAGGGGCACACAGATTGAGCCCTTACTGCCAGTACCATCAGCCCATGTGAACTTTGGCATAGAAGACTTGCTCATGTGAACCACAAAGCATTATCAATTGTGAGCAAGGTAGTGACAGGTCTACCAAAGATCCAAATCAATCATTAAGGAATATGCAAAGGATGTGCTCAAGGAAAGAACACCAAGAACCCATTCCCAAGCAATAACAACAAAGCTAAAGGGATCTTGGACATTGTCCACTCAAATGTGTGCAGACCAATGCCAGCTACTTCCTTAAGCAGGTATGTGTACTATATCTCCTTTATTGATGACTACTCTCATAAGACTTAGATATATATCTTGAAATGCAAAGATGAAGTATTTGAAAAGTTCAAGGAATTTAAGGCTCTTGTGGGAAATCTATCCGAAAAGAAGATCAAGACCTTAAGATCAGATAATGGAGGAGAATTCACTTAGAATAAATTCAAGGACTTTTGTAAGGAAGTTGGGAGTAAGTGGGGGCTTACCACACCCTATAATCCCCAATAGAATGGAGTGGCAGAAACGAAGAATAGATCTATCATGGAAGTAGTCAGAGCAATGATCCATGATCAAGATCTACCTATGCCTTTATGGGCCGAAGCAGCAAGAACCGCAGTCTATGTACAGAATAGAATATCTCGCAATTCTCTTGGAAACAAAACCCCAGAAGAGATGTTCACTGGTGAAAAGTCAGAAGTCAACCACCTGATGATATTCGATTGTCCTGTGTACTTACATATTCCGAAGGAGAAAAGATAAAAATTGGACTCTTCAAGAAAGAAGGGAATATTTGTTGGATACAGTGACCAGCGAAAAGCTTATAGAATCTACATTCTAGGTTTTTGTCTGATCAAGATCAGCAGAGATGTTACATTTGATGATGATACAGCCTTCACCAAATCCAAAAGGATCTATGCGGATGAAGATCATGAAGAAGAGGAGGAAGCTACTAGAACCACAGAAGCTACCAGGCCACCAATTAGAGACATTGAAGAAGATCCTATACCAGAAGATCATGACATGGAAGAACCCCAAGGACCCATGGAAACACCTCAGGAGGTGATTCCAACAAAAAGAAGACCAACTTGGGCTCGTGATATAATCCGAGAAGCAGAAAGATATGGTGCACCATAAGGAAGTAAGAGACGAAGAATCTACTCTAACTATGTGGCATTAATGTGTGCAACCTTTGAAAGTTTTTGAAAGTTTTCCCAACTTCGTTTCAACCCTTTAGGCTTCTCTGCATAGTTTAATGCCCAACCCTTTCAATGCATAATTTTTTCACAAATTATCAGACTGAAACACATGTTAAAACTTTTTCCCAATTTTAAACAAACTCAGAAATTTTCTTTTCAAACTGGAAATGTAAAACTCAAAAATTTTCAGACATTTACACATGAAAATTTAGACACTTGTTTTTTACCAATGGTCCAGGACAAAACCCCTAAGGGAAAACCTGTTTTCAGAGTGAGAGTTTTATCAATTTATCAGACAAAAATTTACAGCCCCAGAACAACAATACTTATCTCTTCCTTTCTCGAAATTCGTGCCAAACAACTCTCTGACAGAACTGTACGGACTGCTCATTAAATAGCCTCAAAATCTATGCCACGTGTGAAACAATATAGCCTAACAGTGTACGGCTGCTGCAATAAATAGCCTCAAAATTTGTGCCCAGTACAGTCTGCAATTAATGATGTTCGGATTTTGACAACAGCATTAAATGTTGTACTGATTCTTCTCAAAAAACGTGCCAAATGTACGGTCTAGGACAGTACAAACTGCCTCGATCTCTGTGCCAATAATTGCTTCTGCCTTCCTCGATTTTTGTGCTAGCTTTGTCTGGAAAATTCAAAATTTATTAGAAAATGTGCCCACTTCAGAATTCTGGAATTTTGTCTCTCCTGGTTCAAAATCTCTTCAAACCCTCACTCTCTCCTTTTTCTTCTTCTCTCCCAAAAATCTCTTTTTGGAATGATCACAATGAATGAACTTTTGCCTTGCCCTAGCCTTTTTGTTCATGGCAACTTCCTTATCAATCTAACGGTCAAGATTAGATTAGATGTGGGATCCACATTAAATGCTCCATTAAATAAAAATTAAATGACATTAAGTGCACTTATGTCATTTAATAAAGTTGAGCAACCCCCTTTTCTATTTAATCACTCACTTAACTTTTAAATGTTAACTTTAAGAAAATACCCACTTAACTTTTAATAAAATCACTTTAAAAATATAAAGTGCATCTCACTTTATTAAATCACAAAATTACTAGGAGTCACATTTAAGTGTCCTTGTGCACCCCAAGGCAACACTAGGTGGACAAACACCTCCTAGGTAACTTTTCAACACTCCCTCTTACCGAGGAAAGTGTTTTTCACTACTCCCAACTTGTCTCTGAAGTAGACATGCTTCCCTCTACCCAAAGCCTTCGTGAGAATGTCAGCCACCAGCTCATCTGTCGAAACATATTGCAAACGAACAGCCCCTCTGAACATAATCCCTGATGAAGTGATATCTAATCTCAATGTGCTTTGACCTGTCATGAAATACCGGATTCTCAGAGAGCTTGATGCAACTCTAATTATCACACTGTATAATTGTGGAACTCAGCTCCATATCAAACAAATCCACCATCAACTTGTGAAGCCACAAGGCCTCACAACTGGCCTAACTGGCTGCCATATACTTAACCTCAACAGAACTCAATGCCATGGACTTTTTCTTCCTGCTGAACCATGACACAATCGCTGAACCCAAGCTGAAGCAACAACCGGAAGTGCTCTTCCGGTCCGAAATACTACCTGCCCAATCTGAATCTGTATAGCCAACCAACCCCACTCCACCAGATCTCCTATAATTCAATCCATAGTCAGTTGTACCTGCAAGATACCTCAAGATGTGTTTTGCGCCAGTCCAATGCACTCTCCTCGACTCCACCATGCACTGATTGAGAGTGTTTACTGCAAAATTAATATCTAGCTTGGTGTTGACCAAATACATCAACGAACCAATCAACTGACGATATAAGGTAGGGTCCACCAACTCTCCCTCTAAAGCTTGAAGCTTCGCCCAGTTGGTGATCATGGGTGTCAACATAGGTCTGCAATCTGTCATCTGAAATCTCTTCAGAACATCTACAGCATATTTTTCCTTGCCCGAGGAAAACATGTCCATCCTCCTACCAAACCTCCATCCCCAAATAATAATGCATCAGTCCAAGGTCTGTCATCTCAAACTCTGAAGCAAGATCCTTCTTGCACGCATCAATCAGGTGCTCTCCCCTAGTAATGAACAAGTCATCAACATACAGTAGAAGAATAAATGGAACACCACCAACCACAATGTAGTATAGGTTGGGATCCGCTTCACTCTTCTGAAACCCAATCAAAAGCAAGTAGGTGTCAATCTTGGAATACCAAGCCTGAGGGACTTGCTTCAATCCATACAAGGCCTTTTTCAGCCTCCAAACATGTGTGTCTCTCTCACATACCTCGAAGCCCTGTGGCTGCTCCAAATATACCTCCTCCAGTAGAAAACCGTTTAGGAAAGCGGTTTTCACATCCATCTGATGAATCTTCCAACCCATCTCTGCAACGACGGAGATCAGTGCCCTGATCGAAGAAAATCTAGCCACTTGTGCAAATGTCTCATCATAGTCAACTCCCTCGACCTATGAGAACCCACGTGCAACAAAACGAGCTTTGAACTTCTCAATACTGCCATCTGCAGCATGGTTTATCTTGTAAATCCATTTGGAATTCACAACTGACTTCCCCTCTGGTCTCGGAACCACTTCCCACACCCCATTCTTCATGATCGAGTTGTACTCTTCCATCATGGCATCTCTCCATACCTGGTGTGCAAAAGCCTCATCATAAGTATCAGGAACGGTGTCACGCAAGCTAGTCACCTGTGCCATATAGCTGGAAAATCTCTCAGGTTCCCTGCTCTCTCTGACCTCCCTCTTGGGTGGTCCAACTGACTCCTCTGCTTCCTTCATCAACTCCTTAAGCCAACTTGGCTTTCTCTTCCTAGAGGAAGCATCCTGTCTCAGACTCTCCTCAGCCTCCTCTTCAGACATCTATCTCCCTGAAGAAGTCCCAACAACCTGAGAACCTATCCTTGGTGAACCTATACCTGTACCACTCGAACCCGAATCACCTCAAGGTGTCACCTATGAACCTGTTATTCGTGAACCTGTCCTTGTACCAAAAGTACCTGTAGACTGAGCCCCTGTAACAGAAGAACCTGTAATCTGTGACCCAGTCACACCTGAAACCGGTGACCCTGAACTCTGACTCGCTGAACCCTGAGTTGTCACCTATGTAGTGCCCTGCTAATCCTCCATCTCGAAATCAAAGGATTTCTCCTCCTCGAACTTCACCTCCCTTCTCACCACAACTTTCCTCTATGCAAAAAGGTAAATCCGAAAGGCCTTCGATGTCTCATCATAACCAACAAAAATACCACGCTCACCTGTAGCCTCCAACTTTGTCCTCTTCTCAGAAGGGACATGAGAGTATGTAAGGCAACCAAAAATCCGAAAGTGACCTATCTCAGGTACTTTCCACGTGAATGTCTCCTAAGGAGTTTTACTCCCCAATGCACGGTGCGAACTCCTGTTGAGAACATAAACAGCAGTACTGCAGGCCTCTGCCCATAGAAAGAAAGGAAGACTCTGATCTAAAGACATGGGACCACACATATCTAAATGAATCAACTAAAGCACTCCCTCTGATCTGGAATCACTACTTGGAAAAGCAGTCTTGATGTACTTTCCCAAAGCACACCCTCTACACACACCACTCGACTCTGTGCTGAAGTCCGGCATACCTGTAGTCATCTCTCTCGGCATCCGCAAAGCTGGATGCTGAAGATGGGCCCATCCTCATGTACCATAGCTCACACAACTCATCACTGCTCTGAGTGTGTGAAAGTGCATGATGTGGCTAGAAAAGAAGCTTGTACAGTTTCCCACTCCTAACTCCAATCACCCGTGAGTCAGATGGACCTGCTGACTTGGGAAAGATGTGAACCTTTCCATCAAGGACATATACACCGAAGCCTCTGTCCTCTATCATGGAAACAAAAACAAGGTTTTTCTTCAGGCCAGGGACATACAACACATCCCTCAAAAACATAGGCTACATGGACTCCCTCTCAAAGCGGACAATCCCTCGCTCAACTACTCTCACCACTGTATCATCTCCCAATACAACCTCCATCTCCAAGTCTGACTCTGACACCTCTGTGAACATGTCTCGATCACATGTCATGTGACTGGAAGCTCCACTATCAATGTACCAAGTGGAGGAAGTAGTGGTGGCACTCAACGAATGCCCAACAATCATCGAATGCTCCATGTGGTCCTCAAAATCCCTGCTGGTGATAGAAGATGCTCTCTCTACACCAACACCTACAAAGAGAGAAAAATCTCCCTCAAATCTCACTGCAAACTCATCGATCTCCGTTGTAACTGCAATCTGTTGCTTCTTCTTCTTCTTGTTAAGACATTGTCCAGCATAGTGTCCCATCTTCTGACATGCAAAGCATTTCACTTTGCTCATGTCCTTCTTCTCTCCCTCATTATGTTTGGTTCCCTCCTTGGAACCCTTCTTGAACTTCTTCTTCTTGCCCTTTGCTGCTAAAGCAACATTCTCCTCATCTTCTCTCTGATGTGATGAACTTCCCTGTAAGAAACCTCTCTGTATCTCCTCCTATGTGATATCATCCCATAGTCGATCCCATGTGGTATGTTCTGCCTCCCAATAATGGTCTGAACAAATACGGTCCACTGTTGTGATACACCATTTAGTGTTGTATGCACCATCTCAAGAATGCCCACCACCTCTCCTGAGTCCTACAGCTGCTAGCTCATCTCTTACCTGTGTAATCTTGGTAAGATATGATGCCATGACTTCACCTTTTCCCATGCGCACACTCTTCAACTTTTCTCTCAATACCATCTTCCTGTTTTCATTGGAACTTTGATAAAGATTTGTCAAAGCTGTCCACATCTCAAAAGCATGGTCTTTAGCTGAAATGTGACGGATCACATGATCCTTCACTGCATCAAGAATGACTCTTCTTGCCCTCACATCCTTCTTCATGAAGGATGCCTTATCTGTTGCATCAGCAGGTACTACCACAGGATTTGTTGATGTCCCATGAACTATATCCCATAGTTCATTCTCTTCAAGAATCAAGTTAATCCTAGCCTTCCAAGGAATAAAATTTGCAGCCCCATCTAGTCTATCTCCCACTCTAAGACCGAAAACCATAATTGCAACCTGTATTGACAAGCAAGCTGTTCAAGACTACTATTCCTTCAAACCCCAGTTTCTGAATGTTTAAAATTTTGAATCTTTGCAAAGCTCTGATACCATGGAAGTTTTTGAAAGTTTTCCAACCTCGGTTTCAAGCCTTTAGGCTTCTCTGCATAGTTTAATGCCCAACCCTTTCAATGCATAATTTTTTCACAAATCATCAGTCTGAAACACATGTGAAAACTTTTTCCCAATTTTAAACAACTCAGAAATTTTCTTTTCAAACTGGAAATGTAAAACTCAGAAATTTTCAGACATTTACACACATGAAAATTTAGACACTTGTTTTTTACCAATGGTCCAGGACAAAACCCCTAAAGGAAAACCTGTTTTCAGAGGGAGAGTATTATTACTTTATCAGACAAAAATTTACAACCCCAGAACATCAGTACTTATCTCTTCCTTTCTCAAAATTCGTGCCAAATAACTCTGACAAAACTGTACAGACTGCTCATTAAATAGCCTCGAAATCTGTGCCACGCGTGTGAAAACAGTACAAACTGGTATGGCCTGGCATTGTACGACTGCTGCAATAAATAACCTCAAAATTTGTGCCCAGTACGGTCTGCAATTAATGTTGTATGAATTCTGACAACAGCATTAAATGTTGTACGGGTTCTCGAAAAAACGTGCCAAATGTACGGTCTGGTACAGTACGGCCTGCCTAGATTTCTATGCCAATAAATGCTTCAACCTTTCTCGATTTATGTGCTAGCTTTGTCTGGAAAATTCAGAATTTATTAGGAAATGTGCCCACTTCAAAATTCTGGAATTTTCTCTCTCCTGGTTCAAAATCTCTTTAAACCCTCACTCTCTCCTTTTTCTTCTTCTCTCCCAAAAATCTCTTTTTGGAATGATCACAATGAATGAACTTTTGCCTTGCCCTAGCCTTTTTGTTCATGGCAACTTCCCTTGTCAATCTAACGGCCAAGATTAGATTAGATGTGGGGTTCACATTAAATGCTCCATTAAATAAAAATTAAATGACATTAAGTGCACTTGTGTCATTTAATAAAGTTGAGCAACCCCTTTTTCTATTTAATCACTCGCTTGACTTTTAAATGTGAACTTTAGGAAAATACCCATTTAACTTTTAATAAAGTCACTTTAAAAATATAAAGTGCATCTCACTTTATTAAATGCAGAAAATGACTAGGAGTCACATTTAAGTGTCCTTGTCCACCCCAAGGCAACACTGGTTGGACAAACACTTCCGAGGTAACTTTTCAACAACCTTGTTGATGAAAAACCCACATGTTTTGAAGAAGCTTCAAAGAAGAAGGAATGGATGGACACCATGATCGAAGAATACCAATCTATAATAAAGAATAATGTTTGGGATGTGGTGCCAAGACCAAAGGATAAGTCAAAAGTATCTTCAAAATAGATTTTAAAGACAATGCATTCAACAAATGGCAGTATTGAAAATTTCAAAGCAAGATTTGTCGCACGAAGATTTTCACCAAAGGAAGGAATTGATTATGAAGAAACCTTTGCACCATTAGAAAGATATGCTTCTATCCGAACTATCCTTGTCTTGGCAACCAAGATGAAATGCAAGCTACATCAAATGGACGTAAAAACAACCTTCCTAATTGGTGTCATACAAGAAGAAGTATATAATGAACAACCACCAAGATTTGAGACTCATGACAAGGGGACACATGTATGCAGACTAAACAAAGCTCTAAATGGGTTGAAACAAGCACCCAGAGCATCGTATGGAAGAACTGATGGATTCTTGATGAACTTGGGCTTTACCAAGAGTAAAGTTGATTCCAACCTTTACTATAAGGTTGTAAATGATGGGATCGTTATATTACTGTTATACATAGATGATCTCTTTTTGACAGGAGAAGAGAAGCTCATTAGCAAGTGTAAAAAGAAGCTTGCAACAAAATTTGAGATGAAAGACCTTGGCACGATACATTATTTCCTGGGTCTTGAAGAATGACAGTTTCCAAATGAGATTTTCTTAAACCAAGGAAAATATACAGTTGAGATCCTAAAGATATTTGGGATGTTGGATTGCACGGCAATGAACACTCTGATGGTGACAAACCTAAAGCTCCTGAATGATGACACTTCAGAAATAGGAAATGTCACACTATACAAACCAATGTTATCAAAACCGGACCGGTCATCGAACCAACAAAGCCCAAAATGTGAACCAAACCAGAATAGAAAAAAAACCAATAAACTAAAAAACACACAAAATATTCATATTTTGTAAAAGATAAATATATTCATGTGCATACATATGAATCAAAGCCATTAATACACAAATATGTAAAGTTTCTCATATATATAGCAAGTACAGGTGTAAATAACCAAAATAGCATCGGGTGCAATACATCATTGAAGTTCTGAACCAAGATACATCAACAAAGAGGCTCTAAATGGCCCCTACAATCCAAAAAATAAGCATAGTACTACTACAAATGAATAACTATAAATTGATAACCCAACGAACTCGGCTCAATAACCCTCCAAAACTACCCAAGAAACTTTGCTCTCAAGAACTCCAAAGAGATGGAATGAATAGTATGAAGATAATAGAGGGTGGGGAGGTCTTTGTGTTCTCTTTTGTTCTGATGCGCATGTTATTCTTTCAGTGATCCTTTTTGTTTTGGCATAACAACTTTTAAAATCTTAACAAGTAGGACTTGGTACCTACAAGATTTTGTGCCCAAGAGCAAGCCTCCACGAAAACTGACCAACTCGCCAAAAAACAAGGAAAAGACAATTCCACAAAAGGAATGGTTAGATGAGGACACATGACGAGCCTTGGGTACCAAGCCACAGATGTATGGGTAAAGGGAAGGTACACCTCATCTAAGTACTTTCAGATAACAGCAAGGAGGATGAATTGGAGCAGAAACAGGATGGAGAACTACATAGTATAGAATTGGAACAATTTCCACGGAGAGCAACTATTGCTACCCTCACAGGAGTCTCCACCTTCCATACAATCAGGATCAGGCAGGGAAAGTATCCAAGGATATCATGCCATTGCTTTGATTGATGGTGGGTGTTGGACACAATGGCAAACTAAGAGGGGAGGTGAATCAATGTGTTAGCAACTCCAGACTATTTTTCACTTCTCAATAATGTTAAGCAAAGTTCATCATTCACATTACACTAACACATGTCATATACCTACATAAGCATGTCATCAACATGGATCATAACAAGAGACAGAAACAAGACAAGTATAGTAAGTTTTATTTATAATTGTATACAATGGAAGACTTCAATCTTCATGATTACATCAGCACCAACTCCTATTCCAAGACCCAACTTGGTTTTTTAGCTCCAACTAAGAAGACGTGAGGTATCCAAACCTGATAGTGCAAGATTAACTTGCAATTTTCATCAACGATCATTGTCATCAACATGTTATTTCTGTCAATCAATTGTCATCTTAATCTATTATTATTGTCCAGTACATCATTGTCAAGTCAGTTAGATCTCTGTCAAGTCAGGGCTATCATTGTCAAGTCATTCTTTGTCAAGTGTCATAGTACTGCTGCTATCTAATTAATTCAAATTGTTGCCTCTCCACTCCTCAAGAATCAAGACTTTTATGTATTTTCCCATGCAATGTTCATACCAACACTTCAAGCTTATGTCAAGACTACAAGGAATCTGCTCTAGTTACTTCTGTCATCAGAGGCTATTGTTGTCTTCATATACCTTTTTGGGCATGCGGTTCCAATGCTGCTTAAGAGTCCCACTTACAATTCACTTTTTACAGTGTTGTAGCTGCTTCAGAACTCCCTCAACAATCTTGGTCCTCCTCTTGTTGCATGCTTGTGGCCCGAAGTTCATACTTTTAATGAAACTTAGGGTGCATGTATCTTCTTAATTGACCCAAAGTCTAAGCAATATCTCACTTGAAAAACTTATTTTCATGAGCTGCTACAAGAACTGTGTATACTATTGTTGCGGCCTATTCATCCTTCTTTTTTAACCTGACTTCAGAGCATGGATCCACAACTTGGAAATCTCACTGGAAGATTACCCTGCGACTGCCTCAGTCTTCAAATACTCCACAAAAATCTGCCCCGGAGATAATTGAATTTCAAAGCTATATATTTTTCATCCTAATTTTTAAATAACGTTCCTTGGTATTTATACTTGTTTCAAGGTGGAGAAAAAGAATTTTAATCTAGGCCGACCTTACTTTGTGACTCCAACATGTCACCTTTTATACTAATAAGGATTTTGACTGAGCCGACCAGTCTTTAGGGTTTTGAATAAAAAAATTTAATATCATTTTGAACCCAATTTTGACTGGGTCGACTTCCTTACAAAAATTTACTTCCACACCATACATTTAATTGTTCAGAAGTAGTTGGTTTTACTTATGTCTTCAACATGGTAAATGACCACAGTATGGGTCAATTACATTCTCCTTAAATTGTGGGACTTCAAGCACGATGAGGGCTTTCATGGACTTCTGTGTATCACGGCTACCTCAGTGGTTATACCCGAAAATCAGAGCTTAATCCCTTCACATGATTCACCCTTAAAATGAAACAAGTTTCACTTCTATTTATACACTTCAACGTGGAGGTTTTAGGCTGGCCGACCTAGCATCTGATTCACATATAAATTTTATATTTTTATTTCTTTTTGGACTAGGCCGACCTCATTAGATGGGGTAAAAACACCACGTCAATTTTTAAAATTAAAATCTCTTCAATCGTGAGGAGTTAAGAGACACACCACATATCAACGGAAAGAGCATGAGGAGGACTACCTCTCTATGAGAGTCTTGCTTTCAATAACATGGTTTTTCACCCTTAAATTCTTCATTTTGTGCAGGACATCAGATTTGACTTGAAAAACTTTTTGAATGTTTCTTCAAGCACTTATAAGGGCTTTAAGGGCATGCACAAGGGATTCCTTACCATATGACTTCATCATCATTAGCAAAAGGGCTTATTCGAGGG
This sequence comes from Pseudotsuga menziesii, assembly GCA_001517045.1. Taxonomy (NCBI): domain Eukaryota; kingdom Viridiplantae; phylum Streptophyta; class Pinopsida; order Pinales; family Pinaceae; genus Pseudotsuga; species Pseudotsuga menziesii. Next base: position 31,026 of record LPNX010659559.1, on the reverse strand, counting down.
CCATGTCCAATAGCTTCATGACCACATCAAGATCATCAATACCATGTCATCATACAAGCCATGTCATCAAGTCTTTTTCCATCTTTAGTCATTCACTGAGTTTGCCATGTCATCATGTCATTTGTTACTCCTTTGTCATTAATGGCTTCATCCTTGACATCAATGACAACCATGCTCAACAATGGGGCCACCCACAACTTTATAGATGCCTCTTGGGTAGAGAGGAAAAGACTTCCCACCGAGGACTTTGAGGGCTTTACCATTGTCATGGTTGGAAATCACAAGATGAAAAGTACACAAAGGATACCTCAGTTACAGGTACAGCTTAGGAATTATACATTGGTCGATGACTTTTATGTGGTAGATTTTCCAAACACAAGCATTGTTTTGGGAGTATAGTGGTTGTACTCAATCAGGAAATACTCAACAAATTACCAAACATTAGAGAAGGAGTACCTAGCACCGAATGGAAATAGAGTGGTCCCAAGGGGAATGCCCAATGAAGCTTTAGGGTCAACCACAGCAAAAGGGATGACCACCATATTCAAACATGAGGACAAGATTCGCATGAGAAAAGGGCCAACTCCAACACAGAAGACTTCAAGAAAGGGCCAGTGGCATGAGAAAGGATTTCTCGATAGACCTCTAGACAAAGGTATGATGCGCACCAGGGAACTAGGACTAGGAGCCAAACCTAGGATGTTCAATCCTCACTGGTACCCAAGAAGATATATGGAGGGAATACAGAGCATGACTGAGAAGAAACATAAAGTCGAAGGAAAAGAAGAGCCACCCCATAATGGAATAAATTGGTTGATGAAAATGGACAAGAAGAGACAAGGACAGATGGTTCAGTATATCGGTCAGAGATTGCTCGAGGAAAAGCAATTTCGAGCAAGGATTGCAATGTCCTCTTCTAATTAATTAACCAGAGACACCAGTTAACCTATTTAATTTCCATAGGTTCGTGCAGGTATTAATAAAAAGGAAATTGACTGAGAACTAATGGTACAAAGTGTTAAACTAGTAGCAATAAGGAAAGTCACCTGCATGCATGTGTTCTTGCATGCAGAAGACTTAAATTAGGAAACCAGTTGTATTTAATTTACTTTTCCTAAGTTTACTTTGGAAAATAAATTAAAGTGATCTAAATTAACTTTTGTGAACCACTAGTTAAAGTGAGTGAAATTAGGGTTTTTGCTTTACCACTAGTTAAAGTGAAAGTGAAATTAGGGTTTTCGCTTTACCTAAAGTTATTAAAGAGAGATCAATTGGTGGAGAGAACACACACACTGGTATTCCGACAAAGACAGGATACAAACAGAGAGAGAAAGCCAAACAGAGGATTTAGCTGAGAAGACAGAGGAGCGAGCAACAGGATCATCGAGCTTTGTACAGCTGGGTCATACACTCACACAGGCGGGTGTTGAGGTTTAGCTAGGATTTTCCCAGTGATTCTGTCGGGTACTGCATTCCCCGGGTTTGGGTGAATTTGAAGTGATTGTAAAAGTTCCATATTTTCTCATAATAAAATCTATATCTGACTGTTGCACCGGTTTTCCCATCTTGGGTTTTTCCGGGGGTTTCCATACCCAAAATAATAGTGTCAATATTGTGATGTGATGTTGTGATTTATTTCTCAGTTTTATATTCCGCTGCATACTGTAAAAGATATTCATGCATGGTTATCAATTGATATTTTGCATGCATTGTTTAGCCCTAGTTGAATATTAAAGGAAAATTTACATGGTATCAGAGCTCTGGTGAGCTAAAGTTGAGAGATTTGCAGAAGCAGTGATAGATCAGGGGCAGATCTATAGCAAGACACAAACCTAGACTTCCATATCTAAGGTTTGACAGGTACACTTCACTATGGCCATGCAGTTGAGAGTTGAGGATAGACTCCAGGGTGCTCAAAACTTTCCTACATGGAAAGAGAGGATCACAAGGATCCTGGACGTCAGTGATGCTAAGGAGCACATTGACTCCACAAAAGTTACACCCACAGATCCAGCAAATCTGACAGCCTGGAAGAAGATTGATTCCAGAGCCATGTTGTTTATCATGGATGGAGTGAAGGACCATATAGTCCCTCACCTTTCTGGTAAGAAGAACGCATTGGAGATGTGGAAGGCTTTGGAAAGTCTCTACTAGAGCAAGAACGAGAACCGGAGAATGGTGTTGCAAGAGAGGATGTGCAACAACAAGATGACTAAGGGAGAAGGAGTGGTGCCTTATCTCACGAGGCTCACACAGATCAGGGATGAGCTTGGAGCTGTTGGCTCTAAAACTGATGATGAGGAGCTAGTTCGGATAGCCCTCAATGGCTTCTCTAAGCCATGGGACACCTTTGTCAAAGGTGTTGTGGCTAGGGAGAAGCTCCCTAATTGGCAGAGGCTATGGGATGACTTTGTGCAGGAGGAGACTCGCATTGGTCAAGGATCAGGCTCATCCAACAGTGCCCCACAGATTGTGGATGAGGAGGCTCTAGCCCTTACAGGGAAGAGCAAGGGGAAGGTAAAGAGGAAGAAGGATGGTAAGAAGAACCTTGACGTGTCAAAGGTCAAATGTTTTATCTGCCACAAGCAGGGACACTTTGCCTCCCAGTGCCCAGACAGGAAGAAGAAGAGTAACACTCAGATGGTTGGATTTGCAAAGGTGGATGATTTCAGCAAGAACTTCGATGAGGAGTTTTGCTTGATAGCTTGCATGGCAAGCACCACAGGGAGCATCATATGGTACATTGACAGTGGAGCATTAGTCACATGACTGGACAGATTAGATTCTTCAGAGACTTGCAGGAGGGTGGAACGGGGATCCACGTTGAGCTAGGTGATGATGCGCGGTATCAGGCACAGGGAGGTGGCACTGTTTCATTTGAGAGGGAGTCTAGCAAACCCCTCAGTTTTGCTGATGTGTTATATGTTCTAGGACTGACCAAGAACCTTATATCAGTCTCCACTTTTGAGGACAAGGGATATCAAGTGAAGTTCCGTGACTATAGAGTGTATATCAGGCCCAAGGGGTCAGATAGGAGCATGGATCGGGTGATTGGCAGAAGGAGCAAGAAAGTGTACAGATTACACTTTGAGCCTGCAAAGGCTCTAGTCAGCAGCAGCAACAGTCAGGGTGAGTTGTGGCATAGGAGGATGGCACACTTACACAATGGAGCACTGAAGCGTTGGAGACAGGCAATCATTTGAGTTCCTCGAGTACAGGAGTAAAAGCATAACCACTGCAAGGGTTGTGCTTTGGGGAAGAACATCAGGAAGTCGTTCCCACAGAGTGAGCAAAAGTCTAAGGAGCCCTTGGACTTGGTGCATTCTGATGTATGCAGACCTATGAGTGTCCATTCGTTCAGTGGTTACAGTTACTACGTAACCTTCATTGATGACTATTCCAGGAAAACCTGGATCTATTTCCTGAAAGACAAGTCAAAGGTCTCTGAGAGGTTCTAAGAGTTCAAGACTCTTGTGGAGAACCAAACAAGAATGAAGATTCGGGTGTTGAGGACAGACAACGGAGGTGAGTACACTTCCAATGAGTTCATGGAGTATTGTTCAGCTGAGGGGATCAAGAAGGAGCACACTGTGCCCCATTCCCCACAGCAGAATGGAGTTGCAGAGCGGAAGAACAGGACTATGGTTGGAGCAGCCAAGGCCATGTTATTTGATCAGGGATTACCACTATTCCTCTCGGTCAAGGCATACAGGACTGTAGTATACATTCAGAATAGGTGTCCCCACACAGCCTTCAAGAGGAAGACACCTGACGAGGTCTTCACAGGCACTAGGCCAGATGTGAGTCACATTCGCATATTCAGCAGTGTCTGGTATTGTCATGTTCATGCTGACAATAGGAAGAAGCTGAACCCTTCTGGAGAGAAGGGATTACTTGTTGATTACAACGAGATTTCGAAGGCATATAGAGTTTACATTCCTACTCGCAGGAGAATCATTGTGAGCAGGGATGTCCAGTTCGATGAGGACAAGGCCTTGCGGAGATCTCTGGACTTACCAACAGAGCAGCAACCAGCACAGGAGTCGAGAGTCAAGTTGGAGGAGCCAGATGTACAGGTACAAACACAGAGCACAGGTTCTAGTGGTCAGAGGGAGTCAGGTGGACAAGATCCTTCAGTCGTTGACTTGAAGGATGAGTTGCAGCAGGATACGGATATCCAGTAGCCGCAGTAGGTTGACAATAGGCCAAGGCCTAAGTGGTTTAGATCCACAGTGCAGGATTCAAAGCAAATAGATCCTCCACAGACATCTTCTAGACGGAGTGTACCACTAGAGAGGCTTAGTTATATGGCACTTATGACAGAGTTGATTAACTCTGAACCTTCCAGCTTCAGGGAGGCTGCACAATATGATGTGTGGCAGGAAGCTATGGTTGAGGAGTATGACTCCATTATGAAAAACCAAGTATGGGAGGTCGTGCAGAGGCCACAAGGGAAAAAGGTGGTGGGATCCAGATGGATCTACAAGGTGAAGCATGCAACAGATGGAAGCGTGGACAAGTACAAGGCGCGCTTCGTGGCAAAGGTGTTTTCTCAAAAGGAGGGTATTGATTATGAGGAGACCTTCGCCCCTGTTGCCGGATATTCTTCCATTTGGACCATTATCTCACTAGCAGCTGAGATGGGTTGGCGTGTCCATCAGATGGACGTAAAGACTGCCTTCCTCAACGAAGTGATAGAGGAGAAGGTGTATATTGAGCAGCCAGAGAGGTTTGATGTGGAGAACAGGGAGACGCATGTATGCAGACTGCATCGAGCTCTTTACGGGCTAAAACAGGCACCTTGAGCATGGTACTCGAGGATTGACAGCTATCTACGGTAGATGGGATTTCAGTGGAGTGAGGCTGACCACAACCTGTACTTCTTGACAGGTGAGGTGCCTCTCATACTGGTCTTATATGTGGATGATCTCTTTTTGACAGGAGATGAGAAGCTGATTGGAGACTACAAGTCCAACCTTGCAGTAGAGTTTGAGATGAAAGACCTTGGGTTGATGCATTACTTTCTGGGCTTGGAGGTTTGGCAAAGAGATGGATGCTTTTTCATTGGACAGGGTAAGTATGGAGTAGAGATCTCGAAGAGAATCGGGATGGAGGATTGCAAGCCTAGGGACATACCTCTAGTTTCCAACTAGAAGAAGATTGATGCATCAGGATTAGACGGATTTGATGCTACCTTATATCGTTAGCTTATCGAATCGCTTATGTATCTGGTCAACACTCGACCAGACATCGGCTTTGCAATCAACTCTTTGAGTCAGTTCATGGTGGACCCTCGGAGAGTGCATTGGACGGCTGCGAAGCACATAGTTCGCTACAGCAGACATACAGTGGAGTATATGGGTTGGTTGATGAGCACAGGGGGAGTGTACAGTTAACAGGTTTCACAGATGCTGACTGGGCAGGATGTGTAGAGGACCGGAAGAGTACTTTAGGTTGTTGTTTTAGCATTGAATCAGGGATTGTCTCTTGGTTCAACAGGAAGCAAAAGTCAGTTGCATTGAGCTCGATAGAGGTCGAGTACATGGCAGCCAGCATGGCTGCTTATGAGGGTATGTGGCTAAGGAAGTTACTTGCAGGGTTGTTCGAGTGTGAGCTAGAGGCTACAGTAGTTCACTGTGACAATCAAAGTGGCATCAAGCTATCTAAGAATCCAGTGTTCCATGATCGAAGCAAACACATAGACATCAGATACCACTTCTTGAGAGATTGTGTTCAGAGAGAAACCATTCGATTGGAGTACATACAGACAAATGAGCCGGTGGCGGACATTTTCACCAAGGCACTTTGCAGACGGAGTTTTGTGAAGTTCAGGGATAAGTTGGGGTTGCTACCGAATCCCTTCCTCGTTGAGAGGGAGTGTTAAACTAGTAGCAACAAGGAAGGTCTTCCTACATGCATGTGGTCTTGCATGCAGAAGACTTAAATTAGGAAACTAGTTGTATTTAATTTACTTTTCCTAAGTTTACTTTGGAAAATAAATTAAAGTGATCTAAATTAACTTTAGTGAACCACTAGTTAAAGTGAAAGTGAAATTAGAGTTTTTGTTTTACCACTAGTGAAAGTGAAAGTGAAATTAGGGTTTTCGCTTTACCTAAAGTTATAAAAGATAGATCAATTGGTGCAGAGAACACACACACTAGTATTCCAACAGCGACAGGATACAGACAAGGAGAGAAAGTCAGATAGAGGATTTAGCTGAGAAGACAGAGGAGCGAGCAGCAGGATCATCGAGCTTCGTATAGCTGGGTCGTACACTCACACAGGAGAGTGTTGAGGTTTAGCTGGGATTTGCCCAATGATTATGCCGGGCACTACATTCGCTAGGTTTGGGTGAATTTGCAGTGATTGTAAAAGTTCCATATCTTCTCATAATAAAATCTATATCTGACTGTTGCACCGGTTTTCCCATCTTGGGTTTTTCCGAGGGTTTCCATACACAAAATAATAGTGTCAATATTGTGATGTGATGTTGTGATTTATTCCTCAGTTTTATATTCCGTTGCATACTGTAAAAGATATTCATGTGTGGTTATCAATTGATATTTTGCATGCACTGTTTAGCCCTAGTTGAATATTAAAGGAAAATTTACACAAAGAGCTCAAAAAAACATCACTTCAGTATTATTATGTCATCAGTAGATTAAAGAAGGCCATCTGAGCAGCTATCAACAAGCATGAAACACTAAGCAATTAGGTTGGATGCATGCAAATTCAAGTCATGCAAACCTCAATGTTATAAAAGAAAGGTGAGTCAAACCAAAAAGGCATCCAAGTTTATTATTCACTTTTGAGATTGGTTTCAACTTTCAAGAGCTCAGCAACAGCAACGAGTTGACGTTGAGGGCGTGAGTCCCCAGCTGGCAAGTGTTTTCGACAACAAAACTTATCTGCCCTAATCACTTTCAAAAGTAGACCATCCAGGTCTATCATTGCACTTCACAGCTATTCATAGTTTTTCATCATCATTGAGAGCATCAGCACATCCACGTTCTGAGATCTAAGATCTGGCAGCATAAGAAGAAAACGTATTCACTGGGGCACATTGATCAAGCAAGGACAATTTGAATTAAAGTTTAGAGGCACTATCGCATCCACCTATCACTACCATAGAATCCAGAGGGTGCATATTATAATACCCAGTGAGTTTGAAGTTCTTCCATATCCAGTTCCAGCAAAAACGAATTCATCTTGGAAAAGGAGGGCGTGACCTTTGCATGGGCGACTTTATCCATTAAAAGGCAATTCGCTGTTGATCAAAAAGACTTCCAAACAGCTACATGTCAAATCCATAATTATCTGAAGGTTCGTCTTACCACTTCCATGAAGTATCAGCACTCAGTTCTTCTTCGTGAAGTTGTAGCGAAAGATCATCATTAAGAGACGGCGCTGCTATTTTGCATGGGCGTGTATCCTTGAAGAATCAACAAGTTTTCCTCTCAACTATTGTTGCATGGCATGCATCCCTCTTCCAAACTGTTCTACTATCTCAGCTATTAATTTTGGTGTCCTTAAAGTTTATTTGAAGCTCTTTCATTATAAAATTAAAAATTGAGCTTTTATCATATCTGGGGATTGCATGCAATTTAACTTCTAAGGGTTAAACATCAAATAACTCTGAACCAACCAACCAAAAACCTCAACCACATCAGTATAAGACACAAAATATTAGTTTGGGATATTACGGAATGGTTCATGGGGAAAGAGCTTGGGGCAGGTTTATGGGTGAGCTTGCGGATAGAATGAGGATAGGAATCAAGAGCTACCTCCTCAAGGACTGTGGAGAGTGTCTCGTATTTGGCTGTGGTTGTGGTCAAGGAAATGAAGTGGGAAATAGGGGGAGCATCTCTTTAACGTGGGTGGTATAGGATATGGCACAATCTCTGTAAAAAAGGAAGGTGGTGTGAGGGGGTGGAGGGATAGGTTGGGGGACGGGCAGAGGGGGTGAGGGTGTAGAGAGGGAAAAAGTGAGAAGGGTGTGATCTGTTAAGGGAAGGCGAGATACCAAAAAGTGTTGCATGTGTGGTAGAAGATCTTGGTTGGCAAGAATATAATCCACTACACTGGCCCCCCCACTGTGGGGGAACCAAGTAAAGTCTCCCGAACCCAGGAAGCACGGGAGCCCATTTAGAATCAACAAGCCATGGGACTCCCCTAAATTTAAAAGGTGTCTACCATATCCTGTGAGAGGACTATGCCTATCCTGTGAAAAACTGTGAAGGGCCACGAACTCCGGCTCTAGCTCTTGGAGGCAAAGTGCATCGTCCGCGCTATCATGAAGGGGTATCTGTAGGCTTTTGGTGCAAGCGTTGAAGTCGCCCAAAAGAATGACTTACCCAAGATCAGAATAGTGTGAGATGTCTTTATAAAGATCCAGAAAGGGATCCCCCTCATACTCACTGTGGAGTGCAAAGTGTGTCGAGGAGGAGGAAATGTAGCAAACAGCAATGTAACTGTCACAAATCAGGGTACTAATCTTTCCTTCACATCTAACACAACCATTAGTGTAAAAGAAGTAAAAAACAATATCCTTTCTCCATCCTGGATAAAACCCAACTGCAAAAACACAAATTCAAAACAAAACTGGTGTCTAATAGAAGTATTCTCTTTCTATCAAGCCGAAAGTCTCCTAGAACCCCATATAACTACATTTTAACCAAAACAACTAGCCACCAAAGCCTCTCCTTGAACATTGTACAGGGTCACTTGTGAAGACATTGAACTTGAAAACTTTTCAATTGCTCAATTTACATTTTTGACATGCTACATTACTAGAACTGTTTTTCCTTTATGAATAAAGGATATAAAAAACAAGACCGTGAAGTAATATTGAACCTATAAAAAACAATGCAGCTTCTATAACTCAACAGCATATAAGATAAAACTGAAAGAAAAAGAACAAAGATGAGTCTAGCTCACCTCTTGAAGGAGTGATTGACTGGAGTTGATTCTCAAAAATGAATGCTTTGGTGGAGCTGGAGGAATTCGTTTCTTTGGGAATGTGCGTTTAAGCTGCAATAAGGATTATTTTAGCTGTAGCATGATGCTTTTCTATAGCTTTAACCAAAAGAATTAGAGTTACAAAACAACTTCTCCCGATAAAATGGTCAAAGTGACAGTGGTTAGCTAATATTTACCATTTACCAGAGTCAAAACTTTGCACAAATGTAGAGGAACAACAAAACAGAATGCCCACTTGGATGACAGATGGTGCATGTTTTAACTTTTTAAATAAGAATGCACAGCGCAAGCATGTTTCCATCAAAAAGAAGAAAACCATTACCTCAAATACTACTGAAGCAGCAGAATCCATATGGGCAAATGTTGCCATCTTTGAGCAACAAAAATGTATTTTTTATTTTTTACAGATTTGATACGTGGAGTGTAACTGTTTAAAAACGATAAGATTTGATATGTGGAGTGTAATTTAAAAACGAACATAAGCAATAGAATAACCATTATCTTGATTAAAATACTTAAATCCAACTCTTTCAGACTGTCACAGTTTAGGCATCACAAGCACCCAAGTGTAAATTTCAAACTGCACTCATGTGTTCAATGGACTTGTATATTGGCCCTACTTAAAATCATGGAATAGTTATCTCACTACACACATCTGTGTTCTTTTCTCCTTCAACTCAATGGACTTGTATCCCTACTTAAAATGACGGAATAGTTATCTCACTACACACATCTGTGTTCTTTTCTCCTTCAACTCACAACACTGTGTCATGCCAATCTGCTGTAGCTAATATCTTTATCAGCTAAGATCTGAATTAGTGTATTTACTATTAATCCCAATTTACAATCTTCCTGGGATTTTTAACCATTCAATATAGAAAAAGAAAAATATGGTGGACATGTGCAAATTTGCCAGCCATACTCTAACCACATTTTTGAAGTTTCAGAGTTATATAAGGTACTCAAAACATATGTCATTAGTAGGTGTTAGGAGTTTCATAATTATATAATGTACTCATAACCAAGGCTGCGGGGAATCGCTCCTACCCTCCTCGAATCGCTCTTGATTCGCGCTCCGGGAGGAATCGATGAGGAATCGCTCCCGGAATCGCAATTCCTCATCGATTCCTCCCAGGAGCGATTTTAAGAATCGTGATTCCCTCAAAAAAAACGATCCCTGATTTTTTCGGAATCGCTGAGGGAGCGATTAGGAAGCGACGCTCCCGAAGCGATTCTGTGGCGCTCCTGAAACGATTCTGACCCTAAAAAATCGCTCACTGAGCGATTCCGCGTCTTGGAAAAACAATTCTTATTTTTTTTCATTTTTGCAAAAAAAAAAAAAAATGGTGATTGGCTAGAGTTTAATTAGTGCTTATAAACACTATTGGCCTCCATTTGGACTCATTCTATTCCTCATTTGCTTGTTTTCATTTATCTTGCTAGGGCTTTGAGTGGCTTTGCTAGTTGTTTGAGAGCAAATTTGTAGGAGCTTGGAAGGGAGATTGGAGGGGAGATTGAAAGCTTCTATTTGTGAGAGCTTGGAAGGAAGATTCAAGGCTTCCATAGAGACATTCAACCATCCTTGAAGAGCTAAAGAGGTAGGCTCTAAAAACCCAATCTTTGTTTGTTTTTGAAAAAAATATTTCACTATGTTGAAATTTTAAATCTTGTATGTGTTTTTTTCCTATCTTTCCAATTTCTTCTTCTCCATCATTCTATTGTAAACAAGAAGTGATTCTCATATTGAATCAACAAGCATGATAGGTATGTGGTTTTTGTTTTTGGTTCCGATTCTTCTCATGATGGTGGTTGTGGGAAGTAGATTTGGTGGTGGCAATGATGAGGATGAAGAGATAGGGAGCCGCACATACCATGGAGAGGAGGAAGAGGAAGAGGGGGAGGAGGAGGAGATTGAGAGTGATGAGGGGCCAAAAAAAGAGACAACACCTTTGTGGAAGTATGTGACAAGGCTTGGGGGAGGGAGAGGGGGTGGAACCACAAAGTTTATGTGCCTCCATTGTAATAAAACTTACACAAGTTCATATACCCGTGTGAGAAAGCATTTGTGTGGGATTATGCCATGTGACCAAGGTAAGGCCACTGGAGTCAAAACATGCGACAAAGTGTCAGCTAAAGAAAGAAACAAATACAAAATGGAAGAAGAGGTCGCTCAAAACAATTCCAAGAGATCAAGGGTCGAATCTGAATCCCCACATAGAATGTTTAGTCGTGGATTTGGATCATCATCCACCCATGCTAGTGGATTCTGACCTATGCGAAAAACATTATCAGATTTCCTTGACCTTGGTTGCAGAGATGATGTGGATTCAAAAGTTTACAAGTTTCTCCATGCATGTGGTGTGCCATTCAATGTTCTTCGCTCACCCTATTGGCATGAAATGGTACAAGCCATCAATGGTGCCCCTAAAGGATATAGGAGCCCTAGGTATGACAAAGCTAGAACCGTGGGACTTGACAGGGAAAGAGCAAAAATCAATAGTGCTCTTGGAAAGTTTACAAATGATTGGTCATTATATGGGGTATCCATTGTATCTGATGTGTGGACAAATGTTAAAGGCAAGCCATTGATAAATATTCTTGGTGTGTCTGCTAGTGGTGTGGTCGTCCTTTCAGCTCATGACTACTCAGATCGCTACAAGACTAGTATCAATATTGCACAACCTTTACTTGAAACCATTCCAACGATTGGGCCATACAATGTCATTCAAGTCATCACAGATAATGCTGCTAATTTCAAGGCAGCAGGAGCAATCATTGAGGATAAGTATCCCAACATATTTTGGTCAAGGTGTTTGATTCACACATTGAACCTTTTGATGCATGATATTGTTAAAATGAAGGACACTAGTTACCGATGGATTGGTGCCTTGTACAAGAGAGGTAAGAAAATGATAAAATTTATCACCAATCATAGCATGGCCCACCACATTTTTCGCAATCACTCAAGGTTGGAGCTATTGAAGATTGCAAACACTAGATTTGGTAGCTACTACCTCATCTTCAGGAGGCTTTTGAAGGTAAGAGAGGCATTGGCTAGTATGGTCTCAAGTGATTCATGGCAAGGATTGAAAGACAAAGCTGCAAGCGCATCTGATAGACATGACTTTCAGAAGGTGGAGGACACTGTTCTTGATGGTCATTTCTGGACACAGGTTAAATATGTTCTACAGTTCACCAAGCCCATTTATAATATGATTCGTTTTGGAGATACAGATCAACCGGTGATTGGGGAGGTGTATGAGCAAATGGATAGCATGCTTGGTCATATCAAAGACATTGTTGAGCAAAGAGATGCAATCTTGTATGACCATATTCATAAACATGTGGTCAAAAGGTGGGATAATATGAATGTTCCACTCCATGCCCTTGCATATGTCCTTACCCCAAAATATTATTTTCCATCTTGGCTGGCCCAACCTGCACCTGACGGTGGAGTTAGGAAAAGACCACACACACATCCAGAGGTGCAAAATGGGTATATGCTTGCATAAGGCAAGTTGGTCCCTAATGAGCAGGAGTGTGCTCAAGTACGGAGTGAATTGAGCCAATACATCAGTGAACATAGAATCTTCGGTACCTTGCATGCAACCAAAGATCGAGAGAGGTTGGATCCTATCCGTTGGTGGAACATGTATGGCAGTGGTGCCACATATTTGCATAAATTGGCGGTGAGGGTGCTTTCACAGGTTGTCAATAGTTCTTTTGCAGAGAGGTGTCGGAGCACCTACAGCTTCATCCACAACGTCAAGAGAAATAGTTTGTATACAGAACGAGCCAAAAGTTTGGTTTATGTGCACTACAACTTGAAGCTGTTGCCCATTATTGTGAAGCGGCCAAGAATGATAGAACTTTTTTTACTTGGGACAATAATCTAGAGGAGGCTAATGTCGAGGATGGAGCCATTGCATTAGAGCGCTTGGAGGATGAACTATTGGGTGATCATGAGGGTGATCTAATTCATACATCAGAGATGCCACCCCCAACCACCAACAGGTTTCCAGATGCAGGAGTTTTGCCTTTAGCTTCACAACGTCCGGCAATCCATGGGGGCCATTCATCTTCTTCTCGTGTTCCACCATCACTTCCAGCAGCTCATATTCCACCTAGAACACGAGAGAAAAAATTGGAAGTTTCTCGTGGCAAGAGGAAAACTTTGTAGATTAGTAGATAGTATCATAATACTTTGTATTTCATGTTTATTATGGCCTGTTTTGTAAACATTATGGCCTACTTTGAAGTTTGAAGTTTGAACTTTAAATTGTTGATTGCATCTTGATTCTTATCATCTTATGATCTTGCAACACCTTGGTATTGAATATGATATTATGATGCTTTTTTCATTTCATGGTTGATGTTATCTATTAGACTGTTAGAGTTTGTTGATGGCAAATACTAGATGTTGAAATTTGAAGATTGATGTTGTTGATGATTGATCATTTGATGACAATGCTACAAGTCATAGCTCCTAGATGATTGATGTTATATGTGACATGTGTATTAATGGTTATATTTATGTTTTCTATAGCTAATTTGGTTTAATACATGTTTTTTTAATATATATGCGTCAAAATATATTAAAATATATATTATATAAAAAAACGCTCCCGAAACGCTCCCAAATCAGAATCTTTGAAAATTTCGTTTTTCGCTCCCACTCCCAACAGCGTAGCTCATAACGTATGTTTCCCACCTTGTTGTTGAATCTATGTATTAAGAAATTACACGCTGGAATATAGATCAAGGAAATATCTCTCATATGTATGTATTGTCAGAATGTCTGTATATGTAGAAACTGACATGGTGTATGTTACAACTTGATCAGCATGGGTGACATATTGATCAGTTGTGGTCTGTGGTCATATAATAGACATTGTTCCTGAGATGAGACCTATGGTGTTTTACAGATCAATATTCAGAGATCCTTTCAGCATGCTCAAATGGTTCGTGTGCCTTGGATATTCCTAATAGAGATGGTGTCCAAAGCGCTTGTGCTATTGATAATTCTCACCCTCATTGACACTTGAGATATTTCCTTCTTATTTTGATTTGTCCATGGGATGTTGCTTTTATGCTTGAATGATGACTCATAACACTTAAAATTGTTACTCATTACTTAGTCCTACCATGGTGTTGTCATACTTCTGCAAAAGAGAAGTGTGCCATTCCAAAGGTTGAGTTGGACCCTAGTGAACTAAAAATGTGACTCATCCATTTCATGCCCATTCTACCTAACCATTTTTCATTTCGTTAGCCATTTCATACATCCCCCTTAATTTCCCCTTTGTAAGTAATCTATCATTTGTGATCTTGCAAGGTCTCATATCTTGAACGCCTAGTACTATAAGGTTGATGCTGCTACAGTTAAATTGGAAAGAACACGAGAGATATCCCCCCTTGCAATGTTGAAAAATTAACTCTAAAGATCCTCACTCATATTTTTGGTGTGGTGTGATGAGGAGGACTTAGACTTTGTCCTTGTATATTTATGTACTAAACGAATGTTATAAAAATAAAGTGATGTTTCATACTTTATAGAATGGCTCTCACTTAAAGTTTATTTAATAATTAAAGTGAATTAATTATTAAATGTGAGTGCATTAAATGATGGCCCTAGATTTTGTAAAAGTATCTCAACCCTAGAATAGGTGGTTAAGATCAGTGTTAAAAAACTCTCCAAAAAAAGCCGACTTTTTAAAAAGTCGCGTTTTTTCCCTAAGCCGAAAAAATCGCGATTTTTTAATTTTTCAAAAAGTCGCAATTGCTAAAATGGCAAGACTCGACTTTTTGGAAAATGTCTCGAATTTTTCCAAAAAGTCCCGACTTTTTTCAAAAAGTCTCCATTTTGGCTAAAATCGCTAAAATGGCTAATTTTCCAAAAATTAGTCATTTTAGCCATTTTGTTGTATACTAAAACCTTTCTTCTACCGTATAAATATTTCAAAACTTTATTGTATTTGAAGATCAAACCATGCAAGGATAAGCTATACAAAATATGTATCCATTTATCAAAGATCACAATGGTAATTGAGTTATTTTTTCAATAATAGGGAATTTTTTGGGCAAACATATTTTGAGGGATCATCATAGCACATTGTAGGAAAAAAAGAGCAATGTTTTAACTTTTAAGTGGTAGATAAGTTAGGGCTAAATGTGAGGCTCATGTCGGAAATTCAATTTGGGAGAAGTGAAAAATACATCTATGATTTATCACCAATACAAAACAAGGAATACATTTAATGGCTTTCAACCAAATCAATAAAATATACATTTGAAAAATTAGGTTTAAGTCATAAGATGGAGCGACAAATAAAAAGCATTTATAAAAACCTTATATAGACCTAATCATTGGACTAGGGAAAAATATGAAGTATGAATGGAAAATAGAATAAATTGTGAAGTAAAGATATAATGAAAACGAGAAACAAGTAATAAATAAATAAAAAACTTGGGAAGAGAGCATTGATATTAGATAGCTAGATGCTAATTTTCATCGGATACATTTATACATGTGATGTCATGTTGTATTGGTTATCCACTTTTGAGTACTTGATTGGACAACTATGATGTTTCAGGATGCATTATTGACTTTGATCTATCACTTTACATTTGGCATGACTGCATGATGATGATATATCAATGCTTTCTCCATATTTATGTTCCAATGTGTTTATCTAATGTTATTGTTGCTTTAAATGTTTAAATTCTGAAAAAAAATGAATGTATTATGTATTTTTTAATGTTTGCCGAATTTTGCCGATTTTTCCCGATTTTTTCGCCGATGTTGCGAAGAAGTTGTATTCAGGACCCTTGCCAACTTTTTGCCGATGCCGACTTTTTCAACATTGGTTAAGATAGGTGGTTACGATTTTTTAAAGTATAAAACAAAGGGAGAGAGGACAAATAGGACACACCATTAATGGAGAGAGAGAGAGAAGAGGATTGAGGAGAGAGAAGGAATACCCTAGAGTGGCACAAGTCCCAAGGCAAGGAACAGCACAATTCCCAAGGCAAGGAACAGTACAATTCCCAAGGAAACCAGAGCCATACAGTAGTCTGACAGTAACTATACAGCACACGTGTGGGCACATTTCCCGAAATATTAATGTTGCATTTATTGCAGACTGACAGGTCGTACTGCTGCAATAAATTTTGGCACGTATGGCATGATGTTCGAGGCAACAAAGTACAACAAAAAGTACAGTCATACAGCAGCACGTGTGGAGGCCATACAGCAGGTCGTACAACTGTTAATGGGCACGAAAAATCGAGGTATTTTGATTGTTGTTCCAGTTTGGGTATTTCTGTCAATGAGGGTTGAAGGAATTATTTCATGTGTAGATGGAAAATTTCTAAGTATTCTTCTTTCTAGGGTTTTGTCGAGTCTATTGACCAAAACATCTGTCTCATGTGTATGATTGATACTTCAGTATTTGAGAAGATCTTGAAGTGGTGGTTTTTATTTCAATTTTATGAGTAAATTTGTAATCAAAAACCCTAGATATTCAAGTGTTTAACAGAATGTGTGAATGGAAATTTTCATATTAATGTCATTTACTTTCTTCAAGGTATCAGAGTTGAACTGAAGTAGTGTTCGAGGTTGTGATTCACAGTTAGAATTTGTGTTGTCATTCAAGTTAAAAGATTTGTTGTAAGCAAATCCCAACGATGAGCATACGGTATCAAGATAGGTTGGATGGTATATCCAACTATCTTCCACTGAAGGTTAGGATTATTGTTGTGCTAATAGAATGGAAGATATGGAGTTTTGCTAACACCAAGATGGCCAAACCTATAGACTAGGATGCTTTAGATGAGTTTGAATCCCTTGAAGCCAGAGCCCATAGAGTGATCCTAGATGGAGTAAAAGATCATCTTATTCCACATTTGGCAGAGAAGAAAACTGGTAAAGACATGTGGGATACCCTGAACCAGTTATTTGAAGCCAAGAATGAGAACCGCAAAATGGCACTAAAGGACAAGCTACACAATGTCAAGATGAACAAAGATGAGGGTGTGGCTTCCAACTTAACTCGAGTGGCACAAGTCAAAGATGAGTTAGCAGTCGTAGGAGATATTGTCCTTGAGATTCAAAACTGGTGAGAATAGCCATGAAGGGTTTCACCAAGAAGTGGGAAGTATTTGTGAAGTGCATTATTGGTAGAGAAAAGCTTCCCAAATGGTCCAGACTGTGGGATGACTTTACTAGGGAGCAGATTCGAGAAGGATCTCTAGGTAGTCAGGTCAATGAAGAGATGGAGCAGAACATAGCACTTGCAAACAAAAGTTAACAAGAAGAAGAAAGACATCATTCAGGTCAAATGTTACTAGTGTGGTCAGATGGGATATTATGCCTCAACGTGTCCTAAGAAGACGAAAGAGAAGACAGAGAGACATGGAAACCTCAGTAGAACGCTATGCAGTAGAACGCTATGGCAGCAGTAGAACGCTATGCAGTGAAGTTTGAACAAGAGTTTTCTCGTCTCCATTGATTCTAATATAAGGAGCTCTGTTTTTTAGAATGTCTAGGTTGTTTACAGTGGTGCAACCAAACACATGACTAGAAGCTATGATATCTTTCAAATTATCACAAGGTTGGGGCCAGGACACTACATTCAGACAAATATTGACAATCCACAAGTGGCGATACAAGGGTTGGAACAGCCAAATTTCAACTAGAACTTGGTGAGATCTTGGAGATACACGGAGTGCTTTTTGTACCTAGGATGAGAGTCAATAAACTCTCAGTATCATCCTTTGAGGATGAAGGTTATGGAATGTCCATGAGGTCTGGCCATGTTTTCCTGTATCGGAGAGATGAGTCAGTTGGCACTACCATTATGTTAGGAGATTGCAAGGACAAGCTCTATGTATTGAGAGGGCACATTGTATGTCTAGGAGCAAGTGGATGGCTACCAGAGTCAGAGGATGAAGCAAGAGTTGCATCTGATAGACATGATTCTGATGAGGAGAGTGACTTTCTCATGAGCACTGGAAGGAAACTCAGCCAGTCCAATGATGGTGTAGATGAGCAGGTGGATGAGGCTCAGGTCGAGTCTCAGGCTTCAGAGTTCCGGTATGTAGTTGAGCACTTGTATCCAAGAGTGATTCCAAAGCAAGAGGGAGTTGTTTCAGAAGTCAAAGATGGAGATGGTGTTGTGGACCTTCCTCGTTAAGAGGGAGTGTTGAAAAATTAACTCTGAAGGTCCTCACTCATATTTTTGGTGTGGTGTGATGAGGACTTAGACTTTGTCCTTGTATATTTATGTAATAAGTGAATGTTATATAAATAAAGTGATGTTTCATACTTTATACAATGGCTCTCACTTAAAGTTTATTTAATAATAAAAGTGAATCAATTATTAAATGTGAGTGCATTGAATGATGGCCCTATATTTCGTAAAAGTATCTCAACCCTATAATAGGTGGTTAAGATAAGTGGTTATAATTTTTTAAAGTATAAAACAAAGGGAGAGACGAAAAATGAGACACCATTAATGTAAAGAGAGAGAGAAGAAGATTGAGGAGAGAGAAGGAATGCCCTAGAGGAGTGGCACAATTCCCAAGGCAAGGAGCAGCACAATTCCCAAGGCAACCAGAACTATACAACAGTCTAACAGTGACTGTAGCACACATGTGGGCACATTTCTCGAGGTATTGTTGTTGCATTTATTGCAGACTGACATGTCGTACTACTGTAATAAATTTTGGCACGTGTGACACATTTTTCGAGGCCAGAAAATACAACAAAAAGTACAACCATACAGCAGCACGGGTGGAGGTCGTACAATAGGCCGTACAATTGTTAGTGGGCACAAAAATCGAGGTATTTTGATTGTTGTTCTAGTTTGGGTATTTATGTCAGTCAGGGTTGAAGGAATTATTTCATGTGTAGATGGAAAATTTCTAAGTATTCTTCTTTCTAGGGTTTTCCACGGAGTGGGGGTTTTTCCAGGTCTTTTGACCAAAAATATATGTCTCATGTGTATGATTGATGCTTCAGTATTTGAGAAGATCTTGAAGTGGTGGTTTTATTTCAAGTTTATGAGTAAATTTTTAATCAAAAACCCTAGATATTCAAGTGTTTAACAGAATGTGTGAACAAAAAATTTCATATTAATGTCATTTATTTTCTTCATGGAAAGGTTATATTCAAGTTATCACATATATTGTAGCTAAGTTACTATGATGCAGCATGTGGATATTTTCTCCTTCTCAGAGAAAGTTCTACTCTATGGGAATACAGCGTGGATCATTTTACAACGAGAGCCATTCAAAGCCTTATTTAGTAGCAGATGCAGAGTATTCCCTTGCCATGATTGAGACATCCTAGTCCATTGAGATGACCTTGGTGGTGACATAGTCCTTTCGAGCAAAGCAACAAAGTTGGTACACAATTGACAGATTGACACGTGAAGTAGAGACATGTGTATGGTGAGATCATGTATATTGCTTCTTGGTAGGTTGTTTGCTCTCTGATGTATATTAACATCTTTGACTCATTATGCTATGATGATTATGGTGACCTATGCTTAATAGCTTATATGATATGTTTATTGATGCCTAACTTGTGTTGCAAATGATTGGAGAATCCAATATTGAAGGCCATTGTTTATGCCATGCTTTGCACAAAACTTGGTCTATCTTGCTATGTTGGTTCCACTTTGTCATCTTTCTCAGTACATCCAATCTCATCCATGTTATTTTATCCCTTGATTTATGACTAAGACATGCGAGATTGACGATCCATTTCCCTACTTTGACCCCTATGCATAATGGACCCCATGTTGTTTTGTGTCTCTGGATCTGAAGTATGTGGTCTAGTTCCTTGCCTTTTGTTTGTAGGTTCAGTATGGAAGGGATGTGTGGCCAATGTCATCGAATGGTTTTCCTTTACTCCTCAAAGCAAGTGCTCCCAACAACAGTGTCTTTAGACAATAAAGCATCGGAACGCATAAATGCCATATCTGAATGATGCAAAAGGCAAGCTGAGATTAGTAGTGCTTTTAAGCGTTGATGCCTAAATGAATAAATGTTTATAAAACTAGTCAGTGGCCAAAGGATGAGCACTCATCCATTATTTGATGTAAGGCCTATTTGTTCCTACAAGACAACAAAGTGGCAAACACATCGAGGTTATGCACAATACCTAGCAGAGGGGCTAGGATGAGTCATTTTCTAGGTCCCAAAAGGCTTTCCAAGGCACTTGCCTTTGGAGGTTGGCTAGTATCTTGTTTTTCAGTTATAAATGCCTTAAAATTAAATGTTTGTAAATTGCTAAATCTTGTTAGTTGGATACTTGTTAGAGCCTAAAGGAAACAAGCCCCAGTACTTTATCCACTTGTGAGACACCACCATTCCCTATTGTCCTCTATCATGTATATGTCATTGTGGTTGTGTGTATTTGTTATCATTCTGAGAGATAACATAGTCAAGGTCAACTAGAAGTCATCACCCTTTGTCATAAGCCTTGTTTTCCACTTTTACCTAGCATTAGCAAATTGGTCAAACTTTGTAAGTATGGCATATGCAAGGGGCTTCTTAGAAGATTCAAAGATTATTCGAGAGCACAAGTATACTTTGATTGCTTATTATTATTGTCACCATGATTTTGATTAGTATAATTTAAGTCGGGTATTAATATACATCTTGGAGCAATTCATAACTTGAATGCATGAAGGATCAGCTCATCATATAATCTCATCTTCTGTTTGGGTATTTTGACCTAGTCAACCAGTTGACCATGTCAAACAGGATTCCCAAGGTGGTGACTACAAAAATTGATATTGGCTATATTTTCACCAAACATGCCATACAACAATACTGCAGATTCAATTTTCAGGATTTGGTCGCAGTTTTCAGGTTCAGTGATTATTATCACTTATTATTTGTTCTGGCTACATTTTTATTGATGAGATGCTTCAGAGAGTGGCGCTCCTAGGGAGCTACAGTGCTCCAGAGGGTATAAGTAGTCACCAATACCATTATACAAGATCTTCAAATTCCTCAGTGCAATATGTTTGTCCCAATTTTCAGCCGGCAAAGAATTATTATGATCTTTATTATTTTCAAAGGTTGTACAAACAAAAAATGGACTATGAAATTCACTGAGGAAATCGATTTGGCTAGTGAGGTCAAGGAAATGACTTGGGACTGATTCTTGAGGATGTATTATGGCTATCTAGATCAGTTTACACTAGTTTCATTCAATTTCAAGCTCTGTATTATTTTATTGGCTCTCCTAGGGAGGACGTCGCCCATGAAGTGAGTTTTTGAGAATCTCAACTCCGGTTTCAGGCTTGATAGCTTCTCTGCATGGTTTAATGCCCAAACCCTTGTATGCACAATTTTTCAACAAAAATTGACTAAACTAAAACACATGGAATTCTTTTTCAAAATTAAACAATTCAGAAATTTTCTCTTTCAGTTAAAAATTTGAAACTCAGAAATTTAAAACAACCAAGCACACATGAAAATAACATTGATATTTTTAACCAATGGTTCAAGATAAAACCCCCAAGGGAAAACCTGTTTCTAAAAGAGATTTTATTTCTTCAAGGTAAAATACAAAAATTTAAACAACAATACTTATCAATTTTTCTTCTCTAAGTCTAAACCTTCACTACTGTTATGAACCTCGATTGATGTGCCAAACTTCAGCCTTGGAAACCATGCCAAAATTCTGCTTGTACTGACAAAATTAATTTATGTACCTTTTCCTTGAAAACTGTACCCAGTCCGCACTGTTGTACCGTCCTTGAATTCTATGCAGAATCCGTATTGTTGTACGGTCCTCGAAATCTGTGCAGAGTACCTTGAAATTCATGCCCTGTCCGTATTGTTTTACGGTTCTCGAATTCTGTGCAGAGTACCTCGAAATTCATGCAGTGTCTGTACTGTTGTACGGTCCTTGAATTCTGTGCCCAAATCTCCTCGATTTCTGTGCCCAACTTGGTCCTCCTCAATTTCTGTGCCAGAAATGATTTCTCTCTCTGTTTCTCTCCTCCTGGTTCAAAATCTCTTCAAACCCTCTCTGAACATAATCTCTGATAAAGTGATATCTGATCTCTATATGCTTTAACCTGTCATGAAATACCAAATTCTCAGAGAGCTTGATGCAACTTTGATTATCACAATGTATAACTGTAGGTCTCAACACATGACCAAACAAGTCTACCATCGGCTTGCGAAGCCACAAGCCTCACAACTAGCCTGACTGGCTGCCATGTACTCACCCTCAGCAGAACTCAATGCTACGGACTTTTCCTTTTGACTGAACCACGACAGAACTGTCGAGCCCAAACTGAAGCAACAACCAGAAGTGCTCTTCCGGTCCGAAACACTACCTGCCCAATCTGAATCTGTAAAGCCAACCAATCCCACTCCATCAAATCTCTTGCAGTCCAAACCATAATCAACTGTACCAGCAAGATATCTCAAAATGTGTTTTGCGGCAGTCCAATGCACTCTCCTGGACACCACCATGAACTGACTGAGAGTTTTTACCGCAAAACTCAAATCTGGTCTGGTGTTAACCAAATACATCAACGAACCAATAAGCTGACGATATAAAGTAGGATCCACCAACTCTCCCTCAGAAGCATGAAACTTCGTCCAGTTGGTGATCATGGGTGTAGAAATAGAGCTGCAATCATCCATCTGAAATCTCTTCAGAACATCTGCAGCAGATTTTCCTTGCCCCAGGAAAACATGTCCATCCTCTTGCCAAATCTCCATCCCCAAATAATAGTGCATCAGCCCAAGGTCGGTCATCTCGAACTCTAAAGTAAGATCCTTCTTGCAAGCATCAATCAGGTGCTCTCCTTCAGTAATGAACAAATCATCAACATATAGCAAAAGAATGAGCGGAACACCACCAACCACAAAGTAGTATAGGTTGGGATCCGCCTCACTCTTCTAAAACCCAATCGAAAGCAAGTAGGAATCAATCCTGGAATACCAAAGCCCGAGGGGCTTGCTTCATACCATACAAGGTGTTTTTCAGCCCCGGCACACATGAGAATCTCTCTCATAAACCTCAAATCCCTGTGGTTGCTCCAAATACACCTCCTCCTGTAGAAGGTCGTTGAGAAAAGCGGTCTTCACATCCATCTGATGGATCTTCCAACCCATCTCTGCCATGACAGAGATCACTACTCTCATTGAAGAAAATTTGGCCACTAGAACAAAGGTCTCATCATAATCAACTCCCTCTATCTGTGATAACCCACGCGCAACAAAACAAGCTTTGTACTTCTCGATGCTACCATCCATAGCATGCTTGATCTTGTAGAGCCACTTGGAAGTCACAACCAATTTCCCCTCTGGTCTCGAAACCACTTCCCACACCCCATTCTTCATGATGGAATTGTACTCTTCCATCATGGCACATCTCCAAACCTGTTGTACAGAAGCCTCCTCATAAGTAGTAGGTAAGATATCACGCAAGCTAGTCACCTGTGCCATATAGCTAGAAAATCTCTCAGGTGCCTTGCATTCTCTGACCTCCCTCCTGGGTGGTCCGACAAACTCCTCTGCTTCCTTCAGAAGCTCCTTAAGCCAACTTGGCTCTCTTATTGGAAGAAGCATCATGTCTCAGACCCTCCTCTACATCCTCATCGGACAAATGGGTCCCTGAAGAAGTACCAATAATATGAGATCCTGTCCCTAGTGAACCTAAACCTGTACCAAGTGTATCTGAATCACCTAAAGGTGTAACCTGTGACCCTGTGATCCGTAAACCTATACCTATACCAGAAGTCCCTGTAGACTGGGTCCCTGAAACTGATGAACCTGTAACCTATGACCCAGTCACTCCTGAAATCGGTGACCCTATGCCCTGACTCGCTGAACTTTGTGATGTTGTCACCTATGGAGTATTTTGTTGCTCCTCTATCTCAAAATCTAGAGATCTCCTGATGGCTCGCTCCTCCTCAAATCTCACCTCTCTCCTCACCACAACTTTCCTCTATGTAGGAAGGTATATGCGAAAAGCCTTCAAAGTCTCGTCATATCCAACAAAAATACCCCTCCTGTTGTTGGTTTAGATGTGCAGACCCGGGTTTACTTGATTGTACCAACAAAACCCCTAGCTCACTGGCCCTTTCGGCGACAGACCGCAGAACGGCCTGAAGTCTCACCCGAAGTCATCTTAGATGGGTTGGCTGAAGAATCAGGTTTCCTCAACCAGGTTCTATAGCATCCTAGGTTCTCTTGACTCTACTTAACCAGCTAAATCTCTCTGCAAGGGCTGTCTCTCTTCCTAGCTGACTCTGCTATGGGACTGGCTCTTATCGCATCGCAGCTTCTAGGACGATGCGCAAACTTACTCTTCTGCTAAACTCTTAACCTACGATATCTCACACCGCAGCTCCCTCGACAGTGCGATATCGCCTTTCTACGCCGCGATGTTTCCTACAGTAAGACTTAATATGCTCATCAACTCTCAAGATCCAGAGGCTTCCTTTCTGAGTATAATAGCTCAG
Organism: Pseudotsuga menziesii; assembly: GCA_001517045.1. NCBI lineage: Eukaryota > Viridiplantae > Streptophyta > Pinopsida > Pinales > Pinaceae > Pseudotsuga > Pseudotsuga menziesii. Next base: position 6,544 of record LPNX010659559.1, on the reverse strand, counting down.
TTAACCTTCATTAAGGTGTTAAACAACCTCACTTAAGCTTTTACAGTTTAACATGCTTAACATCAATTACACTCAACTCGCTGAACTAAATATACAGAAGTCACTTAACACAATAGCTGCTACTGTCGTGAATCAAGCACTGATAAACTCATATACAGAGTACTCGACACATTCAACTTGCATTTAACCTTCTATGTTACTGCAACTGAAGAATAGCATACATACATTCATTAACTGATAAGCAACGTTCATGTAACGAATAACAGATAGCAAATAAGTATAGCACAATCACATGAAACAGTCGCACAACACACGAATTTTACGTGGTTCACTTCCAGGGGGGAAGCTACGTCCACGGGAACTGTGTTTATATTATATCTTGAGAGAGTAACACAGTTCCACTGCAACCTATTATGCAGCTTGAGATCTTTTGGGAAACTCCACACACACAGCTGGGAGCCCTTCTCTCTTAGATCTCTTCTCTAATATTGCTTTCTTCTTAAAATATACTCTTTCTCTCTCTCTCTCTCTCTCTCTCTCAATCCCTGGGGATTGTTACATTCATGCTCAAGGAGTCGGCTGTTGGTTACAATAAGATAACTGCAGCTTTAACAACAGAACCAGAGCTCGACTCTTCCTCAATGTCTCACTGTCTAACTAGCTAGCTATATCTCTAACTGTCTCACTATCTGTCTAGCTATCTAGCTAACCCTTCATAATACAAAATACATGCTTAAATAAGTGGCCCGAAGGTCTCACCGTGATACAAAACTGTGGGCCTATCCCAACAGTAACCCAAAACCCTAACTGTGACAGTCGGCATTTCTGTACTTTGAACTGCCGCTTACTAGTCACACTGCAGCTTTCTGCAGTCTTCCGCGATTTCCGGCGCTGATCGTGCGTATGGGCGCCGCTTCCTCGGTTGCTCCCCTTCTGTCCTTTGTCTTTAATACCTCGGCCCGTTGCTCCTTCTCCATTCATGAGGGTAGCTGAGCCCTCCTGTCGTCGTCGCTGCCTTAAATGCAATGGTTGAGCTCTCTTCTCGGCCGCTTCAGGTACTATTTCCTTTGACTTTCTTGTTCCGATATAGCAGCTTTTCCTATAGCTGCGGGGCCCTGCTCCAACAGTCCCCTAACACTTACTTGTGGCTCGTCCCCCAGCCCCTAACATCTGGTTTCTCTTTCTGTAGCTTCTCCTTGGCTTCCTGCGAAGTCCTTGCGAATCTCTCCCTGAGTCCTGCGACATCTTTGTCCATAGCTTCGACAGGCTTGTGCCACTTCAAGCATGACTTGAGTAATCATGGGGTCTTCTGCGCTATCAATTTCACTCTTGCTGGCAGTGAACTCCTTAACCTTCTGCTCGACCACATCGACCAGCTCTGCGATTTGTTCCTGATACGGTTGAAGCATATTATTGAATTGTATGTCTTTTTCTCGCAACAGCTACGCTTCGTGTTGCAAACGGTTCATCTCTGTCGTCTTCTTCATCTTTGCAAGAGCTCCTAAGCTCTTGACTTCTTCCTTTATTGCTGCTATTGCATTCTCCATGTTCTGGATGCTCTGCTGCAAATCCAATCTATCTGGGAGCTCTTCTAGCTCCGACCATGTCTTCATCGCATCAGCTAGCAATGACTCTGCATCATCTATGCGACACTTCATCTGTGTTGAAGTGAGTCTAAAGGCCTGTGCCCTTGCTTCCTTGTCTGCCTCAGGCGTGCCTGGTGCTCGAGCCTCAAGCTCAGCAATCTGCGCCTTGTGGTCTTCCTCCATTTTGGCCATTGTCTCTTTTCTCCTTTGTGCTTTCTATCATCTTTGGCATCGTCTTCTGTAAACTTAGTTCGTAGATCTCTCTTATCTTTCCTTCCCTCATTGTCATGCTCGCGCTCTGGTCGCTTGCGAGACCTGCCATCCATTTCTTCATCATAAGGATTCAAATTCCTAGTATCAAGAGAACTCCTAGCCCTATTATCAGCCTCCAATCTTTCTCTGCCATCCTTGAGCGAATACGACTCCTTACCTTCAAGTGACCGCTTCACCTGGATCACCATCAAATCCCTCACACAAGATATACTCCAAAGTTGCATATAGGTCTCTTCGTGGATCAGCAGCTCCTTTAACGATCTTTGAGCTTTTGAGAAGCCTTCCACAAATATATTTTCCTCTTTATCTGGGTTAGAACTCGTATCACAAAGAAAATATAAATCTGTATCTTCCAGCCTTCTCAAACATTTCATTCGGTCTGGATCCTTTCATACGAAAACTATACAAACCATGAATTCCATTCCGAGAACAAGCCTTTGTCTGCATGCGGAATTTCACATCACCAGTGGCTGAGGTGTTTTGAGCAGAGTCATTCCGAGGGATAACTTGAATATCCATCTTCATTTCCATGTTATCCTTAACAACTGTTTTTTGATCTACGTCATCTAAGCTCTTACTCATCATACTATCTGCTAAGGCGGTCCTCGGGTTCCTCTGAACCGTAAGATACTGATCTGGCCAAAACTGAGGATATGTCTTACTGTCTCCAAGGTTATAGTCTGTAAATTTGACAACAGGGACATATCCTAACAGTTTTCCATCTTCCTTTACACGAGGATCAATGCGGTAGCGGAATAGGAAACTTAGCACCCTTGGGAATGGTTACCTCTGGTGCGTCCTCAACTCGCGGCACAATGTATACTGTTGCCATATGAACTTCTTCTTCGTGCTCTGGGCTGGACTCTTCTACTATCTGAGCTTGACTCTTCATCCTTGGCGTCTGCCTGACCTGTGGTGCACCTAGTTTCACAACCCTGGGTGGCGTCGTCATAGCAGACTCGAGGCCACCACGCTGGAATCGTCGCACAACGTCTTCTAAAGGTTCCTTCTCGGACATAAACCGTCTGGTGCAGTACTCTGAACTGGTAATGGCTGCGAAAATGGGGAAACTAGCACTCTGTAACTAGAGTATCTCTGCACAGGGAAAACTCTACAAATTGCTCTATAACTCTCAAAAATCGCAAAAGTAACCCTTCTGTTTGAATGATCTGTGTATTTGTAATGAAGGCGATAATCTCTGAAGCAACAGTCGCTTAAGCTGGACCCGTTGGCGGCATTTATTGCATGGACAAGACAACACCCAGCGCCCCGATCCTCATTAAGTGCTAAAAATCCGATCAAATCTCCCTTGAAAATTGTGTACAGGCACCGGTCTCGACCAAGATTTACCAAATCTAGGACAATCCTTGTACTGTTTCCAAATCTAGGGCAACGTATACCTGTCATATCTAGATTAATTGCTTGACAGATGGCGAAGTGACTGGCCCTCTGTCCCTTTTCAAAGTTGTCTTCGTGGCACGGGGAACATCGCTCGCTGCGATGTCAGACCGCATCATCTTGGACCAAAAAGTTGGCGTGAGACTCCGCAACGTTCAAAAACTCCGCAGTCATCCTATGACTTGCGCAAAATAAACTTTCTTGCTGCGATTCCTCCTACTTAGAACTTTTTCAGCTGGTGTAGACTAGTTATGGGTGCGATGTCTCCTTTCAACTACACTGGACATCTGCACCAATGTTATCGGAACCGGACCGGTCATCGAACCGGCGAAGCCCAAAATGTGAACCAGACCGGAAACCGGACCGGAACTGGCAAAAAACCGGGTAAAAAACCGGCTGACTAAAAAATACATAAAATATTCATATTTTGTAAAAAACATAAATAAATTCATGTGCATACATATGAATCCAGGACATGATCATTCTTGGGACAGCTGCCAAACTTGGAGAAGATATCCCATGTCACCGTGGGTAATACACATCAAACATCTTGTCCATCATTTCCAGGCATGTAATCAAATTCTTTAATGAACCATGTATATCTGAATATGCTCTTCCAAGTCTGATTTTATGTGTCGAATAATTACTTCTATATACAAAGTTATATATGATGCATTCCACACACTTCGTTTGATGAAACAACCTCAAATCAATCAGCACAAGTCATAGAGAGAATTTCCAGTGGTATGGTATTGGGCAGTGAGTTTCAGCAGCAGACATCTGAACTGTTTGTTGAAAATCCTTAACCAAACTAGCAGCAGAAATGCCCTAAGTCAGTTCTCAAGTAAGGAATATCACCTACAATAGAAAACAACCTAGTGGTGCCAAACTATATGCTACAGCAGTACAAGACCAAGCCTTTTATAGAAGTCATAACTCAGTGTCTTCACAAAGTCATCGCAGTCAGATTGGGCCGGACTTGCAAGTTACAGCAGTAAATTAAAGTGTGTATCAGCTCTCAGTTCAACTCTTTGATTGGGTTAAACAATTTAGTTCATTTTTGGCAGAAGCATGGAGTCAATTAGAGATATCTTTGATGAAAATTTGAAGAGGCTAGCATCACTTAAGTACATGCTCCAATATCAAGAATATTTGGCATTGCGTGATGAGGTATGTGCAGCATTGTATTTTCAAGACTACTATACTCTCAAGTACGGAAACTGGCCCAATGATTTGCACCTGAGTTGGGATGAGAAGGACATGATCATTCTTGGGACAGCTGCCAAACGTGGAGAAGATATCCCATGTCACCGTGGGTAATACACATCAAACATCTTGTCCATCATTTCCAGGCATGTAATCAAATTCTGGCTTTTTTTTTTTAAATTGAGTTTCCTGAGTCCCCAGTCCAGATCGGCCGGTTCGGCCGGTTTTTGACCGGTTCGGCCAGTTTTGGCCGGTTCCAACCAGTTCCATACCTGGTCTAGACAAAAATCCGGTTTTTTCAAATTTTTTTGCTGACCGGACCGACCAACCCTGTAAACCGGTCAGACCGACCGGTTTTGCCGGTTCCGGTCCGGTTCCGATAACACTGATCTACACCACTTAGTTCTCTGAGTTAGGGCTGGGAGGTGGAGTGGCTATCACTATAAAGCTTAAGCCTACTGCCATTAATCAAAGTAGGAACAAGCTCCCTATTCAGTTTACTGAGCTGAACAGCACCTCCGTCTATGACTTGTTGAATCTGATATGGCCCCAACCAATGTGTCTTGAACTTCCCTGGAAACTTAACAAACTTGCTGTCATAAAGGAGCACTAGGTGTCCTGTCTAAAAAATCTTGCTCTTGATGTGCCTGTCATGCCAAGCTTTTTCTCGTGCCTTCTGCACTTTTTGATGAAATCCTGCGATGAATCTGTCTTCTTCTAAGGCAAGCAGCTGCGCTAGTCTTTCATTCATCGTATTTGTATCAGCCATCTCAGTAATTTGAGCAATTCTTAAACTGGGAATAATATATTCCATAGGCATAACAGCCTCTTGTCCATACACCAAGCTGAAAGGTGTATGTCCTGTAAGTTTCTTGCATGTAGTCCTATAAGACCATAACACAGCATTAACCCTGAGGTCCCAATCATCTCTTTGGCTGTTACAGATCTTAGTAAGAGCATTTTCTAGAATCTTATTAAAAGCCTCCACCGTACCATTAGCTTGTGGGTGGTAGGGAGTGCTCTTATGATGCTGTATCTGAAATTCCTCCGTCAAGGCCTCGATAGTGCGATTCAGAAAGTGTGTGCCTTGATCACTCATCAAAATTGCTGGACATCCAAATCTACTTATGATGTTTTCAAAAACGAACTGTGCAGCTGTAGCAGCATCACAATTCCTTACTGCTTTGGCCTCTGCCCATCTGGTGAAGTATCCTGTTCCTGTGATGATGTATCTCGCACCAGTTCGCTTCCCTAGGTGGGTTGATAGGATCCACGAAATCTATAGCCCACTTGTCAAACGCTCGCAGCATAATCTGTGGTCGCAGCGGCATTTCATCTCTCCGCGAAGGTTTTCCTACCCTCTAGCAGATATCGCAGCATCTGCAAAACTCCTTAGTGTCTTTATGCAAAGTAGGCCACCATAATCCTACAGCTAGAATTTTCTGAGCAGTCGGCTTTCCTGCGAAATGACCTCCTGCGGTACCTGAATGTGCTTCTCTGATAATGGCCTCTTTCTCGTGCGGCATAACGCATCTGCGCAGGACTTCATCTGGACCTAACTTATATAAATGTCCTGCGATCAAAGTAAAATCTGCTACTTTAACAACTAACTGTCTCTTTTGCTACTTAGTAAAGTCAACTAGTGCCCACCCTGTAGTGAGAAAGTGAATAATATCCGCGTAATACTCATCTGCGATCTGGATAAAGAACAATTGCGCATCTAGCAAATTATCTTCTAAATTACTTGGTTCTTCTCCTGAGTCTATCCGTGACAGGTGATCTGGTCCGGCATTCAATCTCCCTGGTTTTACAATAATTTCAAAATCATACTCCTGAAATAGGAGTAACCATCTGCAGATCCTTCCTCCTAACACTGGCTTATTGACCAAATACTTTAAAGCAGAATGGTCATTGAACATCTTGAATGGGGCACCCAACAGGTAGTGCCTAAACTTCTATAGAGCATACACCATAGCTAATCCTTCTCTTTCTGTAGTGGTGTAGTTCTTTTCTGCAGTAGATAACTTTCTGCTGGAGTACGCGATAGGGTGATCGATACCCCCTTCTCCTGGCTGTGTTAA
>LPNX010659538.1:0-17183 GCA_001517045.1 Pseudotsuga menziesii | reverse complement strand
ATCCCTCTCCCTCCCTCCCACCCCTTGTCTCTCTCTTTCCTTATGTCTCCCCATATACGCCCCCCCTCTCTTTCTATAAACCCCCCTTCTTTATATGTCGTCCTCTGCCCATCCATCTTCCTCTCTCTCTCTCACTCCCTTTCCCTATCCCTCCCTCTCTCTTTTTCATCCCTCACTGCCTCTCACCTTCACCCCGAATCTCTCTCTCCATTTTTCCCTCCCCCATCCTACCCTACACCCCTCTCTTTTCCTCCAACCATGCCCCTCTCTCTTTCCCTGTACCTAACCCCCCCCCCTCTCTCTCTTTATGTATCTGTATGATATCCTTTATTCCTCTCTCCTTATCCCTCTTTCAAACTCTTTGTCCCTTTCCCTATCCCCCTTCCCATCTCTTCCTTTCCCTGTCTCTCTCTCTCTCTCTAACCCCCGTTCTCTTTAGATAACTCCTTTCAACTTAAAACATTTTCATATCAATGAGTAATATATTAATACTAAACACTTTTATGAAGAACTACAACCCATGAGTCTCATGGTATACTATTTCAATTACAAGTTTAATTTTGATACAAGGTCACTCCCTTCCAAAATAAAATCCTCTCATCCCCACCATAAATTTAAATCTACTATGCCCATATACATACTTCATACAATTGTACACTCTAAGAAGCCTCCTATAATGCCAATTGTATCTTAGTTTACACCATCAAGGTGGAGAATATGCCTAACTTAATAAGGTGACTTGCATATATTCCTATAACACATATGGATAAACATTAGGTACACATACTCATCATATTCTTACTCAACACCTTTTAAAGGAGTGTTGTTAATATATTCTTCTATCATAGTTATGATTTCTAACCCTTATGTTATATATTAATCTTCCGACAAACCCACACAAGGACTATGAGTAGAATTTATCCTAGTCCATTCTCATTATACTAACACCGGAGGCTAGGTAAATACTCACCAATATTGTCACAGAACTACCATCTTAGTAACTCACTAAAACCATGTCAAGCTTCCTAGTGCAACAACACCTTTCTCTCATGTTAATGCTTAAGTAAGCTATGTTAATTATATCTTACCTATTTATTAATTATTGAAAACTTATATTAAAACATATTATTATATTCATAATAAAATTTATATACAACTTTTCTTATATATACTTCAATTTTTAAGTTTAATTTATTATTGGTTTTAATTAAAATTTCATATATTTATAATTATTAATCAAGTTAATAAAGACCTAATTTTATTTATAATTATTAATCAAACTAATAAATAACTAATTTTATTTATCACAATTAATCATATTAAAAGAAACTAAAACTATTTTTGTTCACTAACTCGTAAGTGATTTTAAATTTTAGAACACATGTTTATGAAAGGTGGAGGCTAAGTGGGATCTAGCATGAAGCCCACGTTCCCTTCCCTAATAATAAAACTTATTAAATTAATCATAAGTGTGACAAAACATTTCGTTTCACCTTCTTTACCATTCACTCTCGTTCTGTTAATCTCTGATCTGCACTTAGGGTTTCAGAGAAGTTTTAGGGTTTTAAATGATGGAGCTCCAAAGAAGCTCAGTAGGATTTCCATCGTTTTCGCTTGCATCAAATTCTTGAATGGATATGAAGATATCATTAAATTTGGAATTAGAAGGTTGTTGATTGCATCCAAGCATTATTTCAGCATAATTAAACAGGTTCCCATACCTACTATTTCTCAGCACGGATTCTCGTACTACTTCAAGTGGAATGTTGAGTTGAGCTTGTGAGCCTCTCATGGAAAAGGTCGTCTGATCATAATCCATGGAAAATCCCTCTGCACTATCAAAAGTACCAAGACAAACACGAACGACATGCCTATTTGAATCTCTTATTTTTGTTGCATATTTCCCTCACGACCTTCTCCTCACACCTCTGTAATGCTTCTCCACTGCTAATGAGTTCCCTTTCTCCTCCTCAATAGCTACTAATGTATGTGTTGTTGCTTCCATATTTTCCTCACTCACCTGATTCATGGGTTCCCAACCTTTTCTCATTACTTCCTGCAAAACTCCATACAAAACCATCTCCTCAGAATCATTTTCATCGAAAGTGAATTCATGAGACAAGGAAGCATAAGGATGTACATTTTTCGGTTCCTCCTTAGGTGGATTGTTCGTCGATTCTTCGAACTTCTCACAATATGAGGAAACATGAATACAAACAGCTGGGATACCTACAACTCGCGTTTCCTTAGTCATAATATTAGGGTTTGAGTTATTTTAGCTTCTTTATCATTCACTCTCCCTCATTTAAGTTGTGATCAAATTTTTAGGGTTTTTAGTGATGGATATCCAAAGATGACCCAAGTTTGTTGACAATTGCTAGTGTTTGAAGCCAATAGAGGATGGGAAAACTGAAACCCCCTAGGCCTCTATGGCCATTAAATTCCCACCGCCTCTTATGTTGGAAGCCTGCGGGGCCTCCTTCGCTTAATTCCCCACAAGTCACAGCAAGGCACATCAGGGCTTGTGTGGGCCGAGTAGAGTGGACCTCTATCTAGGGTGGGTGAGCCATGGGTGTATGCTCTTTGAAGAGCTACCAAGTATGGAAACATTGGCACCTTTGAAATAGTTTCACTTTGCATCGTGCACACAACAAAAGAGGAGGTAAATCCCTTCATTCATTAAAATTTTGTTGTGTGAGATTTCATGGTTGTAACTTGAATGGATTTAGTGAAAGCTTGAAGGGTAGTCTTAGAATTTTTTTATTCCTTATTATATTGAAGGCCTACATTATATTGATCTCACTTTCTTTCTTTTTTTGCTAGATCTAGAGATTCCAGGGAGAAAACCTTACCCACGATGGGTATATTTCTTTCGTGCTTAGCTCTTAATTATACTAATCGTCCATCTCCATTCATATTTGTTTTTAGCAGGGATTTGGTTTTATAATTCATATCTAGGTAGTTTTTTGGTATTCCGGATCATGAGATGATAACTATTGTGTACAGATGGCAATGGTTGTGGTAGCAATACATAAGCTGGAAAATAGAAGGATGCAATCCATCCAATACCTGAGTCACAGATATCCAATTTCAACAAAATTGTTACCTCCATTAGCGTCATTGAACAAAATATGTCGTCCTCAAACAACATCCCAGTGAGTGTGTACTTTATGTTCTGTGGGGAAGGCAAGGGAGTGCTGCTCCTTTCCTTAGTAGCACTTGAGACTTCACGTACAACTCAAAAAATCACTTACAGTCAATGTTCAGCTCTTCTCAACAATGTACAGCTTTTCTCAGCAATGTACATCTTTACCAACAGAGCTCAAAATAACAACCCTAGCACGTACATGATTTTCTCAACTCGGTTGCTACTACTACTGGCACTTCCAATATTGTGTTGCAGCTAGCTGTTACAACCAGCAACACTCTATACACTTAAATCCACTAGCTGTGACTGCTCACAGTTCACGCACAACTCTCTATTTTTGCACTGATTTGATGACCCCTGCGTCCAGAAACTTATCACAAATATTCTACTTAATACATAAACAACATTCAAACTAAAAACACGAGATGTTATAGAAACCTAACATAAAAAAAAATAAAACTGAGTTTTTTCAAAAACAGAATTACATAGGAAATTATCAGAGTTTCAACTCTATTTCTATTACACTATGTTGTTCATATCCAGCGTATGAAATATGGTTTACAAAGCAAGTATTTATAGGATTTTAACTAAGTCGGCCATTAAATGCTAATTGGCCGACCATTAAATGCTAATTGGCCCTTCGCTAACAAAACGGGCTTCTTTGTTCAAATGATTTACAATATGTTAATGCTCTGTTATAGTCTGATAGAAATATAAACTATGCTGCCTCTTCAAAAAATAAATCCACTCAGCTGACATATAGAAATTGTTTTTTATGTTTTAATAATTTTTTGTTTTGTCAGGAGTTGAGGCGGTGTGGCGGTGCTATGACTCTTCAGTGTTGCGGCGGCCACAAGCTAAACGGTGATGGTTCTTCAAAGTTTCGACAGCTAATGTTGCCGCTTCAAAATCTAGTGCAGCCTGGTAGTGGAGTAATTACATAATTCCAACATTCTCCCCTTTAATTACTACACTTCAAAAAACAAAATTTGTAACACTTGATTTCTGTTACAGCTTACAAACCCCAATTTTTTTCCTATGAAGTTCAAACAAATATTTTTCCAATGGTTTTGTAAACAAGTCTGCAAAATGATTTTTGGATGTGCAAAATTCCACATTGATTTCATTGTTGTTTATCAGTTCACGAATAAAATGATACCGTGTATCAATAGGTTTACTTCTTTTGTGAAAGACATGATTTCTCGATAGTGCAATAGCTAAGTTATTATCACAAAAGATTGGAGTTGGTTCATTTTGTTCATGCTGTAACTTAGAAAGAGTTCTTCTCATCCAAACTGTTTGACATGCAGCTGTTGTTGCAGCAACATACTCTGCCTCAGCAGAGGATAGTGTCACAATGGGATTCTTTTTCGATAACCATGCTATTGATCCGGATCCAAAACTGAACACATATCCAGATGTACTCTTTTTATCATCAATAGAACCTGTAAAATCACTGTCAGCGTATCCAATCAACTTAAAATTTGAATTAGATGTATACTGGATACCAAAATTTGTTGTTCTGGCAATGTATCTTAGGATTCTCTTTCCAGCATGCCAGTGGGTACTCTTTGGTGTTTCCATAAACCTTGAAATTAAACTTACTGCAAACATTATATCAAGTCTTGTTGCAGTTAAGTACATGAGACTTCCAACCAACCTCTTATACATCGTTGGATCAACCTTTGACCCATCATCTTCCTTACTGAGTTTTGTGCCAGTTGCTATTGGAGTTATAGCTGGCTTACAATTCAGCATTCTAAATCTTTTCAATACATCATTTTCATATTTAGACTGACATATAAAAATACCATCTTCAGATTGGATTACTTCAATACCAAGGAAATATTTCATCATTTTTAAATCAGTCATCTCAAATTCTGTTTTCATGGCTTTCTTGAACTCATCTACTGATAGATCTCTAGTGAATATCAAATCATCCACATATAAACAAACAATCAGTATTTTACCTTCTTGGTTTACCTTTGTATATAATGTTGGTTCACTTGGACTTCTGTTGAATCCTTCACCATTCAAATATTCATCAATTCTATTGTACCAAACTTTGGGTGCCTGCTTCAATCCATACAACACTTTCTTCAATCTGTAGACTTTGTCTTCTTGTCCATCAACCTCATATCCTGGAGGTTTTCTTACATAAACCTCTTCTTCTAAAGATCCATTCAAAAATGCAGACATTATATCCATTTGATGTACATACCATTTATTATGAGCAGCAATAGCTAATACCATTCTTACCGTATCAAGTCTGGCTACAGGTGCAAATGTCTCATTATAATCAATTCCAGGTTGTTGACTAAACCCTTGAGCAACAAGTCTTGCTTTATATTTTTCAACATTACCATCATCATTTAACTTAGTTTTATAAATCCATTTGACACCAATACAATTTTTATCTTCAGGCAAATCTATAAGATTCCAAGTATTATTTCTTTCTATGGCATCAATTTCTTCATCCATTGCTTTTATCCAAACATCCTTTTTAACAGCTTCATCAAAATCTATAGGATCACATGCTATAAATGCAAAATTTTAAACTTGATCTACTTCATCATTCTATTCATATAATTCTCTTAAACGTCTAGTCTTATGACATCTAACTCTGTTTCTTAATGATGCCAATGTAGGATTTGATTCATTACTTACCTCCGATCATGTTCCTTGTCCTCCACCAACACTTGATGGTTCACCATGTTCATGATCTCTGGGCGTTCTGGCGGGTGTCCTTGCTGCTGGTTTATGTGGAGTCAACTGTCCTCCATGTGTTCCCTGTTCATCTTCTTCATCTTCTGTGTGAGGTGTTACAGCTTCCTCACCAACTAATTTATCAATGCTCCCATCCCATGCTACTTCTTCTTTAAACACCACATCTTTGCTAATTACATACTTCTTGGTCATGGGATTATAAAGTCTATATGCTTTAGATTCTTCACTATATCCAACAAAAATACATTTCTGACTTCTGTCATCTAACTGTCTCCTTAGCTCCTCAGGTACATGTGCATAAGCTACACAACCAAAAAATCTTAAATGAGATATGCTGCTACACTTACTGCTCCAAGCTTGCTGAGGAAATCGATCCTTCACGCTTTTCATTGGGCTTATGTTTAGAATGTACACTAAACAAGTAACATCATCTCCCCAATATTCATTTGAAAGATGCTTCTCCTTCATCATACTTCGAACCATGTTCATAATGGTTCTATTCTTCCTTTATGCTACACCATTTTGTTGTGGAGTGTAGCGTGCAGTAATATGCCTTTTAATTCCATGATACTTACAAAAATCCATAAATTCATTTGACATATACTCACCTCCTCCATCTGATCTCAAGACTTTAATAAATTTGTTACACTCTTTTTCAGCCATAGCTTTAAAACTTTTAAACACATCAAATGCTTGAGATTTTTGTTTCAACAAATACAGCCAAGTTTTTTTACTGTAATCATCAATAAAAGACATAAAATAAACATTACCATTCAAAGAAGGTGTTTGCATCGGTCCACTCAAATCAGTGTGTACCAGCTCCAATGGTTCCTTTGCTCTGTTTGAGACTCCAGAAATAAATTTCTCTCTATGATGCTTTCCCAATATGCAACTTTCACATGAGCCTGTTGGCTACTCAATACTCAGCAATCCTTTTACCATCTGCTTCTTCTGTAGCAATTCTAAACCACCAAAATGTAAATGACCATATCTCAAATGCCATAACGATGATTGATCTAAACTCTTAGTTTTATAAGTATTCAAAGAGTTAGTCAAATCATTTCTCATAATCAGTGGAAACATTCTATTCTTTGTCATCTCTACTCTGGCAATCAACTATTTACTTGGATATTTATCATAAATAGTGCATACATTTTTCTTAAAGAATACTATGTACTCTTTTTCCAACAATCATTCCGACACTCAATAAATTACACATCAAACCAGAAACATAATAAACATCATGAATAGTTCTTCTTTTACCATCTTTTGCATACACAACAACCACACCTTTACCATTAAATTTTACCTTACAGTCATTACCCAACTTTACTTCAAACTGTATGCTAGTATCTAGACTTGAAAATAATTCCTTATTTCCAATCATGTGGTTGCTGCATGCATTGTCCAAAAACCAAATATCTTTTGAACTTTCCTAGGTGACATTACAAGTCAAAAACATAGTTTGTTCTTCATTTTCAGTCTCCTCTGTCATGTGTGTAGACAACTTACTAGCATCTACTTGTTCTTCGAACACTTGTTAGCAAAATGCCCAAATTTATTACAATAAAAACATTGAACTTTAGATTTATCATACCTCTGATTTCCTGATTGTCCTGCTCTGTTGCTACTCCCCCTTACGCTAGGATTACTCTGCTGTAACTTCTCTTCATTTTTAGAATCATTTTTGCTGTCACTATGCCCAGCACTTCGTCCTCCTCTTTCTCTATTACTAGATCTTCCTCTACCTCTACCTCTAGTAACATTTAACTAAGATTTAAAAGAATTTTCTAAAGGAGTGTCATCATACCTGTTCATTCTTTATTCATGAGCAAGCAATGAACCAGTCAGCTCATCAATGTGCATTTGACTGAGATTTTTAAACTCTTCAATTGGAACAACCACAGCTTCAAACTTCTTCGGCAAACATCTCAGCAATTTTTCAATTACACGTTGATCTGAAAGATCTTCACCATATTTTCGTAGCTGGTTTACAACACTCATGACTTGTGTCATGAAATTATCAACAGTCTCACTGTCTTTCATCTTTAGATTCTCAAAGTCTCTTCTTAAATTCTGCAACTTAACGTTCTTCACCTTGGTCACACCTTGATAGCATGTTTCAAGAGTGTCCCAAGCTTTCTTTGAAGACTCAGCACTTGATATCTTTCGAAAGATAGATTCACTCAGGCCTTGCTGAATAAGACTAAGAGCTTTATTATCTTTCTTCCGATTTTCCTTTAGTAGAACACATTCAGCATTGGTCAAATCCAACTCAGCCGCTTGATTGGCTAGTTCAGGATATCTAATCGTAACAAAATCCCAAATATCCTGAGCACATAGAATAGTTCTCATCTTAATAAACCATGTGTCATAATTTCTTTCAGACAACACTGGAATTTGTGGTTGTACTACACTACTGTTAGTAGCCATTTCAATTAATTTCAAAAAAAAATGAGCAATAAAACTTAATCAAACTCTTAAACCAGAGATGAAACTTAACCACGCTCTGATACCACTGTGGGGAAGGCAAGGGAGTGTTTCTCCTGTCCTTAGCAGCACTTGAGACTTCACATACAGCTCAAAAAATCACTTACAGTCAATGTTCAGCTCTTCTCAACAATGTACAACTTTTCTCAACAATGTACAGCTTTACTGACAGAGCTCAAAATAACAACCCTAGCACATACATGATTGTCGCAGCTCGGCTTCTACTGCTACCGGCACTTCCAAGATTGTGTTGCAGCTAGCTATTACAGCCAACAACACTCTATACGCTTAAATCCACTAGTTGTGACGGCTCATAGCTCACGCACAACTCTCTATTTTTGCATTGATTTGATGACCCATGCATCCAAAAACTTATCACAAATGTTCTACTTAATACATAAACAACATTCAAACTAAAAACACGAGTTGTTACAGCAACCCGACATAAAAAAAAATAAAACTGAGTTTTTTCAAAAACAAAATTACACAAGAAATTATCATAGTTTCAACTCTATTTCTATTACGCTCTGTTGCTCATATCCAGCGTATGAAATATGGTTTACAAAGCAAGTATTTATAAGATTTTAACTAATTCGGCCATTAAATGCTAATTGGCCCTTCGCTAACAAAACAGGCTTCTCTGTTCAAATGATTTACAATATGTTAATGCTCTGTTACAGTCTGACAGAAATATAAACTACGCTGCCTCTTCAGAAAATAGATCCACTCAGCTGAAATATAAAAATGGGTTTTTATGTTTTAATAATTTGTTGTTTTGTCAGGCGTTGAGGCGGTGTGGCGGTGCTGTGACTCTTCGGTGTGGTGGTGTTGTGACTCTTCAGTGTTGCAGCGGCCACAAGCTGAATAGTGATGGCTCTTCAAAGTTCCAGCAGCTGATGTTGCCACTTCAAAATCTGTTGCAGCCTGGTGGTGGAGTAATTACATAATTCCAACATGTTCAAGATAAAGCGAGTGTGACCAAGGAGTTGGAGAATGAAATACTTTCCAAATTACAAGTACAAGTATTACATATTACAACTAATACTTTTCAAATTACAAGTATTACATATTATAAATACTCTAAATTAAATTAATAATGATACAAATAAATTTGAAATTTTAATTAAACATTTGAATGCTTTTCACTTGGATCTAATTTTCAAATTCTTATAAATAAATATCATTTATTAATTAATATATAATTACTCATTAACATTCTTATATACACACTTTTTAAATAAGTATTATTTATTAATTGATATATAATTACTCTATCCCCAACTCAATCTCTAAATCATACATCACAAATTATAATACTAAATTAATGACATTTTGCAAATTAAGTTTGCCATAAAGAAATAAGTATGGAGAATAAAGTGAATAAATTGAAACTTAATTGAGAGACATTAAAAGAATCCATTAAACCTAACCCTGAACCCAGTGGAATGGAAATGTATGTTTTTTTTCACATGGAAGAGTTCCCCTGGAGGAGGATTGTTATCATACCAAGTTGTTCTCAATAGATATACCGTGGTCAACAAAAGTACACACTTACCATCATCCACTCAAATGGATCGGCAAATCTCAATAACCACAACAATTATTAACAATTCCCTTTACCATCACTTACCAACACACTTAACATCGCTTTACCCAAGTTCCCTCATCAAATTGGGCTAGGGTTTATAAGCCTACCTCCTTTACGATAGGAGGCTTTTGGCCATAAATATTTTTGCTCGAAAGGGCGGGATGGTGATTTGACATGATATATATAGGAGAGATACTTAGTGTGGTATTCCTAAATTTCACCAAAGGAAATGATAATCATGGTGTTTATCGAGGACTTATGAATGCGGTATTACAGGTTTGATGGTTATTCTTGGAATAATTTCAATGTATCAGCGTATCTATACACTTCTCCGGGCCAGGAGGTTTTAGGTCGGCAATATTGGTCTACATGGGAAGTATTTATGCCTTTGAGTCAAGTAATAGTAAACATAGTTAGTACAATTAGTGTGGATTCAGATAGTATTGCTTGGACCAATATGAAAGCTATTTGTAATGATAGAGAGGAGTGACTAATTGGTTGTTTTCACTTTTCAATCTTTTTGTTCCTTTGTTTTACTTTATTCTACTGTCGTGATGACACCATGTTAAATTTTTTCTCTCCATAAATGGATTACTTCATAAAGTGAAATGTGTGAAGAGTGTTTCTACCATACGAGGAATTCCTCCTCAAATAACCTACCTCGGGATCTGTCGTGGCAAGAGATGAATACTTGTCACCCTTTTCAGCAATCTATTGGTTTTATGTATAGGTCAGGATCATTCCAAAATCTACCAAACTTTAAGCATGATAATCCTTCATAATATGTCATAGTATTTTCTTTTCAAAATGAGTGCTCTTTATGACGATATTTCGTAAACTAATTTTGAGAGCGATTTTGACCTGGGATTTAGAGCTGCTTACCGGCCCTAGAATTCAACTGTTTCCCAATCAAGGTAATATTTTCCATGTTGAGGGTCCAAGTGATTATCCAAACAGTGTCTCACCGAATAATCTCTAGGACCATGTGAATTTTACCAAACGACACGATGTCCTCGTCGATTTAGGCTCGACCAAAATCACATATGAAGGACCCTTCCCTGTTACCGAGCTTTGCAATCCCCAGTTTTACACTCAAGGGAAAAAATGTTCCCAGTAGATGCAGGACCTGGGATCCCAATAATTTGTATAAGTCTTTTTTCAGCAGCTATTCCAGAAACTACTTTTACTATCATCCACCAAGTGATCATAGCATTACGCCTAATTCGGGTTGGCAGGGCCTACTTGATTAGGAGACGGGTTGTCGAAATGGCGGAAAAATCATGTGTGTATGATATTGCTACTGTAATACAAAAAAAAATTGTTACCAGTTTTTAATCATCCTTTAACTAAATCTTAGTTAAATATTAAACTAAATATATTTAACCATAACAAAATAATTGTTGTGCATTTGTTACACTTGTGTTAATCTGAAATAATATCTAAATTCCTATAAACATAACAAAGAAACCACTAATTTGGAGCATGATCATCCTCCCATTGCAACAGGGCACTGCCAAAATTCAAAAGTCAATGTTTTCAGTTATATTTAATACTGTATTTTAACTCAATGGAATTTTCGAGGACTGAATTTCAAATGTTCTCCCCTTGATTTGGAACGACAATCATTTAATTACCATTCACTTAGTCACGGTCTCTTTTTGATATGGACTACGTTCTTGGTTTGGCCCACAAGGCATATTGTTTCTTGAAGTTTCCGTCTAATTGTTGGGTCGGGCATCTTGAAGCTTTATCCCGCCTTCCTGTAAACAAGTTTTTGTACATTGGATAAGGTTACAGTGTTTTGCTTGTTGATGTTGAAGATTAGATTTTTCCAATCTTCTATTATATTCATATATCAAGCTTGGATTTTTATGTTTACCAGTGGACTAGCGTTATGGTTCTAGCTAAGCCAGAGTGTTTCAAGCTTGGTCGAGACACCATCAAGCTTGTTATTGCATAGATTCAGTACTTAAGAAGGTAAATTCAAACTGGCCGCTTTCTACTTGGTGTAGCATGAATATTTTATAACTCGGTTTCTTATGAATGAAGTAGGATATAGCAAGAGCCTAAAAAATATAGAAAATCGATTCTAGAACTTGTGTGTTGCTGTTGGCCATAAGAATGGGGACAACTAATGCAAGGTAAGTTTTCCACACAGCTTAGGGATTTCTATGTCTTCAATTTACATTGTCATATTTTTGTATGAATTGACCTGGAATTCAAATACTGCCTCAGGGTTTTTCTGTAGTAGATAGAGTTCTTGAATGTAACAATTGTTTGAAAATTTCTAGTTCAGACAAATTTCTACAGTTTAGTCTTTCAATAGTAGCTCATTTACATCTAATTTCATTGTCGGGCTTTCAGGGCTCATATTCTGGTTAATTATTATTATATTTTCTAAGAAATAGGGTGTAAATGTTTGTTTTACCCTCGACAGATGCAGTGAGTCTTTGTTTTATTTACAATTGAGTCATATTTTAAATTTTCAAACTTTGTTATTGCTGGACAATACTAGTTCAATTACCTGATCAAGAAATATTGTCATTGATTTGCAGTCGCCAGAGATGCACAGTGGTCGTAGACAAAGGCGACAAGCATCAGGGTCCAGGAAAAACAAGAGAAAGTAATATTTTTGATGTGTTAGTCCAGGACAAATATGTATTTTTATGTACAATCCAGAGTTAGAGTATAGGGGCATGGTCCATGACAGATGTACTTTTGTTTGCACATGTACATCAAAGATGTTTTTGATACATGTACATTGACAGGACATAGATGGGACTTCTATTTTTTTATTATAACTTTCATGATATAAAAAATATTTCATATCAAGGCTCTTGAGATCTTCATGGTTCAGTCTTTTAAGTGTGATTATACACATGTGGGGCCAAGAATGTTTCCATGTGTAATGTTCCCAATTTTTTATAGATTTTACGATTGCATGGAGATATCAGTTATAAATTTGAGAACAATGCACAATTAGAATATTACGTAATGGAAAAAATGTACATTTTAATTGTTTTTAACCACGATCCAATTGCATATACAATGTTATATAAACAATGTTAAATTGTATTCACAAAGATGGAACATACCTAATACACATAAGCACCTAGCACAGCTAAGCAACTGATCCAACTAAGTGGAATACAAAAGCACCTTATCCACATAACAACCTAACAATCTTTTAAAGGATGCATGAATTTGACTCACCTAAGTGATGCACCTGTGTGGTCTACATAAATAAAATTAGTGTTTGGCATGATGTCTTTCATCTAACGAATACATTGGCATACAC
Source organism: Pseudotsuga menziesii (assembly GCA_001517045.1). Lineage (NCBI taxonomy): Eukaryota > Viridiplantae > Streptophyta > Pinopsida > Pinales > Pinaceae > Pseudotsuga > Pseudotsuga menziesii. The sequence goes on along the minus strand of LPNX010659538.1, from coordinate 3,932 downwards.
ATCAAACCTAAAAGTATATGAGTATTATAAGGTTGATTCAAAATAATGGTTATGACTATATCCTGCACATTATGTATATCCTGCACATTATTTTATCATTTTGTTAATGTACATGGAATTTGATGAATGGCCTCGAGTAACAACCTTGAAAGAGATGAAAGTTATGTGTGATTTTATTATAGTTTAAATTGATTAGAGAAGTACTATTCTGAATCTTGTTTTATAAATTTATGTTTATGGTGTATTATTTGAAGCATTCATAGTGTGAAGATATATATATTTTGTAATAATGCCGTAATAGTTTGGCCACTTGTTTCTAAACATAAACATGTTCCATTACATGGTTACTGGCGTAATGGCATTGTCTCCTCCTTCATTTCATCGTACAAATGCTCACATCTCTTGGATGACCTAGATAAATTAATATGGGAAACAACCTTCTTCTGAGTTTCCATTCCCATGAATGATATGAGATCCTAAGATCAATTCACCTCCACATAGAGATTGACAACTCCTTTCTCCTTAATTAAAACAAAAACAAAGAATATTTCTTGCTTGACAATGATGGGAAATAAGTCAAGTTCAACACCTCACAATAGGTAATAGAATTCGCGACAGCTACACATGGAATAATAGTTTGCAACAAGTATTTTTCAAGAGGGGAAGATCTACAATCACCTTCCAGCTGACCTCTATGTGCAAAAATTTCACATTCACTTACTGAGCAAAATGCTAGTTTCCAAAATTGACAAAAAAAATGATCCCTTATCCATGGACCCAAAGTAGGGGGCCACCCTAGCACTATCCTAATGTCATAAATCCAATAGATTCGACGGTTCGTCGATTCGTGCAATGGCCATCATTCTATTGCACATTGAATCCCACCTCCTACAGGATTTCGGGGACACCTGTTGAATCCCTACCCAGGGCGTAGAATGGAAACTATGCATAAAAATGGTATTTATATGGGTCATGCAAGCATGTTTAGGCAGGTTCCATGTGGTAACGCTAGCTGCATGTTCACGGTCGAGGAATTTGCCAAGCTGACCCCTATGTGCAGAAATTGGACATTCACTTAACGAGCAAAACCCTAGTTTCCAAAATTGACCAAAAAAATGATCCCTTATAAATGGACCAATAGTAGAGGACCACGTCAAGAAATATCTTGATGTCCTGAATCCAACGGAGTCAACTATTTATTGATCTGAGCAACGACCATAATTTTATGGAACGTTGAATCCAACCTCCTACAAACTTTCAACGACACCTGTTGAATCCCTACTCGGGGCATAGAATGAAAACCATGCATCAAAATGGGATTCTGGTAGGTCATTCAAGTGTTTTTAGGAATGTTCCATGTGGGAATGTTAGCCACATGTTCACACTTGATCAATATGCAAAGTTGACCCCCATGTGCAAAAATTTCACATTCACTTACTGAGCAAAACTATAGCTTCAAAAATTGACCAAAAAATTGATCCCTTGTCCATGGAACCAGATTAGAGGGCCTCTCGTAGCACTATCCCAATGTCCTAAATCCAACGGAGCAGGCGGTTCGTCGATCCAAGCAACGATCATCATTCTATGGCACGTTGAATCCCACCTCCTACAGGCTTTCAGGGACACTTGTTGAATCCCTAACCGAGGCACAGAATGGAAACCATGCATCAAAAATGGCTTTCAATGGGTCATGCAAGCATTTTTAGGCAGGTTACATGTGGGAATTCTAGCCACACGTTCACGGTCGAGGAATTTTCCAATCCGACACCTATGTGCAGAAATTGGACATTCACTTACTAAGCAAAATCCTATTTTCCAAAATTGACCAAAAAAATGATCCCTTATCCATGGACCCATAGTAGAGGGCCACTCCTAGCACTATCCCGATGTCCTGAATCCAACAGAGTCAACGGTTTTTCAATCTGAGAAATGACCATCATTTTATGGCACGTTGAATCCAACCTCCTACAGGATTTCAGGGACACCTGTTGAAACCCTACTCGATGCATAGAATGTAAACCGTGCATCAGAATGGGATTTCGGTAGTTCATGCAAGTGTATTTAAATATGTTCCATGTGGGAATGCTAGCCACATGTTCACAGTCAAGCAATATGCAAATTTGACCCCCATGTGCAAAACTTTCACATTCACTTACTAAGCAAAACCCTAGTTTCCAAAATTGACCAAAAAAATGATCCCTTGTCCATGGACCCATATTAGAGGGCCACCCTAGAACTATCCCAATGTCCTAAATCCAACAGAGTCAACGGTTCATCGATCCGAGAAATTTTCATCATTTTATGGCACCGTGAATCCCACCTCCTACTGGTTTTCACGGACACCTGTTGAATCCCTACCCGGGGCATAGAATGGAAACCGTGCATCAAAAAGGCCTTTCGGTGGGTCATCCAAGCATTTTTAGGTAGGTTCCATATGGGAATGCTAGCCACACGTTCATGATCAAGGAATTTGCGAAGTCGACCCCTATGTGCAGAAATTAGACATTCACTTACTGAGCAAGGCCCTATTTTCAAAAATTGACCAAAAAAAAAATCCCTTGTCCATGGACCCATAGTAGAGGGACATTCATAGCACCATCTCGATGTCTTGAATCCAATGGATTCAACGGTTTTTCGATCAAAGAAACGACCATCGTTTTATGGCACGTTGAATCCAACCTTTGATAGGCTTTCAAGGACAGTTGTTGAATCCCTAATCGGGTCATAGAATGGAAATCATGCATCAGAACAGGATTTTGGTAGGTCATGCAAGCGTGTTTAGGCATGTTCCATGTGAGAACGCTAGCCACACGTTCATGGTCGATCAATGTGCGAATTTGACCCCCATGTGTAAAAATTTCACATTTAGTTACTGAGCAAAAACCCTAGTTTCTAAAATTGACCAAAAAAATTATCTCTTGTCCATTGAACTAGATTAGAGGGCCTCCCCTAGCAATATCCCGATGTCCTGAATCCAACGGAGCCAGCTATTCCTTGATCCGAGCAACAACCATCATTCTATCGCATGTTGAATCCCACCTCCTATAGGCTTTCAGGGACACCTGTTGAATCCCTAACCAGGGCATAGAATGGAAACTGTGCATCAAAAAGGCCTTCCGGTGGGTCGTGCAATCATGTTTAGGTAGGTTCCATGTGGGAAATCTAGCCACATGTTCATGATCGAGGAATTTGTAAAGCTGGCCCCTATGTGCAGAAAGTGGACATTCCCTTACTGAGCAAACTATGGTTTCTATGGTTTAGAATGAAAAATATGGTTTACGATGCAAACTTGAGTTAATAAGATTGGCTATAGGGTTTGTAAGCTAGGTTTGGAAATGGTTACTAGGCTAGGATTACCACTCCTTAACATCACGACTCCCGTGGAGAAACAAATTATCAGAGTCAAGGAGATAATTATTGGATTCAAGGAGATGTCCTTATAGGGTCTGTTAAGTCGGTAATTTTTTCTCCATTTTTGGTTTTTTTTCTTCAATTTTGGTTTGTTTTCCAATCACCCTCAGTTAAATGTTTGGTTTACTTTTTAGTTTTGGTCTCCTTGGAGATTTTATTGGTGATTGATTAGTTTTAAATAGTTTTTGAACACAATTTGTTTAGGTTTTATTTGACTTTTTAATGGTCTTTTTAGATTTTAAAAAGGGGTAAAGAAGGTTTATGTTCAAAGTTTGAATCAATAATATGTTTAGAGATCAAGTAAACTTGTTCTTTAAGCCTAATAATGCTCTAAACCTCCGACAATTTAGCAAAAAGCTGTAAAACTGCGAGAAATTGGCTCAGGAAATATTCTTGTAGCGCTGGTGGAAAAGTTAACAAACGAAGCGCTACAAGAAAATCGCGCCTCTCTGTTTTTCAAATATTTTTGCAGTTTTTCATCATGGGTATCATCTGGAAGTGATTGATTGTCTTTTGCAAGG